>LNAC01000192.1:3569288-3589715 GCA_002007465.1 Ailurus styani
CCTCCTCCCGCCGCCCTGCCCAGGGGTCCGGGACCGTCGCGGGGCGACCGCGTGGAGACAGGTGGCCCGGGGCCCCCGTGAGCGAGCCAAGGCGGCCAGGAGAGGAGCCGTCCAGATGAAGCCTGTCCAAGCCACCGGCCCGGGGGACAGCGGGCCACGCGGGGCCCGGGCGCTAGGCCGCCAGCAGCGGAGCCTGAGCCGCGGGAGGGGGTGCGGCCAGGGCCGCTCGAGGAGGCTCAGGCTGCAGCCCAGGGCCGGACTTTTGGTGCCTGGGCAGCTGCTCGGATCCCCAGCTCTGAGAGGCAGGGTCACAGGTCCCTTACAGGAGGAACCGCAGGCTGCTGGCTCTGCTGCCCCAGGGGGACCCTTCGCCATCAGGAGGCAGGGCGGACCCTTGGTGCTGTTCCTCCGAGACCCTGGAGCCAGGCCCGGCCCACAGTGGACTGAGGGTGTTTACTGTGGGGCGGCATCTTTCTTGGCAGTTGCTCTCAACAGCCTCCCAGGCTAGTAAGTCTGGGTCCTGCTGGCTGATGCCTTCTTCATGAAGCCGATTCAGGATTGAAATGCTTTCCCTACTGCCCTCTCCCCTCGATCCTTCCACCCACATCCTCCCTGCCCTCCTGCGCTAGCCTGTGTTTGCCTCGAGCAGCATCTTCCGGCTTTGAAGCCAAATCGTGCCTGGCTAGAAACTGGGGGCTTGGATCCTGTCCCCGAATCACTGTGACCTTAGGCAAGCTTTAATCCTTCCACATTCTCTTCCCCCTGGGAAGAGGGGGGCGTTCCCCCTTTCTTCGGGTGTCGTGGCGGGGAGGTGGCCACCCAGCTCCCTCCCCGACTAAATGACAGACATTTCCCCTGCTGACCCAGACAGACTGCGGGACAGAATGAAGCTGGGAATGTCAGTGTTTCAGGGAGCAGCCAGTAGGACTGATGTCCACACAGGTCTGTTCAAGCAAAGTGCCAAGGTCTGCATGCTGCACACAGTGCTCAGGCACCCTTGGGACCCAGCAGCAGGATGGGGAGCCGAGCTGGGGCTGCCTTAGAGGCAGCCAGCCTGGAACCCGGGGCCCAGGCCTTGCTCTGCTGCATGGGGTCGGGGGAGTCATTCAGTCGCTGGGGACCATGGTAGAAGGAAACGGTGCTTTGGGTTCATTGGGTTGTCAGCAATTTAGCGGCCCCCGCAGCGAGGCCCTGGGAGAGTAACTGACCGAGACAGGTGAGGTCCCTGTGCTCCAGGAGCACGCCGTCGGGGGAGAGGAAGTGGGAGCAGCCACATAACCAAGAGAACCCCAGGCTGCCTGTGATTAGATTAGCTGGCTAGGCTGGGATGGGCCAGAGGGTCTCGGCCCAGAGCCTCCCTCCCTGTGGGCATCGGGGAAGGCCTTGTCAGCAGCTTCGGTTTGTCTTCAGGAGACGGAGCCCGTCCTGCCAGGAGCATAAGCCCCCACTAGCCAGGGTTTGGTACTTACCAGGTGTAGCTGCTGCATGGGTCCAAGGCTCTCAGCAATGGGAAGGCAGCCCCGGACAGGAGCCACGAAGGCGGAGGCAGCCAGGTCCCCAGCCAGTGCAGCTTGACCTTGGCTAGGATGTGGGGCTGCCCTTCCTTCCGTCCCCACCTCCAAGCCCGGCTTGTGGGCCCTGAACGCCATTTCCCAATAGAAGGAGCCAGGGCGCTTTGGAGAAGCGGCTGGTTTCAGATACGGCAGGAAGGGTACGAGGAGAGCCTGGCAGTCTTGTGCCACGGCCCAAGGAAGCTCCCAGAAAACAATGGGGTCGTATCTGGAGGACAGGGAAACCAACACAAAAAGCCTCCCACTGGCCTAACAGACCAATTTGCCATCAAAAATATAATGACTGATGGAAACACAGCCACTAGAAGAATCCAGTTCGTGATGGTAATACAACACCCAGGGATCATGCCTGGACACTCCTGGGTATCACATGTATTCAACTTTGCCCTCCAAACTTTTCAGGATGCCCCAATCGCCAGGAGCTAATACGTGCAGAAGGATATGAAAGTGACTAATTGGCAGCCTACTATGAAACCACGGACCTAGTCACAGATCAGCGGCTGCTAAAACCACCAAGTAGACGGGTTGGCAGAGGACCTGGTAACAGATCAGGCTGGACCGGAACCTACCAACAACCTCAACAGTCCTCAGAGAGGACTCTGGGAGATGGCAGAGTAGAAACAGCAGGGATCTGTGTCTCCACCTAAACAGTTGGACCAGCAGAATCTGCCTGACGTCATTACTCTGGAAATCTGGAGCCTACTGGAGCCTTGCAACTTCCCAGGCAGGTCTTGGACAGTGAATGGTGACGGCAATCCATCAGTCTCAGCTCCTGGCATCTTAGCAGATACCCAGTCCCACGGCAGGCAGCCACGTGCCTGTTCCTGTCTGTCCTCCATACACCCGATCTGTGTTCTGACCGCGGAGGCACAGACAGAGAGGCAGGAAGGCCTTATCGCTGCAGGTCCCTCCCCCTCAATGGAAGCAACCTCCAGGGGAATTAAGGGGCCAACTCCTTTTTCACCCACCCCCTACCCGCATTTTCCTCTTTTTGCCTTCTGGGATCCAGACATTGAAGACTAGGACTTTCAAAACCAGCTGCATCTATGGAGGAAATTAGGAAGTCACGGCACCTGCCCAGGCTCAGGAAACGTCCAAGGAAGCGTTAAGGTCATACCTCAGCCCACTCCTGGCATGGGGTAGCTACAGCAGTAAAGAACAAAACCACCACAGTGGCAAAGCCTGAGGAAGTCGAGGATCTATCACCAGAGTTACCACAGTATTAGATTCAAATGTCCACTTTCCAACGATGACAAAAACACAAGGCATACAAAGAAGTGGTCCACTCAAAGGAAAACATAAGCCAACGGAAACCGCCCCCGAGGACGACCAGATCGAGACAAAGAGTTTAAAACGCCTGTCTTACGGTGCTCAGGGAACTGAAGGAGGATGAGGGAAAGTCAAGGAAACAATGCACGAATCAAGTGGAAATCACAATCAAGAGATAACTTACAAGGAAACCCAAAAAATTCCAAAGGTGAAAGTACAATACTGGAAATGAGTGATTTACAGGAGAGATTCAACAGCAGATTAAACAGGCAGAAGAATTGGCAAATTTATAAAGATCAGATCACTGAAATGGTCAAGTCTGAGGTCAGAAAAAATAAAGGCTGATGAAAAGTGAACAGAACCTAAGGGGCCACCAGATAAACTAATGTATGGACTGTGGGCGTCTCGGGAGGAACACAGGGCAGTGAGAGATTATTTGAGGAAACAACAGCCAAAGATTTCCCAAGTTTTATGAGAGATACAAGTATAAACACCCAGGAAGTTCAACGAAGCCCAAGTAGGATGAACTCAGACTCTCACCAAGACACAGTACAACCAAACTGTCTAAAGCCAAACCCAGAGAGAGTCCTGAAAGCTACAAGAGAGAAGCAAGTCACCACATACGAGGGGCCCTCGGTAAGATAATGAGAAGTTTCTCCTCAGAAACACTGGAGGCCAAAAGGCATGGGGCCAGTATCTCAAAGGGCTAAAAGAATCCTCTATCTAGCAAAACCATCCTTCAAAAGTGAGGGAGAAATTAAGACCAGATAACCAGAAGCTGAGGGAGTCTGTCACCACTAGATCTTCCTTGCAAGAAATCCTCAAGGGAGCCCTGCAGGTCCGAATGGAGGGATACTGGACCGTCAGTGGAGTCTGTGAAGAAATTAAGACCTTAGTAAAGGTAAATACACATGCAATTATGCAAGCTGCTGTTGTAACAATGGCTGGTAATGCTGCTTTTTGTTTCTATAGGACTTAAGAAACT
Organism: Ailurus styani; assembly: GCA_002007465.1. Classification (NCBI taxonomy): domain Eukaryota; kingdom Metazoa; phylum Chordata; class Mammalia; order Carnivora; family Ailuridae; genus Ailurus; species Ailurus styani. Next base: position 3,573,114 of record LNAC01000192.1, read on the forward strand.
AACATTTAAAAAAATTAAAGCCAGTATTATTGAAGTCTCACTTTGTAACTCCGTTTTTTCTAAATAATTTAGAAGACTGATGCATTGGGCGCCTGGGTGGCCCAGTGGGTTAAAGCCTCTGCTTTCGGCTCAGGTCATGATCTCAGGGTCCTGGGATCGAGGCCCGCATCGGGCTCTCTGCTCAGCAGGGAGCCTGCTTCCTCCTCTCCCTGTCTCTCTGCCTGCCTCTCTGTCTACTTGTGATCTCTCTCTCTGTCTAATAAATAAATAAAATCTTAAAAAAAAAAAAAAAAGAAGACTGATGCATTAAAAGAAAAACAATTACTACCTTAAGCTGTTGGACACACACATATAAAGTTGTAATTGTGACCCTGAGAACTGAAAGGGGTAGGGACAGCTGTAAAGGAGCAGAGTTTTTGTATGTTATTGAAGCTAAGTTGGTATGAATTCAAATTGGGGTTTTATAACCTCTGGATGTTAAATAGAATCCTCACGGTAACCGCAAAGAAAAAAGTGACAGGGGCGCCTGGGTGGCTCAGTGGGTTAAAGCCTCTGCCTTCGGCGCAGGTCATGATCTCAGGATCCTGGGATCGAGGCCCGCATTGGGCTCCCTGCTCAGCGGGGAGCCTGCTTCCTCCTCTCTCTCTGCCTGCCTCTCTGCCTACTTGTGATCTCTCTCTGTCAAATAAATAAATAAAATAAAATCTTAAAAAAAAAAAAAGAAAAAAGTGACAGAATATATACTAAGAAATGAGAGGAGAATATATTCCACCACAAAAAAAATCAAGTAAATGCAAAAGAAGATAGTAATATAGGAAATGAAGGACAAAAGCCTATAAGAAATAGGGAAAACAAGTAAGATGACAGAATAAGTCCTTCTTTCGGAGTATTTAAATGGAAATGGATTAAACTCTCCAGTCAAAAGGCAGAGATTGGCTGGATAGATTTTAGTTTTTTAAGATTTATTTACTTTGAGAGAGAGAGCCTGCATACTCGTGTGCACGTGGGGGCTGGGACAGAGGGAGAGATTCTTCAAGCAGACTCCCTGCTGAGCCCAACTCAGGGCTTGATCCCACCACCCATCAGATCATGACCTGAGGGGAAGCTAAGAGTCAGATGATAAACCAGCTGAGCTACCCAGATGCCCCTGGCAGAATGAATTTTTATAAAAAGATGCACTAAATGCTAGCTATGAGAGACTCAGCTGAGATCCAAAGACACAAACAGGTTGGAAGAGAAGGGATAAAAAAGGTTAGTCCATGCAAATAGCAACCAAAACAGAGCAGCATGACTGTACTCAGACAAAATACACTTAAAAACATTTTAAGATTTTAAGAAATCTCTACACCCAATGTAGGGTGCAGACTCCCAACCCCAAGATCAAGAGTCATACACTCCACCAACTGAGCCAGCCAGGCGCTACTAAACAGCCCACTTTTAAATAATCAATGATCAAAGAAGAAAGCACAAGGGAAATTAGAACGTACTCATAGATGAAAATGAAAATACAACATACCAAAACCATGGGACACAGTGAAAGCTGTGCAAAGGGGAAAGTTTATAACTATAAATGCTTACTTAAAACACACACACAAAGATTTCAAACAAACAAACAAAAAAGGACCTCAAATCAACAAGCTAACTTTACAACTTGAGGAACTAGAAAGACAACTAAACTCAAAGCCAGCAGAAGGAAGGAAATAATAGAGCAGAGGTAAATAAAATAGAAAACAGAAACAGTGAGAAAATCAATGAACTCAAAAGTTGGTTCTTTGAAAAGATCAACAAAATTGACAAACCTTTAACCTTCTTCAGAAAAAGAAGACTTCGACTTCCTAAAATCAGAAATGAAACTGTGGGCATTACTGCTGATTCTTCAGAAATAAAAAAAGGGTTATAAGAGAGTAAGTAGTATGAACAGCTGTATGCCAATGAATGGGATAACCTAAATAAAATGGGAAAATTCCTATAAACACAAAACCTACCAACACTAAATAATGAGAAAATAGAATATCTGAATAGAGCTATAAGTAGTAAAGAGATTAAATCAGTAAAAAGGAAAAAAAAGATCCCAAAAAAGAAAAAGCCTTGGCTCTAATGGCTTCACTAGCGACTTTTTTTTTTAAGATTTTATTTATTTATTTGACAGACAGAGATCACAAGTAGGCAGAGAGGCAGGCAGAGAGAGAGAGGAGGAAGCAGGCTCCCCGCTGAGCAGAGAGTCTGATGCAGGACTCGATCCCAGGACCCTGAGATCATGACCTGAGCCGAAGGCAGAGGTTTTAAACCCACTGAGCCACCCAGGTGCCCCTTCACTAGCAAATTCTACTAAACATTTAAAGAATTGCCACCAATACTTCTCAAACTTTTGTAAGAAAATTGAGGGAACACTCCCTATCTCATTTCATGAGACCAGCATTACCCTGATATCAAAGCTAGAGAAAGACACTACAAGAAAAGATACCTACTGACCACTATCTCTTATAAACATTGATGCAAAAATCCTCAACAAAAGATTAGCAGGCTGAATTCAACAGCATATTAAAAGGATCATACACTATGACCAAGTGGGATTTATTCCTGGAATGTAAGGATGGTACAACATATGAAAATCGATCAGTGTAATTCATCACATTAACAGAATGGAAGAAGGGAGCTCCTGGTTGGCTCAGTGGGTTGACCATCTGACTCTTGATCTTAGGGTCATGAGATTAAGCCCTGCTCTAGGCTCCATGCTGTGCATGCATCCTACTTAGAAAAGAAGAAGAAAAAGAAAACATGACAGATGAAGATGTTGGAGTGAATGGGGTGCCTGGCTATCTCAGTCAGTTAAGCATCTGACTCTTATATTTTTTAAAGATTTTATTTATTTGAGAGCGAGAGCAAGAGAGCACAAGCAGGGGGAGCAGGAGAGGGAGAAGCAGGCTCCTCGCTGAGCAGGGAGCCCAGAGTGGGGCTCGATCCCAGGACCCTGAAGTCATGACTGGAGCCGAAGGCAGATGCTTAACCGACTGAGTCACCCAGGTGCCCTATTGTCTGACTCTTGATTTCAGCTCAGGTCATGATCTCATGGTTGTGAGATTGAGCCCCCACATCAGGCTCCACACTGGGTATGAAACTTGCTTAAGATTTTCTCTCTCCCTCTTAAGATTTGCCCCTCCCTCCCCCCAAAAAGAATGAAAGGACAAAAAACACATGATCATCTTAATGCAGAAAAAACATTTGACAAAATTCAACACCTTTCCATGATAAAAAAACACTGAACAAACTAGGAATAGAAGGAATCTAAATCAACATAATGGAAGCCATATATGAAAATCCCACATAATATACTTAAAGATGACAGACTGAAACCCTTTCTATAAGGTCAGGAAGAAGGTAAGGACACAAGCTTTCACCCCTTCTATTCGACATAGTACTGGACTCCTAGCCAGAGCAATTTAGGCGAGAAAAGGAGATAAAAGCAATCCAAATTGGAAAAGAAGTAAAATCATCTTTGGTCACAGATGATATGATCTTATATGTGGAAGGTCCTAAAGATTCCACAAAGAAACTGTTAGAACAAATAAGTCAGCAAAGTAGCAGGATACAAAGTCAACACACAAAAATCAGTTGCACTTCCTACACAAACAATAAACATTCTGAAAAGGAGATTAAGAAAATTTACAGTGGCATCACAAAGAATAAAATATTTAGGAATGAACTTAACCAAAGAGGGAACAGACTTGTACACTAAAAACTCCAAAACGTCACTGCAAGAAATTAAAGAAGACCGATAAATGGAAAGACATCCCACGTTCATGGATTGGAAGGGTTAATATTATTCAGCTGTCAATACTAACTGAGACGCGATAGGCTGGAGTGGATAGGCTCTTCATGTCCAGCAGGAGAAGACCAGGTGAAAGGCTGACCTGCTTCATGGAGGTGCTCAGCTGGGTTAGGGTTGTCCCGGCTCGGCTGCCCCTGCAACCTCACATCCTAGAGGCTGGTCCCTGGACACCAGACTCTAGGACTTAATGTATTTATTTTTTCCTTCACTAGGCAACGATTTCTTAACAGTGGTACTACTGACATTTAAAAATGTGATAAATGTATATGATTTATAATAAATAACAATCACAACCATAAAGATAGTTAACACATACCTCACTTCACAAGATCTATTCATTTAACAAATGTCAAGTGTACAGCATGGTATGGTTAACGACAGTCACCATGTTGTACGTTAGATTCCCCAGAACATGTTAACCTTCTAACTGAAAGTTTGTACCCTTTGGCCAACATCTCCCCGTTCTCCTCCCACACGAGACTCTCACACCCCCTGGACCCGCCCGCTCGCCCTGCTCTCTGGGCCTCGCGTCCTCGCGTCGCCTCGTCCTGTTCCGGTGCTTGTGGATTCAGACGCGCTACAGCAGCTGCTCCTGGGCTTCTGCCCGAGGACACACTCCCACGATGCTTCGCCTCACACCCAGACCCTGTCCCCCTTCTCTCCAGCCCGGGGGCTGCCCTGTAGCTGCTGAAGCCCAGCACAGAGGAGGGGCCTCTCCGCACCCACAACTGTGCAACCTGAACCTGCAACAGGTGTCAGTGCCCTGCAGGAAGTCCAGCCGAGAGGAGACGAGCGTCATCCTGTTCATTCTCTCTTCCTTGAACCCTGGACTCCTCGGAGATGCTGTAGCTGCTTCTCCCTTGACTCCTCTCCCCTGCTTGTGATCTCTCTCTCTCTCTTAAATAAGTAAATAAAATTTTAAAGATTTTTTTATTTGAGAGAGCGAGAGAGAGCATGAGTAGGGGGAAGGGAAAAGGCAGAGGGAGAAGCAGACTCCCCACTGAACAGGGACCCCAACGCGGGGCTCGATCCCAGGATCGTGAGATCATGACCTGAACCGAAGGCAGACGCTTAACCAACGGAGCCACCCAGGCGCCCAATAAATAAAGTCTTTTTAAAAAATCAATAAAAACAAACACATTCCAACTATTTTAAAGATATGTGAACACCTAAAATCAGAGAGAAACCGGAGGAGTATTCTTCCTAAAAAACTACAACCCAAAGGGGTAAGAACTGAGAGTTTATGTTTCTCTTTCCCTGAGAACGCTGCCCCATGCCCACTGCCAGAGTGGAGGAGAGAGCAGGGGACACTGCAACCCTGTCACCTTGAAGTAACTGAGAACAGAGTTTAGAGCTAGAAGAAAACCTCGGGGGGACATCCGGAAGTGAGAACCACAGAGAGGATGAGCCCCCAAATCTGAGTGTGAATTGTGTTCAAATCCCTGGCTGACCACGAGTCTATGCACGTGCTGCAGACACCAGGGTGATCAGCAGAACAGAGAGGAATCTAGCAAGGCAGGTAGCTGAGATCTGTAAGTTTACTGCTTCTGAACTGCCTCCATTCCCCAAATATGTATCGCTTGGGGGGTACAAAGCTGAAGCTTCACTGCCTTGAGGGACAGTGGACATAACCTGATGCTGGCAGAGAAGCTGCGAATACAGGAGGGAATCCTCGGAAGCAAGGGAGCCGCCAGGATCATGAGCTTCGAGGTACACGCTTAACTGAGATCCGTGACTGACTCCCGGACCGCACAGGCAGAGGGGAGCTCCCCGGGAGCAGGCAACAAAACCTACGGCGAGAAGCTGGAGAGGATGAGCAGAGAGTGGCTGCTTGCAGTAGGGATGCAGGCATATTACCTGCTCTCTTAAGCAATAACAATGACAACATGATCGTCGTAAGAACATAGAAGAATCCAGAGTCGCTACAATGTATTATCCAAAATATCCAACTTTCAACCAAAGATTAATAGACATACAAAGAATCAGGAAGGTATGATTCACAATCAGGAAAAACACAGTCGATAGAAATTGACTCCCAAGTGGACCTAGATGTTGGATTTAGCAGACAAAAATTTCAAAACATCTATTATGGGTATGTATCAGTCATTAGGAGATCATTATTTTAATGAGTGAACAGGTAGGGAAACTCAGAAGAGTTTTAAAAACATTAAAAATGGAATTTCTAGGGGCGCCTGTCTGGCTCAATTGGTTGAGCATCTGCCTTCCACTTAGGTCATGATCCCAGGGTCCTGGGATTGAGCCCCTCATCAGCCACCTGCTCAGTGGGGAGTCTGCTTCTCCCTCTCCCTCTGCCTGCAGCGTCCCTTGCTTGTGCTCTCTCTCCCTGTGTCAAATAACTAAAATCTTAAAAAAAAAAAGATATAAAACAAAAACACACAAAGGAATTTCTACAGCTGTACAATATGAGAACTGAAATGAAAAATTTGTGTTTTTTTAATGGTCTGACTAGCAGATTAGAAATGGCAGAAGAGGGTGCCTGGGTGGTTCCGTCGGTTAAGCCTCTGCCTTCAGCTCAGGTCATGATCTCAGGGTCCTGGGATGGAGCCCCGCATCGGGCTCCCTGCTCGGCGGGAAGCCTGCTTCTCACTCTCCCACTCCTCCTCCCCCCTGCTCATGCTCTCTGTCAAAATCCTTAAAAATAAACAAAATTCACAAAATTTTTAAAAAGAAATAAAAAAGAAATGGCAGAAGAAGTGGTGAACTTCTAGACCAATAGAAATTAATCCAAAAAATGGAGGGAAAAAATTGAAAGATAAACGAACAGATTGTCGGATATACGTGGGACAATATGTATCTAACTGAGTCAGAAAGTGAGGACATGGAGAAAGGGACGGGGAAGGTATTTAAAGAAATAATAGAAAAACGACCCCAAATTCTGTGGAAAGCATTAAAATTATAGATTCAAGAATCTCCATGAGCCTGAAGCTGGATGAAAACAGCGGAATCTACTCATGGGAAGAGCTCAGTCCACCAGCTAAAAGCCAAAGGGTGAGAAAATCTTGAAGAAGCTGCAAGAGAAAAAGAGCGGGCTATATAGACAGGGAACAGTTCAATAATTAGCAGCTGACTTCTCAACGGAAGACTCTGGAACATCGTACTCAGAGTGCTAAAACGAAAAACTGGCAAACAACTCTACATCCAGCAAAACCTTCAAAATGAAGGCAAAAGAAGGAAATTTTCTAGAAACAAAAATTGAGTTTGTTCCAAGCAAGTCTTCACTGTAAGAAATGCTACAGGAACACGCTCAGGTAAAAGGAAATAACTTGCAAAGACGTCTCAGGGGGACAGGTCGGAATGGACGCCCGTGGAGGGGTAAATACATGAGTACGAGACTAGATGGATGGTTCCAGTTCCACCCAGAAGACAGAAGCCACGCGAATCCAAACAGAAATTTAACAAAGAATTATAATTTGGTAAGAGATGGTTAACTCCCCGAACGGACCAAAAGAGAACTTTAGGGATCACAGGAATAGCAAAAGCAGAAAAGAGCTGCCGCGTCTAGTGCCCAGGGAGAAGAAGAACCTAGAAGGACGTCTGCCCCATGAGGCGGAGATTCAGAGCTCCAGGGAACGCACAGCCCAGCAGTGGCAGAAACAGGATGGAGGGAGTTGGCTGAAGCTCGTTCAAGGGAACTGACCCACTGGTTGGCCCAGAAGCTCACTGGAGAGAGCACCAGTGTGCCTCCCACGAGCTGCTGGCCACACGTGGACAAAAACCCCGGGGACAGGAAGGGAGGCTGCGGCTTGGCTGTGGCCATGCAGCGGCCCTCGTGTGCCCTCTGTTGGCAAAGCCCAGAATTGCTCTGGCAGCGGAAGGAATATTTACAGGGTTCAGCTCCCGGTTCACAGCCCAGAGCAAGGAAGGGCCCATTTGGAGCTGAGAGGCCATGCACTGATCACTGGCAAGCTATATATTTACTTCTACTTTTTAAAAGCCTCTTTAAAAGACATTACTGCTTAAAGCAGAAGTAATAATTTTCAATTTCTTTAAAGGCATTGTTGAAAACAAAAGTAGTAACACTGGATCTGCTGTGTTTACAACATAGACGTGCTACAGGTGACGATACGTGGAAACGTCTTGCCATCGTGTTTTAGCTGAAGTAATCCAAAACGAATTCCATGTAGACTAGGATGCATTAAAATGCGTATTTGATTCTCTGGAGCAACCTCTGAAAACACAGTATATGCAAAGACATACTGCTGGAAATCCAATAGGAAAATTACAAACTACTAAATAATACTGTAGTAACACAAAAGAAGGCAGGAAAAGAGGAACAGAGAAACCAACAGAGGAGGCAAAGAGCAAAATGGCAGATCTAAATCTAACTTGACTGCAACCAAAAGTCCATGTAGACGGAATAAACCAAAAGTCCATGTAGATGTAGTGCAAAGGTAAACATTGCCGGACTAGAAGAAAAGCAAGGTCTGACTCCTGGCTGTGTCCTTGCATGCAAAGGCACAGATAGGTTGCAAGTTAAAGTCTGGAAAAGGCTATCCCTGGCAAAGACTAAGCTTAGGAAAGCTGGAGATAATACAAAAACCAGGGTCCCTCCGTGCATTGACTTTAAGGAGAAACATATTATTAGAGACAAAGAGGGACAGCTCATAATGATGAGAGGGCTAGTTGAGCAGAAAGACCTAACAATTATAAACGGGTACGCACCTCATAACAGGGCTTCAAAATGCAGGAGGCAAAATCTGACACAATAAGGGAGGAGACAAGTCTGAAACTGTGCCTGGAGATTTCACCTCTCGCAGCATTGATCAAACAGCAAGGTGAGCCTCTGACCCAGGGGGAGTGGGAAGCCCCCAGAATCTCGGAGCTATGGGAACCAGGCTGAGGCCCTGCTGCCAGAACAGCCCCCCAAATTGCAACGTTAAAGCACTTCCATGAGGACCCAGCAGGCGGCACACCCCCGCTACGGAGGCTGGACACTGGCACCTCCCCAGCACACTTGCGCAGTCCCGGGCTCTTCCCGTCGCCTGCTCCGTCTTCTGAGCTCTCCTTCTGAGTCTGCGTAGGCCTCATGTAAGCCGCCCCACGGAGCATCACACTCCCACGGTGGCTGTTTGTCCCATTTGCTGTTGAGAGGTTTGGAGAATTTAAGGGCTTGCCCCAAATCCTGCAGCAAGGAAGTGAGGCGGCCGGATTTGCGTCTTGGGATCCAGAGGCCTCCCTCCCTGCTGCCGAGCACCTGTCAGGACGGGCTTGTCTCCAGGCCTCTGAGCCCCCCGACTCTGGAACTGTCGGGAGAAAGGAGCCCCCCACTCACTGGCTGGCTGCAGCCTGGATGGGGCAGAGCCCTGCTGGCTCTCCAAGGCTGGTCAGGGTTGGAGGGGGAAGCGCCTGGGGGAAGGAAGGGCAACAGCACCTGGGCCACCTTCCAGTCGTCCCGGGAAGAGCCCAGCTGGGGCTCGAGGTTGGCAGGATGAGGAGCTGTTGGCCTTCACCTCACACGCATGCATCCAGGTTGGGGAAGCCGCCAGTGGAAGGGCCCTCCCGGTCGCCTAGGCAACAGCGAGCAGCACGGGGCTCCTCTAGTTCGCAGCATGAGATGCCTGTCCCCACCCCACTCCTCGGGCTGCCTCTCGGGGGGCTCCCAGGGGAAGTGGAGGGCACATAGGTAACATGGGTCCCTGGGGAGCTGCCTGGCTGGGGGGGGCGGCGCTGAGCCTTACGAGACCTGGGCTCCAGGAACTACTGCAAGCAACTTGTAGGGGTATCAAGGGCCTGTGTGCATGTGGGGGTGTGGGGAGGGGAGCCCAGTGACTTTGGGGTCATTACTGTTTCCAGGACTTCCTGACAGGCTTGGGGGACAGAGCTGCCACGGAGCCATTTGGGGGGACCCCCGAGCACTCCTGCTTTACCCAGGTGAAGTCCAGAGGCAGATGCCAGGCCTGGTCCTCAGTCCACTCCCAGGGAACATCAACTGGGGGTGACAGTTCCCAGACGCGGAGGAGAAGGCCCACTGGTGAGACTCAAGCTGCCCCCCACCCCGTGCTCTGGGGTCCCCCTTCCAGTGACCACCACGCTCGGCGTGGCGCCGGGAGTCCTTCCGTCTGCATTCGCAGCCTGTGTCCCCCGGGGCGCCAGTGGATGCTCCGCGCTGGAGGACGCAGGCAGGCTGCAGGACGGAGCTGGGCTGCGGTCGCCCTCTCCTGCCCCCAAGTCTGCACCCTCGGGTGCCGCGTGTGACTCCGGCGCAGGCCCACCTGTGCCGCATCCCCGGGCGCCGGCAGCCGCCGCGCTCGGTCCCCAGGCCCAGGCCCGGCTGCCTGCACTCACGCCGACAACGGCCACCCAGCACCAAACCCCCGTGCCCTTCAGCCGCGCCGGGGACAGTCACGAGGTGGGATATTTTGAAAACATGAGGTCGACGGCAAAGAGCGTGGCTCAGCCCTGCACCCAGACCTCTGGCGCCCGGGCGGCCGTATTTTGGTGACTGGACCTTTTTAGCCTGCAGAACGTGTCACTTCCGAGAAGGTCTGGATTGAAAAGCCAGCAGGCAGCAGCCTATTCTTATCAGCTGTGCAGGGGCCCACGTGGGCCTGGGGGCCGGGAGCGGCCCCGGCCTCTGCTCCCTCTGGGGCCGGGGACTGAAACGCTCCCGCCGGGACTCGGCCCTTCATGCGGCGCAGCTCACACCCACCACCTCCAGTGTTCTAGAAATATCGGCTGCCGCGTAGGGGTCCTCCGTTGCCCCCCCTGCGCTGGGTGCCAGGCCCGGCCGCCCATGCTCCGGGGGCCCGCGTGCCCATCACGCTGGGAGGTCGGACTCACAGTGCCCCGAGTGCAGGCGAGGAGGCAGCACCCCAAGAGGTAAGGGGGCTACAGAGCTGATGTGTGGACCAGGACCCTGCTGTGGCTCTGAAGTGCGGGCTACTTACTGCTCTGGGGCTTCGGGGGCTGTGGCCGGCCCTCAAAATGGTGGGGCCTGTCTCTTCATCATCCTGGGCCTGGTTCCCAGCCCCGAGCCGGGCAGGGGTCCCCCAGGGTGGCCCTATCCGACCGTCCTCACTCCCCCTGGCTCAACCCCCAACGGAGTTGAGTCTCCCCGGGCCTGCAGGCTGGGGTCTGGCTGCCTATTCCTGTCCCACCAGCTGCCGGTGGCCAGGCGGAGGGGGTGCAGGGGGCAAGGCCCCAGCTATTTTTAGTGCCTTCGGCTCCAAAGCTGCTGTAAACACCGAGTCGCAGGCTCTCTCAGCCTAGAGACCTCCCCTCCCCGTTGGCACGGCCAGGACTGCGGCGGTCACTCGTCCCTGCGAGACCTGGAGATTCTGTGACATTTCCTGCAGACGGCCCTCCTCCTGCCGCGGAAATCCACCCCGTGTCCCCTGCTCCCTGTCTGAGCGAGTTCGCCCCAGAGCTGGGTGTCTGGACCAGGCCACACTCGGGCCGCAGTGCGACACGGCCCAACCCCAAGCCCTGTGTGTCCCCAAGCTGCCACCCTTGCCACTTCTGGCCGCTCCTTGCGGTGCCCAGAGGCGAGGGTTGGGACACTGCTCCATGTCACCTATTTTGCATGTGCATCTTACTGCATTAGCATTTCAGGATTTAGCTAAACAGCCCAGGCAACATCCTGTAGGCGCGTGTCCCCGGAGGCTGGACTGGGGCAGGGGGGAGGGACTGTGGTGCATGGCTGTCCGTCAGCTCCTGTCCCCAAAGCCTCAGTGGCGTCTGTGTGGGGAGAGTACCCCCCGCCCCCACCCCGTGCCCTGGCTTTCTGCGAGGTCTGAGCTGGCCGGGGCCAGTATCTCTGCGCCGTGCTCACCACCCACCCGGTGAAGTCTTTCTGGCTAATCATTCTGTTTTCCCAGAGCAGGTGGGGGCAGGGCCGCTCCCTGTCCATTATCTGGCAACGGTGAGATGCTGAGCACCCAGGCAGAACATTCTGGGTTTTGCTTGAATTAGCCAGGAAGCAGCAGGGAATGTTTGAGATATGTGAATATTTGTGGCTGTGCAAACCCAGAATCAACAATCACCAGCAAATCAACAAAAATTATACCAACAATCAACAAATAATAATACACCAGGAATCCGTTAAGTAAAGGGAGCACGGCTGAGCGTTCCGGTGCCTGCCAGCTCATCTGCCGCCCTCCCTCAGTCTGCTGAGCACCTCCCCGAGCCCAGCCGGGCACCTCAACCCTCCCGCCCTATTCCTGGTGCTCTTTCCCGGGGAGGAAGTCAGAGCTCCGCCAGGTCACAGGGCCCACACAAGGGCCCGGAAAACAGAGAGACAGCAAGGACCTGGGTGCAGGTGGCTCAACCGGGCGAGGGTCCAGAAAGCAGGAAGGAGACCCAGACCGAGCCGCTGCAGGCAGAGGGCTGAGCCGATCACCGCTGCAAACTCTCAGGGCTCATGCCTCGGGGACCCCGAGCAATCACCTAGCATGCACCTTGGGACGGCTGAGCAGAAGGCAGGGAGGCTGGGTATTTACCCAGACTCTGATCCGGCTGGTTGAGTTGCCGCTGGAGATGATGACGCCCCAGCCCTTTCTGCTGGGAGCTGGCCGGTGGCTTTCCTGGCGTCAGAGAAACCGTGCCCCCCGAGGCTGCAATGACCCCTCTCAGCTGGCACGGGCCCGACACAGGACTCATGCTCATCCAGCACCAACCCTCGTGGCTGTGCAGGAATCGGGGTACAGGCCAGGGACACCCCCACAGCCTGGACAGGTGCCGCCTTCAGACCACCTGGCTGCGGAAGAGGTGACATGATGTCAAGGTCTGCTCCTACAAAATGCCCCCAAGGGTTCAAGGTCAACACAAGCCTCTGCTTTTCAACTACACCAACGTGCCCCAGGACCCCCCAGAGTGGCCCTGCAGGGAGCCTCCTGCCAGGAGCTCAGTGACCCCGAGACCAGGTCTCCTGTGGTCAGGAATGCAGATGTGGTCACAAAGGTGGCACCCCCACTTTGGCAAAGCCTGCATGGATGAGGACAGACATCCCAGAGCAGCTCCATCAGGGCCCACATCGGGGAAAGCAATCCAGGGCTTCGGGGCCGGGGCTCAGGGTGGGGTTCTTGAGAGCAGTCACTGGGGCCCCAGGAGGAAGTCACAGGGTGGTCAGAGGTCGAGAATGCAGACAAGTCCATCTGGAAGTGTCTGTGTTTTATGCTGGGTGTACTTGCTAAGCTGTGTGCCTGTCTTAGAACCGGCCCACAGGTGGCGGCACCCCGGGGTGGGGGAGGCCAGAGGTCCCCGGCTCCCACCTGCAGATGCTGGCGGTCCACACAGCCGCACTCGGACCCCACCTGCGCCACTCAGGAGCTGTGCGACCCCCACAAAAGTTACTTCCCCTCTCTGGGTTTCACAGATGATGGAACCTCCTCATGGGGGCAGGGATAAGTGAGACAATGGTGGGGGGTCCACTCAGGGTGCAAGGGAGAGGAAGCGGGGCAGGGGGGCCACGATCATTGTCACGATCATCATCAGTAGCAGCAGTAGCATGGTTGGGCAGACTGCCCTTTCTTCCCAAGATGCTCTGTGTACCTTCTCTCCCGACCCGCACTCGGGGGCCACAGCTGATTAGCTCCTGTGTCCCCTCCTGGCCTCTCGCCACTCTCCCCGCTTCCTTCTCCGTCATGGTTTGAATCCTGAGAAGGGCCAGCCAAGACACAACCAAGTGCCAGGCCCTCTTTGTGGAGGCTGGGGACAGGTCTGGAGAGGGACATCTGCCTTGTGTAATGCACAACCTGTGCAACTTCACAGGGCTGCCCGCCAACAGCTCTTCCTCGGAGCTATCGAACGTGCTTGCTCTTCTAACCGTGCGCTTGGAACCATGTCAGGGCCCTGAGGGGATCTCTTCTGATACCTCTAGATTCCTCGCCACATCGCCGCCAGCCTTCTCCAGGACTCCCTCGCTTATGCTTGGCTCCGGCTCAGCTCAGGAAAGCCTCCCCAGCCCCTGGGCTTTCCCGGAGGGCTCATGCCCTGTCCCATCTGTGAGTGCTACTTGCTGTGGGACAGTGGAGCGAGCGTCCCCTGCCTGCTGCCGCCGTGGGCCGTGTGTGCTCGAGGCCGGTCCCCCCCGCAGGGCCCGCGCGGGAAATGTCTGAAGGAATAACCACGGTCTCCTCGGAACTCGCCTCTCCGCCGTTCCCAGCACCTGCTCCTGCCTGGCCCGCCTCCCAGCCCTCGGCGGCGCTCCGTCGTCCGCCGCACCCGGTGGGCCACCCCGTGCCTGGTCCCCAGGCCACCGGCCCCGTCCCTGCCGCCTCCAGCCAAGCCTCTGGCCCTCCGCAGCCGCCCCGGGACCCTGCCTGCCCGCTCCACTCCTGCCCCCGAGCCTGGTCCACACGGGCCAGCAGGGGGTCTGGAATGCACATCGGACCAGGTCCCCCCCTTCCTCGGCAACCCTGGGCCCTGCGGTAAACCCCAGCTTCCTGGGCCTTCAGCACCCTTCCTGGGTGGTGAGTGAATGAGGCCCTCGAAAGGAAAGTTCAGAACCCAAGTAAACCAGGAGGGTGCGTGGATGGGGGGACAGACACCTGGGCCCCAGACGTGTGGGGAATGAACGTCCGATCCGTACAGCTGACTCAGCCTGTCTTGCCTTCCCTCTGCTGCCCGCCACCATCACTATGGCCTTGGCCCAAGACCTCCACTCCCGTCACAAGGGAGTGATGGTCACTGAGTCGCCCATCCAGACGGTCCCCGGCCCGGAGAGGCTGGTGGGAGGACCCACGGAGAGACACCGGCCAAGTCCCGGGAGATGATGAGCTCACTGTCCAGCAAGGCTTATTTTCATCTCCTAAGTACAGATGAAACTGCATTCTTGAAATATATATAAATTCTTATTTTGGGGTTGGCCAATGGGTGCCAACATCTGATGTTGACATGGGGTTTTTTTTTGCCTGTCTGTGTAGCTTCAGGACGGCGGTAGATCGAGGTCGGTCACTTGGCCAGCGTCAACGTGAAGAACCCTGGCTTGAGAGGAGAGGATGGGTTTAGAAAGCCCGGGGTCTGTGAGCTGACTCCTCCAACCAGACACGGAAAAGAGCGGGTGGCCCTGAGAAGTCACTCGAGGACACCCGGCTTTTCATTTATTTTGATAGGTAGAATTTAGTTTTAATTATTTAAGGGAATACTTCATGAGATATTTTCAAAGAGAAATGAGATCTTAATAATCTAAGGTCTCATTACAGCCCTCAGCTATTAAATCTTTATAAATTTCTGCGGAAAGCTCAAGAGGAGGCTGGTTTGCAAGACCGTGGACTCAGGGCACGAGTGAGTGGAAGTGGTGGGCTCCAGTGGGGCCGAGACTTCATCTCCCCATCCGGGGCCTCAAGTTCAAGGGTGAGGGCTGCTCCCTGGGTGAAACTGTGGGAGGGAGCAACTCTGACAACCACGGAGAATGGGGAAACTGAGGCAGGGGCGGAACGAGCTGCTGGAATCCATGAGGCCACCTAAGGAGACCTGGAACAGGTCTCCCACCAAGCTGGCTTACTCTCACTCTTGCTGAAGTTAACCCCATTCTAAAACTGGGGAATTTTAGTGTCTCATGGGAGAGGTTGGCTCTGAGTTATTTTTACTACCCCAAGTTAAACCATGCATGTCCACTGTCTGTGCTCCTCCCTGGGGCCTTATTTTCATTCCTGATTCTCTCCTCTCTCCTCCAGGACACTCTGGCTCACAGACGCTGAGCCCTGACTCAGCAGGCCTTTGGCCACAGTGCTGCTGCCTAAGAAGGAATGCCCAGTGAGGTCCCCATGGCTGGACCCCTTCTCTCTCCAGATCCCCTGTCCTCACCTCAGAGGCACCCAGTCCTGATCTCCACCGCCACCCCAGCTCACCTGGCTGTCCCCAAGACGTGCCACAGGAGCCTCACCTGCACACGTCCAAGCTCATCACAGCCAGACCCACTGTCCTCACATCTCCTGCCCCAGGCGCTGAAGCCGGAACACGTGAAGCCTCAGGGTCCACGGTCTCTTTCCTCTGACGTCCAGTTGGTCATCAAGTCCTGTTGATGTCAGAGCCTAAGCCGACCTCAGATCAATGCCAACCTCCCACCTGCCAGATGACAGCTGGGCCTCTGCCTGGACCCTTGGCATGGCTGTCCTTGGGCCATGGCCACCTTGGTCCACACTCCACCTGGAGTTCCTTTCCTGAGGAGGTCTGAGCACCCTGTCGCCGCTCCGTCAGCCACGTCTTCCTGGAGTCCAAAGACAGGATTCGGACCTGCTCGGGGCCTCCCCACCAGGGCGAGCGACAAACACGGAGGGGCCCTGCTGCCCCTTTGTGTCCTGAGTGCACAGCACCCTGGTGTCTCCCTGCCCCGGCCCATGTCCGGTTCGATGCCTGAAGCCCGCTCCTCCTGAGCCCGGGCAGCGCCGGCTGGTCTTGGGAGGCAGTTGAACATCTGCCTCCTTTGCGGAGCTTCAGGACGTTAAGGAATGTCATGGAATAAGTGAAGGAGCGAATGCACGAATTCTCCCCAGGAGGGAGGCGTGGCCCTTTGTTCCTCCTGCGGCATCGCAGTGGAGTCGCCCAGCACGCGCGAGCGAGGAGGGGCGTGGAAACCACCCGGGCCTCTCCGCCGACCCTGGAGACACGGAGGCAGGGGTCTCTCCCGCAGCCCCAGGGAGGAGGATGGGGCCGGCGCCCGGACGTCGGGAGTCCCCGTGAGACGGGCGCGAGGGTCGCGGTGCGGCTGGGCTCTGACCCCCGTCTTGCTGGGTGTCCGGGGTCAGGCACGCACACGGCAGCCCCGGCCGAGGTCTTCCCGTCCGGCCGCCGCCCCGGCGCCCAGCGCACGC
>LNAC01000192.1:3590419-3604054 GCA_002007465.1 Ailurus styani
CGCCAACGGAGCGGGAGCCGCTCGGCGCCACTGTGAAAGGCCGCGCTCCCGCCCCTCTGCCCGCCATGCTCTGGGGCGTCCCCGGACGGCGGCGAGGGGACGGGCCAGGTCCTGGCAGCCACCCGCGGACCCGACCAGCCGCGGAAGAAGGACACGACCTCGTCTCCGCGACCGCCATCCGCCTCGAAGCCTTGCGCAGCGTGCCGCCGTAGCCAGCCACTCCCATCTGATTGGCTGGGATGGGGTCACATGCCCTGCGCTAAACCAATCATTGGATGGCAGGGCCATCGGCTCAGCCAATCAGAGTTTGCCGTAGAGTCACGTGGCAGAGCCTGGCCGTCCCCTTCAGCACACAGGTTCAGACGCAGAGGACCGCGCGTGTGCTGGTTCCCGGTAAGGGATCCGAAAGCGGCCCCGGAAGCGGCTCCTGGAGTCCTTGCCTCGCTCCGCGGTAGCCCCCTGGCCGGAGTCGGAGAACCCGGAAGACAAGGCCGACGGAGGTCCCCGAAGGCCCACAGCTTGCAAGATGGGGAGCCGGGATTCGAACCCGGAGCTTGCTGTCCCCACGCCCCCCAGTGGAAGTCCTTTTCAAAAGCGAGGTATCATTGGCACACCGTGCACGGTCCCCCTTTGAGGTGTGCAGTTCTGCGGCCGTTGGTGTTTGCACGATGTCGTGCAGCGCTCGCCAGGTCCGCTTAGAACCCGGTCGTTGCCGCAGAGAAGCCGCGGGTCCGGCCACGGTCGCCCCGCTTCCCTCCGTCCAGCCCGGGTCCCCCCTGACCTGCTTTCTGCGCTGGATCTGCCTGTTTGGGACACGCCCGCCGGGTGGGGTCCCCGCGCCCGGCCGGGTCCCTGCGACGTGATGTTCCGGGTCGTGGGGCACGTCCCGCTGGGTGCGTTTGTTGCTCGGCTGACGGCTCGGGCCGGGTTCTGCTCTGGGCCGTCCCGACGCGGGCTGCTGCGAACCTTCCTGAAGGACTTTCGTACGGACAGACGTGTTCATTCCTCCCGAGTGGATCGCCGGGAAAGAAATGCAGGTAGAAGGCTTTTCTAGGCGGTGAGAGCACAGACACGTGTAGGGGTGAGTGGGGGGGGGGCTGCTGGTGTGAGCACTGGAGGGGGAGTCAGGCGGTGGGGTCCGGGCTCTTCTGTCTGGGGCTGCAGGACCTTGGCCAGAGGCCTTCTCTCTCTCGATCTCGGGACTCGGGTGCTGGAGTGGCCGTGCCCAGCCCGGACAGGGCCCCTGCACACCGTCTTCCTTCCTGGGAAGGAGCCGTGGTTGCTCCGGAGCTGTGCTGCGGGGGGCGGTGGTGCCCCTCACAGAGGGCAGAGCGGGCACAGGACGTGGGCGTCTGCCCTGGCCTTGGCCCTGGCCTTGGCTCCCTGACGGGGCCCTTTGATCCGCAGAGACAGAAAGGCCCTGCCCCCCTGCAGGAACCAGCCCCCGTTTGTCATTTGCGCTTTAACGTCTGCGCGGCTTTACTCCACGGTATCCACTTGGACTGGAAAGTGAACCTTAGTTAATTCGAATAAAATAGCCGTGTAAAGCTCAGCCAGAAATTTAATTGTATTTACTAAACAGCTAATAAATATTTACTACAAATCTCATTGCTCCATAAAATTGAAGACAGTACCTTCTTGGCTTGCTTTCCTGGCTTCGAAGCAGGGCTGAGGGAGAGAGGGAGACAGCTGGGAAGGGGAGAGGGAGGGTCCAGCCTGTTTCCCTGTGACGGTGTAAACGTGGTCCCTCATCTGGGTTTTTTTGGGATGATGCTGGATCGCTCACCAGGTGCTTTGATCTCAGCTTGATCATTTTATTCAGAAAGCGAGCCCTTGCAAAGGTTCCTTTCAGTTGCAATTCCAAACCAGATCTCTTTGATTATGTGTGGGAAGCTTACAGAATTTTCTGTTGAGACGATTTTTGAATTAACTGAAAACTTAGCGGTTTCATAATTTTTGAATTGTAGATTTTCACCTCCCCTTTTGGTCCCCTAAGTCCATCACCGGGTCTTTTTAAATCCGAAATTTGCCATAGGCTGAGTCCTCGAAGGAAGATATATACCCTTGACATTTAAAAAAAATTAATGGAAAAGCACTAAATTCCTTCAAATGCTACACTGAAATGTAGTTACAGCTCTTTCTTCATGCCCAGTGAGAATTTAATCATAGCAAAATCTTAATGTTTAATATTGAAATCTTTATCCAAAAGATCCAGAAAGTGTTTTGCAAGGAGCAGCATGGTGTTTCCTGAACCTGCTGACATGGTTCCCTGAGTCTAATGTGAGGCTGTGATAACTGGAAAGATGACTCCGTGACCCTGACTTTTGCCCAAACCCAAAGTTTGGGGCCCCAGAGGTCAGAGCCCCAAGGGCAAAAAGCATGGACTGAGGCAGGGGACACTGCTCTGGGAATTCCTCAAGGGCTGGTTCCCCTTTGCCTCCAGGATCCTCAGGAGGCCCAGAGCCTCTGATTGGGCCAGAGATCTCATTTATGGGGTGAGGGACTCTGGCTATTTAGGGAACATTCTTGGTTGCTGGCCCTGCAGGTCAGTGTGAGAGGCATACCAGAGGGTCAGAGGGTCAGAGGGCCAAGTCCAGACCCAGGAGAAAGTCCCTTTTTCTCCATCCATACAAGTATAGAGGGTTAGCAGGCCTTTGGGACCATTAGATTTCCGTAGGGGGAGCTGATGGTGGTTGTATTAGGTAGGTAGGCTTGCTGTAACAAACAATCCTGAAACTTAGTGACTTAAAATAATAATCGTTTGTTGGCCTTTCTGTGAGTTGGCAGTTTGGGCTGAGCTCAGCTGGATGGGTCTGTGGTCCACCCCACGCCCCCCACCCCCCGCCCCCCGGGGCTTGCTCACATGGCTCTGCTGGAGACTGGATGGTTTAGGGTTGTTGGATGCACATTTTGGGCGGATGAAGGCTATGGACTGGAATGCCTCGGTTCTTGTCCACGTGGCCCCTTTGGAAGTTGGCCTGAGCTCGTTTCCATGGACTCGGGCTCCAAGTGCCACAAGAGAGCATGAACTCCAAAGAACAAGCAGTTTTCAAGCCTTTGCATGGGTCGTGTTTGCTAATGTCCCATTGGCCAAGGCAAGGCATATGGCCAAGCCCAGACTTAAGGAGTGGGGAACAGACACCTGATGGAGGGCGTAACAGAGTCACATGCAAAAGGGCGTGGATGCAGAGATAGGAGAATTTGTGGCCTTCCGCCGCCTACCACAGAGCCCCATGCAGACCGCCTTCATAAGGCCAGCGAACCCTGCTCCACATGCTGTCCGTGTTGGCTGCTGCAGCTCACAGCTGCCTTCTCCAGAGAATGGCTTCAGCTGATGAGAGCCATGCACCCCAGCTTACATTCTCTGTCTCTGCCTGGGGGCCCTCACAGCCAATGGTTGACTGTTTCAGAGGTACAAAGAGGCTGGCCCCCTTTCTTCAAGGCAGGGTCAAGGTGTGATTTGTGGTCCTGAGCCCACTGGGCACCAGTGAGGGCTTGACTTTACTTGGGCACCCCCCGCCTCTTGCTCGGTTCTTTCCCCTTCCCTGCCCCACCTCCCTCCCTCTCTCCCTGATAGGCTTTTATTGAAAAGCGGGCCCTCAACAGACCACATGCCCCCGAGTCCCTCGTGGGCTCTGCTTCCAGGGAACTCAGCTGTGGAGATTGCGTTTTCTCAGAACGATGTCCAGTGATACTTTCTATTCCACTTGTGTCTCTAGAGGGTGCTGTGGACACTCCCTGCTTGTAACCAACAGGGGATGGCGAGAGAGACACTGTGTGACTTCCAGCGGAAGGTTCTGGAAGGTAATACAGCTTCTGCCTTGTTGACGGGAAACCCGCTCTTGAAGCCTCTAGCCTGATGGAGGGCTCCGAGGCTGCCGTGTGGTGAGAAAGCTCAAACTGGCCCGTGGGGCGAGATGCTCAGCCAGCCCCATATCGTTCGGATGTCACCGCGCTCTGACTGCCCCTAGAGGAGAGACCCTACCCAGCCAGAGCTTTCCCGAATTCCTGACCCCCCGAAGCCTTGAGAGATAATAAATGATTGTTGTTGTTTAAGCCACTCAGTGTTGGTCTAATCTGTGGGAGTCATTGGGACCATTCACTGATCTTAGACAATGTCCATTTCCCCGTTACCATGGAGATCAGAAGAAGGGGCTTCCTGAGGACTCGAGACCCTGTCCAAACCGATGGTCCTCTGTTCTCACTCTGTGCACAGGTTAGCTGTGTGTGTGTGTGTGTGTGTGTGTGTGTGCGTGTGTGCGCGTGCACGAACCCACACCTGCCCCATTAGTCCTGTGTCTCTTTCCACTCCCAGAGCCTCTCCAAGTGCCTGGCTCACTGCAGTATCGTGTTAGCGGAAGTTCCGACACGCTGGGACCCTCATGTTTGTAGCCGGACAGATCTTCCTTGTTCTCCAGCAAGCCATCCTGCCCTTCTAACCTCCCTTCCACTACGGAATCCAGGAGAGAAACTTCTAGAACAGTAAGTCTCTTTGTGGTTGCCTAGTCGGAGGGCTGGTGGCAGGCTGGTTAAAGGTCTTTCTTCTTTGCTGGGAACTCTGGAAGCGTGCCCATTTCCAAAGGAACCAAACTCTGTCTGGGCTTCCTCTCAGACTGCCCACTGCATCTCCAGCCTTGTGGATCAAGTCCCCAGTCTTGGGAGTGTGGTTCTGCAAGACGAGCTGGGATTTTCGAGGACCGGGGGAGCAGGGGAAGGCCAGGAAGGAGGGGATTCCTGAGGGAGAGCTCCGGGATTTAAGATGCACTTTAGAGGTGTTGGCATTGATCCCCGGCCCAGAGAGACTCCCCACTTTTCAGGCTTTGCTTAACAGCTGGGTCTAGGGGACGAGCAGTAGGGAGAGTGACACACTTCATCCCCAGGAGGCTGCAGGTGGTACGTAGGGGGTAGGGGACGATGAGGGGAGAGAGGTGGGCAGAGGAGTGACGGGGGGATGGTGAGTGGCAGGCCGTGAATGGCAGGCCTGGGGCCGAGACATTAGTGGTTGCAGGGGCACACACAGCACAGGATGTTAGGGAAGGGGGGAGGGCATGGTGGGAAGAGAGTCGTGGCAGGGGAAAGTGGGGAGGGTGGTGACGGGAATGGTGAGTGGGAGTGGTGGGTGGCAAGGAATGGCTTGGGGGGAAATGACGGCATTTTTGAAAGGATCCTAACTTTGATGCACAGAACTGGATGATACTATGGGATTTTGCCTGATTACAAAAGGTATTAGGAGCTATACAGCTTAGGCCATCTTGTTTTTCGGGGCAAATGTCAGAGATTCTATTGCATTATTAGTTTCAGGTCTTTCGACGACCCAGTGGTAGCTGGGCCCTTGTCCGGGGGCAAAAAGCCCTGCGAAACGATTTCAGCGAGTTCACATTCACCTCTCCTTGCCGGCCAGCCGTCCTGGGGAGCCCTGAAGCTTGGGCAGAGGGGAGTGAAGAGGAGGAAGTGGGGAAGAGAGGGGAAGATGCGGTCTCCCCCTACCCACCACCACCCCGGGCTGAGCAACTTTTTGGGATTTACAAGCAGAACAGCCTTGGAGTGGATCCCATTCCTCCCAGGTCCAGTGGGCACTGTGAGTGTAGGAATGAATGAACCTCTCAAAGATACGTAGGTGGATGTTATTTTTGACTGATCCTGGGGGCAAAATCAATTTTATTTATCCTTAAAAATGATCGGAAAAATGGAATCAAGGTTCTAGACAAGCTGGGGACTTCTCCTTGATCCTTTTCTTTTTTGTTGTTGTTGTTTTTTTAAGATTTTATTTATTTGACAGAGAGAGACAGCTAGAGAGGGAACACAAACACCGGAAGCAGAAGAGGGAGAGGCAGACCCCCGCTGAGCAGGGAGCTCCATGTGGGGCTTGATCCCAGAACCCTGGGGTCATGACCTGAGCCAAAGGCAGAGCTTAATGACGGAGCCACCCAGGTGCCCTCCTTGATCCCTTTCTAACATTTTTTTTTTCTTTTCAGAATCAAGAGACCTCACATCCACCCTAATCAAAGCATGGAAGGAACACCCAAGTCCTACTTTTTTTTTTTTTTCATTTCATTTATTTATTTGAGAGAGAGAGCACAGGCAGGGAGAGGGGCAGAGGGCGAGGGACAAGCAGATTCCCCACTGAACAGGGAGCCTGACACAGGGCTTGATCCCAGGACCCCGGGATCATGACCTGAACCGAAGGCCAACGTCCAATGACAGAACCACCCAGGCGCCCCCCAAGCCCGACTTCTTGATCACCCGGGCAACTTCAGACAGGCCTGTGTCTATTCAGATTGTTACCCCCGCAGAGGACAGAGTCTGCGGGAGGCCCCGGGCCGGTGGTGTTCTTTCTGAGGAGTGGCTGCTCAGAAGGGCCTTGTTCCAGGCCTCAGCTGCTCAGTTTCTGCATTCGGACTTGCAGAATGAAGGGCGCCATCAGAAGAGCAAAATCCCCACACCAAAGTTAGAGTGTCCGTCTTTGGTTCCTTCACCATCTGTGGGGGAATTTTCTAGTTTGCCTCATAGTCAAAAAGAAACAGCAAGGGAGGAAAGGCCATTTCCTGTGACAGCCATTGGGGCAGCCAGCCCAGGCTGCATCCTGAGTGCCCACCCCGCCCCGCCTTGCCCCTGCCCCCCCACTGGGGCATCGTGGGCAGCATCACGGGACGGTGTCAGGCACCCCTGCCCTACTGACTCTTAAATCTCCCACAAGAGGGGAAGTATGCCACCAGAGAGGCGTAGAGCGTGCCCAGGACCCCTGGGCCGGGGGCCACAGGGTCCGTGGAGACCCCAGGTGGATGCCCACTCCTGTCCTCGGTCCCTTTAATCATGTCCTCAAGGCCTGTTGGCCAGCTCTGGGCCCCCTGGCTTTAGGAAGTACAATACAGCTGGTGTTTAGCAAACTCTTGTTAGGCTGATGAAGCAGAGCTATTTAGGTGCCCTGCTAATTACAAAGCAGTCGTTAGTGACTTAAGCCCTATGAGTGTCATTTCAGGGATCAGCACGTAGCAAGGGTTAGATCTTCCTGTGAAATGAGCTTATTTGGGTCCATGTTAAAAAATAGTAGAGGGAAATTCAAATGTGGTCGTTCTGAAAACTCATCTACATTGCAAATCACTCATGGAAATGAACATCTTAGAGCCATTGATTAGCTAGAGGTGTAATGAGAGCATGAATTTGTGAATCTGCTGTTTTTATGCTCCACTACCTAGGACAGAGGATAGAGGTGATTTAGCAATCACGGGGCTCATGAGATCTTTTTTGGCCTCCAGACTGGAAACTCCACACCTCAGCTGCCTTCCCCAAGAACGGCTTCACAGACCCACCTACGCGAAAGGACAGTCGGACTGGATTCCTTCGTACCAGCTCACCTAACACTAGCTTCGGCTTACTCTTGAGGCCTTGAAATGCCCCACCATTTGGGCATCCTGGTTGTAACTGACTTGATTCATCATAGTTCACAAGCTTCAGGTGAATAGCAAGGCACACGTCCACTTAGGCCGCTCCAGACCCAACCTGGCCAGAAAGAACAAAGTCAGAGCTGGTTATGGCAGCAATTCCCAGGGAAGCAAGATCTTCGGTGTTCTGGAGTGCATTCTTGATCGGCCTGGGGTGGCGGGTGGGGCAGATAGCAGGCCTTGGGTTTCTTCTGTGTCGGCGCAGAAGCGGACACAGTGGTGAGGTCAAGGGGTGGGCCGAGACCCCCAGTCTCCCATAGCTCCCCAAATGCACCTTAAGTCCACTATGCCACAAGGAATCGCGATCTTAAAGCAATAAGGGTTCAATTCAAGACAAACCCTTTGGACGGCCTTCCAGACGGGTGATCACAGCACAAACCTTGCAGAGACTCTGGAGCTGGGCGGAGCTCTGAGCCTGGTCCCAGGTCAGAGTCCTCTGCAGGGAGCTGCCTGTTGATGACGTTTGACGGCGTGAAACTGGAGGCATGTGATGTGGACGAGGAAGATCTGGGTAGGGCAGGATGGTTCGCTTGTTTGTTCGTTCTTTCATTCATTCACTCTCTCACGCATTCATTCACTGAGCCAGATGTTTTAACGGCTGCCCGGGGCCTTCTGCCGGAGAATGGCAGTGACTTCTGCCGCAGCCCTGCAGAGAGAGGGAGCGGACCCCGCAGACCAAAGCCTGTAGCCGGCCGGGGGTGGGGGGAGCCAGGGCCCGGCGCTGTCCACGCGGGCCGGAGAGCAGCAGGGATGCAAGCTGAGCCCCATCACCGTGGTTTGCTTCTTTAATATAACAAGTCTCGTGAAGTCAGACTCTCCCTACCTTGAGTGTTTCTTCCCAGAGTGCGTGGAGCTCGTATTTGCACGGCACACAGAGGTGTCAGCGGAAGTGAAGAAAAGAGCTTCCACGCGACCCTAGAGATGACGCCGGAGCTGTGTCTCCCTGAGAGTGGTGGCTCTGGGGACCCCCTCACCAGGACCCACGGTGAGAAAGACCTTTCACCTGAAGACCTGCGAGCAGGACCAGCCGGGCAGAACTAGAGCAAGGGTTGCACGGAACGATGCCCACCCTCCCTCGGCGTGAAGCCTTCTGTCATTCTCTGTTCTATTTCTTTTTTCTGGAAAGAGGCCGCTCGCACCCGCTCCACTGAATTTAAGGCAGGGATTGGCAGCTGCAGGCTGAAGACCCCGCAGCCCACGTGTGGGGCGGCCACGATTCTTCCACCGAGGCCGTGGGGGCCCGAGGACCAGCTCCTCAGAGAGCGCTTTTCAGTGAAGGGATAATGAGTCGGTCTGCCAACTTCACATTGCACATTTCAGGTTGGCACCCCTGAAAGTCCTAGGTTAGGTGACACCCCCCCAAAATACTGGGGCAAATGTGATTTCGACTCATGGTGATTGATGACAAACACCTGAAATCCGAACAATCCCTGGCGCTCTGGGAAAGGCGGGCAGGTCCCTCAGACACAGCGATGCCAAGGGCTGAAATGCAGGCCTGTGCCCTTCTTCTGGGCATTGGGGCGCCTCCGGGGAGACAGGGTGGCCGCCTGGCCCCTCTGGCACCATCCTCCTTCACAGCCCCCTCGGGGGAGAGCCAGCAGTCTCATTTCCGCTCTACAAAAGGGGAAACCCAGGGCCAGGGAGGTAAGGTGCCTTCCTAAGATGATACAGTTAGTCATGAGTTGAGTTCTGCTTTTTCGATTCCTGGTCTAGCATTCTCCTTTTCTAGTGAATTCCTTGCTGGTTCACCTTTCCTAGGGAACTCTTCACCACAATATTTTGGGGTGCCTTTTTGGCAGGAAGCGCTGGGAGCCTGACCCATGGCGTCCTTCCTGCTAGGCTGTGAAGCCACCGTGTCGGGCCAAGGGCCCATTTGGAGGTGGGTAGGGTAAATCCTGGAAATGCGTGTTTTATTTGGAATTGCTCCAACTGGCTGTGACCCGCAGGAAGAGAGAGTGAAGCATACAGAGACGGGGAGGAAGAGTGTTCTGGGCAGAGGGAATGGCATGGGCAAAGGCTCTGAGGACTGAGTTGGCCTGAGTCACAGAGGCTCCCTGGAGGCCGGTGTCAGTGGAGCAGTTGACTCCGGGGAATCTTAGCCGGTCCAGTGTCCCGGGGACGAGGCCACTGAGAGCAGCTGGGTGGAGGCTGCTGTGCAGGGACCGCACTGCTGTGGCCCGAGCTCCTTGGCCTACAGGCCGCGTGCTGTGGGCTCTCACCCCCGGGGGCTCTCAGCATCCGCTGGGTTTAGAACCCCCGGTGCTGGCCGCAGTTGAAGGCTGATGCTCATTCCCTTTCTTCAGTTTTGAATGGGGCGGTATCTAGTGGTTTTCCAGTATTTGAGGTTATTTCTTTGGAAGAGTCCCAAATGCGGGGGTTCTGGGTCCAGAGGGAGTCTTTTTTTTTTTTTTTTAAACGCAGGAGGTGTGTGTTTCTAGTTTTGGGCCCACACCAAGCTTCACTAACGGTGATCCCATTCGTCGAGGAACGAGGAAACGCCCCCTGCTGTTCGGACTTGCCCGGTTCTCAGCATATGACTATTGGCTGAAGGACAATGAAGGAAGATCAAATGTAGCGTTGGAGAGAATATACGCTGCCAATCAGACTTTACAGGGGCCCCATCTCAGAGTAAACCGAAAGCGCTCTTGATGACCCGAACGGCCCTGTGTTTCCAGCTCCCTTGATCCCAAATCCCCACCCTCAACTTCATCCTCTGTGACTTTCTCTGGCTCCTCGGCTCCAGCCACACCGGCCTCCTGAATGGTCCCTGACCTCAGGGCCTTTGCCCATGCTGTTCCCTCTTCCTGGTTGCTTTTCCCACTGATAGCTACATGGTAGCCTCCTCTTTTAGGTCTACTTGCAAGTGGTGTCTTATCCGGCACTTTACCTGCCTCCTTCCCTGACCGTGCACTCCAGGCCTCCCTCTTGCCCTTCTCCGCTCTGGCTTGCTCCAGAGCTCCTGTTATACACTCCCTTGCAATTTATTTTGTTTTCACCTGCTAGAAGGTAAGCTCCAAAAGGGCAAGCATTTAATTGGTTCCGTGCTGGGGGGAGCTGGCGGGTCTGGACTACAAGCAGGTCTTGACCAAATGCACTAATGAACGAGGGGACAGTGGAATAAGTGGCTTTGATCTGGCATCATATGACATTTCAGGCGTGTTGCCACCAGCCTCGAGAGCCAGGGGAGGGCACCCCATTTGCCTTTACTCACGGTGAGATGTCACACTGCAGTTTTGATGAATTAGAACAATTCTTGTACTTCTCAAACGTTTTATCTCATTAATTCGAGACTTAATTTGGACCCAATAACCTCCTCCCTCCTCATTTCTAACGAGCAGGGAGGAGGAGAGCCTACTTCCTGGGAGTCTGGGGTAGGATGAGCTGGTGGTAGGATTCCACCAGCCTCCGGCTGGTTCGCTGAGAGGAGTGCGCCAACTGAGGCTGGAGCTGAGTTCCCGGGCCGGGGGCGGGGGGCTGGGGGAGGAAAGGGGCTGTGGTGAACCCGCAGGTTGAGGAAGAAGGTCAGTGATCACACAGAGAAGGATTCATGAGTTCGCTTGAGGGAAATGCTCTTCCCTGTCTCTGGTGAGGACTGTAGAAAACTACCCCTTTTTCTTGGTGAGACTGAATATTTTTCAGAAGGTGTTAAAGGTCCAGGTGGGTCTGGGGCTCCAATCCAGGCACCTGTGGGAGGCTCGCCTCGCCCCGTGCTCAGGTTCTCCTGAAGGATCGGGGGAAAGTGCCAGAGATGGTGTGTGTGCTCACACATGTGTGCAAATCCCAGATTGGGCGCTCCCTCAACGAGGATACCTTCATCTCTCTGAGTGGCCCACAGAAATGAGAGAAAAGTAAAACTCCGTGTGGTCAGTTCCCCAAATCTTCCCCACTCTTGTCTGTCACTTGCACAAGACCCCCGGCCAGGTTTGAACACCTTAGCCATCCTGTGCTTCTTCGTGTCCCATTTCTTTTGCATTTGCTTCCTGCTACCCCTGTCCAGAGAGGGTACAGGCACCCCGCATCTCTGCTGGTGCACCTCTTGCCTTAGCAGGGTCCACTTGAAGTGGGGGGTGGGGCTGGTGGCCTTGGCTCCCCAGCTCAGCCAGCCCTGTGCACACTTAGCACGGAGCGGGAGGGGGGAGGGGGATTTCCCATGCCGACCACCCCCCACTCTCGGGGCAAGGGCCCAGTCCACCATCCTCAGCCAGTCTTCCAGTCCAGGACAGTGTTTTCAAGGTGGTTTTTTGTTTGTTTGTTTTTTAAGATTTTATTTTTTAATTTGACAGAGAGAGAGACAGCAAGAGAGGGAACACAAGTAGGGGGAGTGGGAGAGGAAGAAGCAGGCTTCCCGCCGAGCAGGGAGTCCAATTCGGGGGTCAATCCCAGGACCCTGGGATCATGACCTGAGCCAAAGGCAGACACTCAACCAACTGAGCCACCCAGGCGCCCCAAGATAGTGTTTCCAAACTTCAGGTTATAAACCAACAGGGAGCAGAGAGGGTCACAACAGCAGTATTTACAAAACAGAATGGGCTAGAAAATAGAGCACATCTCAGGTTTGAGGCTGAATGCTGTCATATGCTGTGTGTGTGTGTGTGTGTGTGTTCGTGCACACACATGATACATAACTGGGTTGTGCTGTAAAATTCACAAAGCTTGGAAGCCACTTGTCTGGACAGTTGGTTTAACTGGTTTTATTTTGCCGTGAGTCCCGGTCCCTCCTGAGGTGACATTTAATACGTTTCAGTAGGAGAAGTTGCCAGGGCCCTGAGACCCAAGTTAGATCTCCCAGAGGGGCCCATGGTCTTTGTGTAGGTGTCCCTCGAGGGCCTGATGAGACCCCATTCACAGGCCTGAAGTCCCCCAACTCTATCTGCGACCACTTTCCCCCCTTCTCTGGAAAACAAACAGAACTGGCTTCCGAGCCGTGGCTCTGGTATCTGCGTGCACGTCTCCCGGGAACACAGCAAACAGAACATGTAATGCTACACAAATCCCTGGGAGAAATTTCTTTGTCCAGAAATGGTGTCAGCTTGTTGCTGCACGTTGCCATAGGGAACCGAGGGGGCTGCCTCCGAAAGGCGGCGGAGAGCTGATTGGCTCTCCTTGCTGCCCATCACCACTGCCCCGCCGGCTGACCCTGCAGAGGCCAGAGGATCCGCCCCCCAGAGCGGTGGCCCTGTCTGGGGCGAGATCATTCGCGCTGTCCCCTCCGTCTAGTCCCCAGAGCTGGGGTTTAGAACTGCTCAGACAGCTGGGGAAGAGGAGGGGTGGCCGGGGACGAGGAGCAGGAGCAGGTCTCGCCAGCAGAGGGCCCCCTCCCGGGGTCGTCCCTGACGCCAGTCGGCCTCCCCATTCCCAGGGGTGCTTCCTAGTGCTCTGGGAGCACGGAGAGTCCCAGAAACCCCCTCCGAGGGATCTCCGAAACTTCCACCTTGTTGCTTATTTGAAAAGAACCCCAAGTAGCCCAGCCTAGAGAATTTCGGGCAGTCTTATTTTGGCAAAGTCTTAAGAAGAGCCCTTGCCATACAGCGCGAGGCAGTGCGGAGGCGGGGAGCCCCCGGCCCACAGCATCCGGGGACGGGGGGCCGAGCAGGTCCGCGGGCCTGGCAGGAGACGGGCCAGGAGGAGCAGCCAGGACCTGACCCTTCCGGGTAGGCGGGAAAGGACCCCCAGTGCTCGGGAGGGGAGCCCACCATGAGGGGCCCTCGGGGGCCGGCTGCCTCCGGCCTGTCCCCCGACGTGGTGGCTCGGGTCCTCTGCTCTGAACTCGGGCCGCTGTGCCCTGCGGGGGCCCAAGCTGGGGGTGCCACCGCAACCTGGGTCTGGGGCGCAGGCACCCGGCCGCCCTGGCGGGGGGACAGACACCTGTTGGGCCGAAGGAGCCGGACCCCGTGGCTCCCCGAGCCCGCGCGGCCCGTGCAGCCCGTCCAGGGTTCCGGAACCTTCCGAGGGGAAGCTGCAGGAGGAGATGCTGGACTTCCTGCCTCTCACATGAGTCACTGGAGAAATACAAGAAGGAAGACTGGCCCGAGCTGGTCACCCTGGTCTCAGCTCCGGTCAGGGGCCTCCAGAAGCCTCGGCGAGGAGGCAAAAACGAAGAGCCCCCTCGCTTGCCCCGGGGTGGGCCTGTAAACCCGGGGAGGGGGGCCTGGAGGCTCCCGGGGAGCGGCCCCGCCAGGCGGGGTGCAGGGGG
>LNAC01000192.1:3605540-3625912 GCA_002007465.1 Ailurus styani
GAGGCGGGGGGGGTGTGGGGAGAGCCGCCATCCCCGGGGGGGCGCTGTGCCCCCGCCGACCGAGGGGCGCCGGGCTCGGGGTCCGCGGCCGCCGACCTGCTCCCCCGGGGCGGCCGGCGGGTGGGCTGCCTCGAGCCATTATCTAAAAGTTTATACTGAGTCATTCCTGCAGATGAACCTCTGACTGATTCATGCGCGGGAGCTGCAGGGGCCTCGAAGGCTCGCGGGTCCTGGGCTCCAGTGTGGGGCGAAGGGCCCCCGCTCCACCTCGGACGGACGGTGAAGGTCAGGCCGGGCGCCCGGGGGGCGAGGAGTGGGCAGGACCCGCGCCCCGGTCTGAGAATGTCCTCTCGAGGCGCCGGGCTGTCGCTCACGTACGCTCTGCCACGTTTTCACACTGTCACCCCGTTTGGGGACATGGATTTCATCTCTGGACCTGTGGGGAGGATTCTGTGTGGAACGCTCTCCACCCTCAGTGTGAAAACACAGCCACAGCATGGAAATGCGTGAACCGTCGTGGACGTGCTTTGAGATTTAAGAACCCTCCCGGTAATGGGCCGTTGAAGGAAACAGTTGTGTTTCACGTTTTTCCTATTGAGCTCTGAATCCGATTTCAGACGGAGATACGGGGGTGTGTGTGTGTGTGTGTGTGTGTGTGCGCGCGCGCGCCTGGCGTTCATTTATTTTTGTGGAGTCATAAAGGCTGTACTGAGTAGCATTACCTTACTGCTTCTTCATTTACATTCGCAGCATACAACCGAGAAGGAGCCATAATTTAAAAAAATTTTTTTTTTTTTTTTGGTATTTGCCGTGAATACACACCCTGGTGAAGCTTTTGGAAACGTATTCTGTCATCTTCTCTATTTCTATAAAATCCCTATTTAAAGAAATGTCCTGGCGGACTGTCAGTTGGTGCTAAAATCTTCGCGTGTCTTTCCCATCTTAGAAAATGGCCTGTTAAAAAGACTGCATCATATGTACGATGTCTGGCAGAATAGTGCACGGCCGTTGATTTTCACGTGAAAGGGGGATAGTTGCCTTTTTACCCTGTTGTGACTGTGTAGATGTATATTTAGAATTAGTCTAAAGATGAAAAATTCTTCAGCCAAGCAAAATAAGTCTTATTGGTGTGGAAGCTGGGAAATGTGTAAGATTGGAAATTCTTGAGAGTAGATGCTCATGACAGACACCCTGACAGACCTGGGGCATACCAGCATCCCTGCCAGAGCCTGGGGGAAATCAGCCTCTGTCACGCATGAGGTTTAAGACGTTAAGGTGTCTCACCCAGACGCCATCTGCTCCAGCTGTCACAATGCAGAAGCCAGGAAAGCAGAGAGAACTGGCAGGGAGAAGTCCAGCACTTTTTTTTTTTTTTTTCCTCTTTTAAGACATTCATGTGAATTTTTCTGTGAAGGGAAAGAAGACCGATTATTTTCCTTGGATTCTATTCATGCATTTTGGACTTCATAAGATGGCTTCACTTAGTGAGACGAGTGTAAAGATATTTTACAGTGATCAGTTGTTTCTGTTAATACCATCAAAATATTCCTGCTCTGGTTCATGCCTTGAAGAAAGTCCTTCATTTCACTGAAACATCTGGGCTGCTCGTTGCTGTTTTCCCCTGTGTTTGGGATTTTGATTCTGTAAACACCCTGGCTACAATCTATTTATTTTTTATTTATTTATTTATTTATTTTTACTGTGCAAAGCTGAGAAAGGCCTTTCTGGGGTATTGTCAGGATAGATATGCTAATGAACTGAGGATGAGCATGATGTTAAAGCTGTAGTTCAAGAAAGATAAAACTGTCACTGTGGTGTTGCAAGTCTGGGCTGGCTCGAGCAAACAAAGGAAATTGCGTTAAATTTGCCCATCTCTATTTTCTCATCTTCGTATAGCAGGGCTCTCCAAACAGCAAGTGATCTGAACTATCAAGTATTATGCAATAGCTGAGTTTTGTGCCATGGTCAGTTTAAGAACTGTTAATTTGGTAGAGGAGATGTCTTAGGACCAAGGCCCCCTGTGTTGATTCCATAGAGTCAGGACCCCTCGTGTGCTTTTTTACAGGTGTTCGTAGAGGAAGAAATATTATTTGGGGGGTTGAGGTGGAGAGTCATAATACTGACTTCACATACGGACAGAAACTGGGAAGAGAGTTACTGAGTGAGAAAGAAGGAAGTGAGGCCAGTGAGCCTGGATGATGACCAGAGAGAGGCAGTCTAGGCCTAACTGTGGGTGCTTAGATTTGTTCTGAGCAGGAGGAGTAGAGCCTGAGGGAGAGGCCAGATGCCCATGGGCAGGAGAGCAGTAGAGAGGTGAATGGGGGGAGGGAGGTGCGGCTTGCATCATAGCTAGAGGCTTTGGGTCCAAAGGAGCCAACGGACATAAAAGAAAATGTAATTTTATTTTATTTTATTGTTATTTTTTGAAGATTTTATTTATTCATTTGACACAGAGAGAGAGATTACAAGTAGGCAGAGAGGCAGGCAGAGAGAGAGGAGAGAGGAGGAAGCAGGCTCCCTGCCGAGCAGAGAGCCCGAAGTGGGCCTTGATCCCAGGACCCTGGGATCATGACCTGAGCCGAAGGCAGCGGCTTTAACCCACTGAGCCACCCAGGCGCCCAAGAAAATGTAATTTTAAACAGAAAGGAAAAATGTAAGAAAACTGTGTGCTTGAGTAGTATCTATGATTCATAATTAACTAAAAAATACAAAACGTCTTTCTCATTTTAAAGAGCTTTTATTGACTGTGTTCTGCATAACACTGTCCTAGAGGAGTAGGGAACTGACCAACCTAGGAAGGAGAGGTGAGGTTTTTTATGATTAAGCAGTAAAATGTCTTTTGGCTAAAATTTTTTGTCTCGCTGTGCAGACACTTTGGGCTGAGGCTGGCAGGTAGTCAGATGTCATAAATGTAGGTGACCGTCTGTTTCTCACAACTCCAAAAATCAGGTGGGAATCTCTTGCTGAATTCTGAATTCTTCGAGATAAGTGGATCATTAACTGGGAGTTGGGAATCTTTTTCTCATCTAACTTAATGTGCCTCGAGTTCCCATAACGTTCTTTTTACAGAGCTAGGATGAGTGAGACACAGCACCTGCCTTTAAGGGCATGGTCTGCAGAAGTCCGCCCCTGTGCCCCGGGCAGGGAGATGCCCAGAACCCCGGGTACTGGACCAGGACAGCACCAGGACTGAAGCTTGTGGCCGGAAGAGTGGGGAAAGTGGAAATTTACCACCCTGCCCTTGGGGAACTGGCGCTCAGCCGGAGAGGGAAGACCCACCAGGAAGAAACTAAGTAGTCATAAAATGTAGGCTAAAGTGAATTAGTGGATTGTGTGGAAGACGGGAGGTACGGTGGAAATTCAGGAAGGGAAGCTCTTGGCTGGCTGGGGGTAGTTGAGGAAGGAGTCAGGGAGGCCATTGGGCCTCTTTCAGGACCCTTAGCATGGTAGGAAGAGAATTTCTCTCCACCCCCCTGTGTTTTGGTAAGATGAGAGCTGACAACTTGCTGTCCTTTCACTTCTTGCCAGTTAGACACAGTGCTGGTGATGCTGCTGGTCGGTGGATTTGCAGTTGCGCTGTTTCGTGTGCTGTCCTCTAGAGCTTAGCCAGGAGCTCAAGTGGGTCAAGCGGTCTGCTGCTGCAGAGAGCCCAGCCTGCCCTGGGAGCAGAGCGGTGGGCTGGCAGCGCACCGCGGTCTCTACTGTTTCCACTGTAGGTAGGGGGGGTCTCGAAAAGTGGGGGTCGGGGAGGGGTGTGAATGTTATTGAGAAGTACCTGTTCCTCAGGACCCTGCCCCCTCAACCCCCGCCAACCTACCGGCCTGTCATCTGTGCTGAATTGACCTAAATCTCTTTAATTCTCAAGAAATAAAAATGTCGGGTCCTATAATTTCATTTCACGATTTACGTTTTTCTAGGGCTTGTTCTATTCTGATTTTAACTTTTTTTTTTTTTTAAATGGAGGTGATTGGGTAACTTTTTATGAGGCCATTCTCCCAAGAAAGGTATCAGGCCTGCTGTTCTGATATTCTGATTTCCTTTCCAATTCAAACACTGACTCTATGGCAAAACCCAAAGCACGTTTATTGGAAACTTGGTTCCTTAAGTGGAGGGAAAAGGTAAATTGATCAACCAAGTAGGATAATAAAATCTTTAGGACAGTAGTAATAGCAGAGTGGTAAAACATGAATCTCCAGGAGTCATGATAATTATAGTGAAGATTTTCAGAGACTGGCTTTGTATTCTGGAAGGTTAATGCCCAGTAGGAGGCCTGCATACACTGGAGGTAATGAGGTACCCAGTAGGCCTCTCCTGTCAGTGTTTGTCCACAGCTGCAAGTTTGGGAGAGCGAAGAGACGTGCCAGATGCCCACACAGTAATTCCGTGTGGTTTGGCTGCTAACATCTGCATTCGGGTGTGCCTCGTAGCTGCCTCCCTTGACTGTGCCCCCCAGTGCGCCCCCCCCCAATTCCGGCAGGCTCAGCTCCCTGGTTTGTTGCATTAAGAGGCTTGTATGATGGGAGACTTCATTTGACATTGTAATATCCCTAGGTGCTTTTAATGACTTAGAAAGGAAGGACAGGGATACTAGTTCTTGTCTTTCCCTGCTTAGTAATGCCCTGAAGTCACAACTTTATTCTAGAAATTAAATTCTATCCTTTTTGGATTAATACAGCCTGATGTTTGAGACGTTATTATAGGGCAAATTAAGCGTTCAGATTTCAGATGGCTTTTCTTTGTGAGAAAGGGCATGGCATGGCTTTAGTGTAGTATGTCTCAAGCCCTTAATGGGAGTCTAGGCCTATTAAATTCAGCTTTAATTTTTTTTTAAAGATTTATTTTTTAAGTAATCTCTACACCCAACATGGGGCTTGAACTCATGGCCCTGAGCTCAAGAGTCGTATGTTCTGTGATTGAGCCAGCCAGGCACCCCTTTATCTTAAATTTTAATACAGATTTTATATTGTACTCAATAATATGTCTGATTTTTTAAAAATGTAAACACGCTTTGTCTCCCAAAGTTTTGAGTACAGTGAATTCTCCAAAAGATGCATTTTTTTTAAGATTTTATTTATTTATTTGACAGAGAGATCACAAGTAGGCAGAGAGGCAAGCAGAGAGAGGAGGAAGCAGGCTCCCTGCGGAGCAGAGAGCCCGATGCGGGCCTTGATCCCAGGACCCTGGGATCATGATCTGAGCCGAAGGCAGAGGCTTTAACCCACTGAGCCACCCAGGCGCCCCAAAAGATGCATTTTGTTTGTCCTTAGCTCCTCCAAGATCCCTGAGGGCTCCCCGGTCATCCTACCATGTGTCCCTAGAGCTGTCCATTCCCCAGCTTGAGAAGGGGAGGATCTGAATACCAGTCCCACCCTCTGTACTTGGGTAGGCTGTTGGTTCTCTCTGAATAGGCTTCCCTGTCTGTAAAATGGGGCAGAAAGCATCAGGCACATCATATGCTTGTTATGAGTGGAATGGACAATAAAGCATTCTACAGATGTTAATTTTTTTTTTTTTTTTTTTTTTTAGAGAGGGAGAGGGAGAGAGAGAGAATCTTCAGCAGGCTCCACCCCCAATGCAGAGCCTGATGCAGGGCTTGATCTCATGACCTGGAGACCATAACCTGAGGTGAAATCAAGAGTCAGATCCTTAACCAACTGAGCCACCCAGGTGCCCCTGATGTTAATTTTCATTGCAATCACTACTAATACAGTAGCTAATCAAGATGTAGTAGAATAAGAATGTTAAGATCTTAAAATATGAACATAATATGTCCTTGCCTATGGTAGGGACCATGGAGACTTTCTAGTTGAATTCCCTCTTTTTATATGGGAGGCTTGGAGTGTTTGGGTTAGTAACCTTCCCAAGTCAGGTAATGGCAAAGTATGGACTGTTCACCCAGACTAGAATTTTTTCTTTACTTTCTTCACTTGTCAAGATTCGCCCCAGGGAAGCTGCTTGGCCTCTATTCCAATTTAGGAGAATTGATAGTTATTTGATCAGCACACATTTTTTGGGAGCTTAGTCAGGAGCTGTGCTAGATGTCCAAGCTAGATAGTCCGGTTGCTGTATGGCAGCCATCCTCAAGGACTTCTGTAAGCTGGCGAGCCAGAAAGCCTGTGGGTCATGTCACAATGTGGTAGGTCCCGTGAGGGTAGACCGGAGGTGTTGAGGGAGCGTGGGGTGCCATGTAATTTGGCCTGGGGAGTTAGGAGGTATTTCCTGGAGAGGACAAGCATGAGCAAGCTCGCAGAAGAGGAGAAGCATTGACTGGAAGAGTTGTATGTCAGAGGGCCCATGAGTCTGAAGCTGAGCCCCACAGCCGGGTTTCAGGGAGATGCTCAGGAACAGGGAACTGGCTGCCTTTGGGGGCTGCTTCTGTGCCAGCCTAACTTTTGAAGTAAGAATCAGTCCCATTTCATAGATGAGAGAAATGAAGGGTAGTAGGCCCACTGGACTCTATAGAGTTTGTGTTTTCATCACTGTGCCTGTGGTCAGTTTAAGTTATAATCCAGTTTTGGATTTTGTTCACATTCAAGACTTTTTAGTTTTGCTTTCAGATTCTACTGTTTTAGTTTTGCTGCTATGTAGTGCTTTTTAAAGAAATTGTGTGTTTCTCCAGCATATGTTTTTCTTTTTTCTTTTTTAAAAAATGTTTATTTATTTATTTGACAGAGAGAGAGAGAGAGAGAGATATTGCAAGTAGACAGAGAGGCAGGCAGAGGGAGAGGGGGGAGCAGGTACCCCGCCAAGCAGAGAGCCCGATGCAGGCCTCGATCCCAGGACCCCGAGATCACGACCTGAGCCAAAGGCAGAGGCCTAACCCACTGAGCCACCCAGGCGCCCCCAGCATATGTTTTTCATATGCAGCCTTTCCTTTCCTTTGACATCTGCTTTCCCTATATTGACTTATTTTTCTAGCTGGTATTCCCTCCATTCCTTCTTTGTGTTCTGAGTTATTTTCTTACAGCAGCAACATTGCATTCCATATCCTTTAACAAATTCAGTTAAGATGTTCTTTACCCTTGTGTTTCAGATGTTGCTTACATCTTGCTGAGTAGCAGTCCCAAACCTGATTTACTAATGTGTTTTCTATCCCCTTTCCCTCTCTTAATTTACATTTAAACTGGTAGTCTAGTAATAATGATAGTATTTAGTCATTATGTCTTTATACGGTTTTACAAACATTAGCTTGTTAGTGGGGAACAAGTCCCTGAGGCCTGGTCACTCTGCAGAGAGCATAACGGTTGCAGGCCAGCACAGTCAACTTTCTACCCATTCATCTGGAGTGTGATTATAACTACAAATTACTTATGGGAATATAAGTTAAAGGCAAGGAAGCCTTCTTCAGATTTAGCAAGGAAATGATGTTGTTGACTATTTTGGAGAAGATTTTATGTGGCTCTTTTGCTAGAACTGCTGTACAGTTTTGAACACAGAACTGGGGGCGGGCAGTGATGGCTGGATTGAGGGGAGGAGGCTTGTTGCATAGCTGTCAGTAGCTCCAGGAAGGGCTGTGAGTACTGGCACGCGGCTGGACACCAAGGCTGCAAGGTCAGGTTCCAGGAGTGGTAGAGGGTAGGTTCCTTACTTCTTAACCAGAGTCGGACTTTTTGGGTGCATGCCATGGCATTCGAGAGCAAAGACCTCATGTGTCTGGAGCCTGCTCTGCCTTCTTGAGATTGAGGAATGTTCTGGTACATCTTGGATGGTTCTTTAGTATTAAGATGACAAGCTTCTCAAGGACAGGGTCACTTAATCATATTTTCAGTTTGGCCTAAGGTATGCTCAGTAAAAATGAGACCAGTTTATGTATGGAAGGAGTATGGGTTTGAAATCAGACCTGATTTGAATTCTGGTCCTTTCTTTAGCTAACTATGGTGGTAAGTTACTTACCCTTTCTGAACCTCAATTTTCTCATCGATGAAAAGGTAGTTGTGAGGAATAAAAGTGAGAATATGAGTGAATGTGAGAACCTAGCCTATCCTAAGTGGTCTCCCTCTTTCCTTTCCTGAGTGATTTCCTAAACGGAAAACATGCCTTGTCAGCGAGGTGAACGACAGGCTCTCTTGGGAGTATGGCTTGGCCCTGAAAGCTATCCTGCAAGGAAAGTGTAGAAGCAGCATATTATTGGACTATAAAGAAATTATTTGTAATAAAGAGTAAAATTATTTTTAGAAAAGGAATTTTTGCATGTGATGATTTTGATAATATTTATATTTTAGTTTTAGTACATTATTTTCTTTTATTATTTAGCAGAATAACATTCTTCAATTCATTCTAGTCTCTGTTCAAATGAACACTTCTTCCAGGAGGTCTTCCCTTAACATAATTAAAATAGTCCATGCTGTCACTCTCTAGTCTCTTACCTTGCTTTTTAAATTCATAGCAGAGGGGTGCCTGGGTGGCTTAGCCGTTCGGTGTCTGCCTTGGCTAGGGTCATCGTCCCAGGGTCCTGGGATTGAACCCCACATCAGGCTCCCTGGTGGGCTGGAAGCCTGCTTCTGTCTCTCCCACTCCCCTTTCTTGTGTTCCCTATCTCGCTGTGTCTCTCTCTGTCAAATAAATAAATAAAATCTTAAAAAATAAATAAATTCGTAGCACAACATTTTTGTTCACCATCTTAACCCACATACTAGGGAAGTGCCTGGTGTGTGGTATGTAATCAAATATTTGTATGGATGAATCAATATACTGTAGTCTAACCACATTTTCTTTTATTGAGGCAAATTTCACATAACAGGCAATTAACCATTTTAAGTGTACAGTTCAGTAATATTTAGCATATTCATAGTGTTGTGCAACCACCAACTTTCTCTAGTTTCAAAATTTTTTCATCACCCCATTAAAAAAACCTTATACCTATTAAGTAATTGTTCCCTATTCTCTCTTCCTCCCAACCCCTAGTAACCTCTAACCTGCTTTCTGTCTCTATGGATTTGCCTTTTCTGGACATTTCATATAAAAGGGATCATACAATATGTGACCTTTTATGTCTAGCTTCTTTCCTTAGTGTAATGTTTTTGAGGTACAGCTAAATTGTAGCTTGTGTAAGTATTTTGTTCCTTTTTATGGCTGAATAATGTTCCATTGTGTGTGTGTGTATACCACAAATTATTTATCCATTCATCCACTGATGACCGCTGGGATTGTTTTCCCCTTTTAGCTATTATGAATAATGTGTACAGGTTTCTGTGTAGACATGTATTTTCATTTCTCTTGTGTAAAATACCTAGGAAATGGAATTGGTGTGTCATATAGTAATTCTGTGTTTAACTTCTGTACATCTTTGCCAACATTTATGTATGTATGTATGCACGTATATATGTATGTATGTATGTACACAAGCTATTCTAATGGATATAAAGTGGTATTTTCATTATAATTTTGTATTTTCTTAATGGGCAGTGATATTGAACATTTTTTAATTGTATGTCTTTTTTGGAATCATGTCCATTCAAACCCTCTGCCCATGTTTTAGTTGGGTTGTTTATCTTTTTGTTGTTCAGTTGTATGAGTTCTTTATACATTTTAAGCATTAAACCATTAATAAGTATGTGGTTGACAAATATTTTCTTTCATTCTGAAGGTGTTTTTTTCACATGCTTACTAAATGCCCTTTGTTGCACAGAAGTTCTTAATTCTGATAAAGTCCTATTTTTTTTTTCTTTTTGTTGTTTGTGCTTTTGGTACCAAATCTAAGAATCTGTTCCCAAATCTGAGGTCATGAAGATTTATCCCTGTATTTTATAATTTTAGCTCTTACATTTAGGCCTTTGATCCATTTTGAGTTAATTTTTATATAGAGAATGAGTTAGGAGTCCCACTTCATTCTTTTGTATGTGGTTATGTACTTGTTACAGCACCATTTGTAAAAGGGATTATTCTTTCTCCATTGGATGGTCTTGGCACCCTTATTGGAAATCAGTTGGCCGTTGATGTTTGAATTTATTTTTTGTACTCTCAGTTCTGTTCTCTTGGTCTATATGTCTGTTCTTATGCCAGTGGCACAGCGTTTTAATCACTGTAGCTTTGTAGAAACTTTTGAGGTAGTAAGAGAAGTATGAGTCGTTCAACTTTATTTTTCTTTTTCAATATTGCTTTGACTACTTGGGACCTCTTGTAGCTTCATATTAATTTGAGGATCAGTTTTTCTCTTTCTGGAAAAAAAGATCATTGGAATTTTGATCAGGATTGCATCGAATCTGCTTTGGGGAGTTGCCATTGTGACAATACTAAGTCTTCAGATCCATGACCCTGGGGGATCTTTACACTTACCAACATTCTTAATTTCTTTTAGCAAGATTTTATAGTGTCAATGTACGAATCTTTCACTTCCGTGGTTAAATTAATTCCTAAATATTTTGTTCTTTTGTATAGTTTTTACATGGAATTGTTCCTTAGTTTTCTTTCAGATTATTCATTGCTAGTGTATAAAAACACAATTGATTTTTGTGTAGTGATCATACACCAGACTTTCCTGAATTTGGTTATTATCCCTATTAGTTTTCTGGGATTTTCTATATATAGAATCATGTCATGTGCAAATAGGGATAGTTTATCTTTCCAATTTGTAGGCTTTTTTTTTCCCCCTCTCTCTCTTTTTCTTGCCTAATTGCTCTGGCTACCACTTCTATAGTGTTGAATAGCAGAAGTGAAGGCAGACATCCCTGTCTTGTTCCTGATCTTAGGGGAAAGTTTGCAGTCTTTCACCATTGATTATGAAGTTAGGTGTGGTTTTTTTTTTTTTTTTAAATAAATGCCCTTTATCATGTTAAGGAAGTTCCCTTCAATTCCTGCTTGTCTGAGTTTTTTATCATGAAAGAATGTTGAGTTTTGTCAGACACTTTCTGTGCATCTATTAATATGACCATTTGGTTCCCCCCCCCCCATTCTATCAGTGTGGTGTATTTATATTAATTGATTTTGGTAGGTTGAACCACCTTTGCTTTCCTGGGATAAATCTCACTTTGTCAGGGTGTATCATTCTTTTAATGTCTTGTTGGATTTGATTTGCTAATATTTTGTTGAGATTTACATCCAAGTTCATAAGGGATATGGGTGGGTTTTTAGTTTTCTTGTGGTATCTTTATCTGGCTTTTGTATCAGGCTACCGACTGCATTTTGATTGGACATCCTGTTCCTTCAGAATTTTGAAAACTGTCTTGTCCTCAGCAGTGTGTAGAAAATTTTAGGAGGGTTTTGAAGCAGACAGGATGATCATGCCACATACCTCCCTGCTTCCCAATGCAAGACTGCCCTTCATGGCCTGTCACTGGGGAAATCCTGGCTGACACTACCACTGTAACTGTGTCTATCAGTGGAGAATGGAGGAGGGGACACTATTCCTGATGCCAGGACAGGAGAGAGATGTGCTTGTCATTTTCTGAAAAAGCTACAGATTGTCCCAGACAGTGATTGCGGAGTAACAAACTGTCCTAAGCATCAGTGACCTAAAACAGCAGTAATCTATTTTTAGATCTCATGGTCCTGTGAATTGATCAGGCAGGGTTCAGCTGGGTGATTCTTCTGCTCTGTGGCATTGACCGAGGTCACTTACTGGTATTTATCTGGCATCCAACATGGCTGGATGGTTGGAAAGCCTGGCTTAGTGGTTCTTCCCTTTCCATGTACTCTCAGGGCCTCTGCAGATGCCCTCTCTGCTGGGGTGGGTGGACTTCCTACGTGGCAGCCTAGGACTTCTCCAGTGAGTGAGTGTTTTAGGAAAGGAAGCAGTGGCTGACAGGTTGGTGCAGCATTATTCCTGCTATGTTCTATTCATCTAAGAACCTGCAAGGTACTCCCAGTTTTAGGGAGAGGGGACACAGTGCCTAGCTCTTGTTGCAAGGAGTGTCAAGGAATTTGTGGCCTTCTTTAACCCACTGTATGTGTGGTGGTTCAGTTCCAGTGCTATCAGCAGTGTGTGTTGTATATACTTTGTAAGACAGGCTTTTATGGGCTAAAGTGGAAACTCCAACTGTTGTGTGTTATCTGTCTTCCGTGAGAAAATGCATTCTGTGTTCTCAACCAAGAATTCATGAATAAAATTTTGGAACACACCCATTCATAAAATGGTAATTCATAAAATGGTAATAAAATGTATGTTTTATTTACTTAATCAGCAGGCATCCTTGATCATCTATTTGTCAGGACTTTTTCAAGTACAACTTCAGGCTACAAATTTTCCCTTCCTGTTAGTTCATTTTTTATTTAATATATATATTTTTTGATTTTAAATAAGCTTCATGCGCAGCATGGAGCCCAACGTGGAGCTTGATCTCATGACCCTGAGATGAAGATTTGAGCTGAAATCAAGAGTCTGACGCTTAACTGACTGAGCCACCCAGGCGCCCCTCCTATTAGTTCATTTTAAAAATTATTTGAAAATTCACTTTCATTTTGAAGAGTGTTGTGGAATTGAAGCTTATAGTTCTCTGTTCTTTTTTTCCCCTCTCTCTGTTCTGAAAAAAAGCTTCATCGAGAAAAAATTAGCCTACATATCCTAACTTTCCTGTGTTCACCCTAGATCATTCTAGTAAATCCCCTAGAGACTTATTAGAATTAAGTTATGGCTGTTTATGTAGAAAAGTGTGGGATAATTTGACAGCATGTGAAGAGGTGTGTACGCATTAGTTGTAACACGGAAATCGCATTTTCTGTAAACCCTGCTTTCTCAGCCTTTCTCAGCTGATTGTTGCAACACTATTTGAGCAAGCAAATGTGGTGAGGTCATAGAGGAGTGAGAGAGTGGATTTAAATAACGAAACTAGAAATCTGCATCTCTATGGGGACTGATGAGTGTGGAGAGGCGAGAAGCTGTGTCTGTTCCCTGTGGGCCCTTCGCCTGCACCTGCGCAGAGAGCCCGTGGGACACGGGATACAGCACTGTCGTCCCGGCAGCCCTGGCCAGGAGGCCGGCCACCGTGTGAGCTGCGTGGTCCTCTGTTTCCCAAGCATGCTGTGCCTCTGTTCCCAAATACCCACCACTCCTGGGCATCTAACTTGCTGTTCGAAGTCGGCATGAATGAAGAGAATCAACCTCCTTAGTTGGGTGATACAGCAGAGTGCCTGACTAGTTCATGAAATTTCAGGGAGTCCTGGGAGTTCCTGAGTCCTCTTCTGTCATGCCTGAGGTCAAGAGCCTGTGGTCTAGATGGTCTGAGGACTTTCACAGCAGTGAAATTTCATGCATACACATGCCCATTGCTCATTCTGCCCTTTTACTAATTCCGTAAGTGTGCTGACCTTTGGCCTATCATCAAGGAGAAAATAATTGCTCTCTGCAGGTCTTTGAGGATGCTTCCTTTGATACTACTTGCCTTTTTCACTCACCATCACCTTCAAGATTCTCTACACCCTAATGTGGTGTCTGTGGCCTGGAGGTGACCAGCCTCAGGGCTGAGGAAGGGTAGTGAAACTGGAGGACTGGGAAGGGTGGGAACCCAGACAGGGAGGATGGGGGCAGGAGGGCAGTGGCATTTCACATAGCCGATCATGTTCCTTAGCTCTGCTCTGCTCTGCTTCATAGAAACAAGGTGTTTCCTCGTGTTAAGATGAATTAAGATAGTTACCCTTGCTTTTCATTTCGTTTTAGGGTCTTGGGAGCTGCATCAGATTTTAGTCGCTTTTGCTCGGAGTGGAATATATAAGGTGTAGTTTAACTTGAAACAGTTGTCTGTGAGGCATCTCCATTGAGGTCCCAATTCTACATGTGATAAAAGGCTCTTAAAGCTTTGACAGTCTTTTTTTTTTTTAAGACTTTTATTTATTTATTTGAGGGAGAGAGAGTGCAAGCACAGAGGGAGAGGGAGAGGGAGAAGCAGGCTCCCCACTGAACAGGGAGCCTGACAGGGGGCTCCATCCCCGGACCCTGGGATCATGACCTGAGCCAGAGGCAGACACTTCACCGACT
The DNA here is from genome assembly GCA_002007465.1 of Ailurus styani. Classification (NCBI taxonomy): domain Eukaryota; kingdom Metazoa; phylum Chordata; class Mammalia; order Carnivora; family Ailuridae; genus Ailurus; species Ailurus styani. Next base: position 3,619,450 of record LNAC01000192.1, read on the forward strand.
GAGCCACCCAGGCGCCCCGAGCTTTGACATTACATTCTTCTAAGTGTAACACTACACATGTAAAAGTTTCTAAAACATATAGAATGGTGGAAAGTGTGGAAGAGTGTTTGTGGTGCTGGAGAGGTTGAGTCAAGGAGCTGGGAGACTTGCTGTGGTGGAGGGCAAGATTTAAGTAGGCATCAGGATCCCACAGGCTAGGCCCCACCATCTTTGTGAGCCTGGGCAAGTTGTTTAACCTTGGAGACCCCTGTCTGCTTTCATGGTCGATGGGGACAATGGTGCCACGGTTGTTGTGAAAATAAAATAATAAGCTTTAAAAAATATACCAGAAAAATGAGAAATGGTATTTAAACTTAAAGGAACTTGCATTTTTTTCAGCCTGGAAAAGAGAAGATAGAGAATATGGCCACCAAACATTCGGTATTTCAGCATGTATTTACCTACTGTGTGCCTGGCTAAGTTGAGGTGGTCAATATATTTCTGTGTGTTTCTGTTAAGTATATGAGAAAAAAAAATTTAAATGAACACTGACCAAATTCAGTTTAATGCCATAAACTTCTATAGAGACTTCATGGATGTCAGTCATGCTAGGTGTATATACATGTGGAATACGAAGTGAGACACTCTGTGTCCTCAAGAAGTTAAGACTGCCTACTTCAATCTAGAGCATTATGCTTCATGAAAGAGACATGTGTTAACCAGCACAGGCTGTCCTCTAACAAATACCAGAGGCCAGGGGCTCACACAACAGGAATTTATTCCTCACTGTTCTGGAGGCTCAAGGCCTAAGACTGAGGTGCCGGCCAGGTCAGTTTCCAGTTGAGGGCTCTCTTCCTGGCTTGCAGATGGCCCCCTTCGACTGTGTCCTCACATGGTGGGGAGAGACAGGAAGCAGCTCTCTTCTGTCTCTTCTTATTAGGGCCCTTAATTACCTGCCAAAGGCCCATCTCCAGATACCATCACAGTAGGAGTTAGAGTGCCACTATATAAATTTTGAGGGGCCATAATTCAGACCATGCATAGTATTCTGCCTGCAACCCCCCAAATTCATGTCCTTCTCATGCAAAATACATTCATTCTATACCAGCAGTCCCCAAAACCTTAATATAACTTCTAAACTCCAAAGTCTCATCTAAATCAGATGTGTGTGAGCTTTGAGGTCTGATTGATCTTGAGGCAGAATTCCTCTCCAGCTGTGAACCTATGAAACCAGGTAAGATAGGAGCTTCTAAAATGTAATGGTGGGGCAGGCATAGGATAGCCGTTCCCATACCAAACGGAAGAAATAGGAGAGAAGGAGAGGCTGACAGGTCTCAAGCATGTCCACACTTAGCCAGGCCAGTTCCATTAGATCTTAAGGCATGAGAAGAACCTCTTTGGTTTGATTCTCTGCTTCCTCGACCCTGTGCAGGTCCCGCCTCTTCTGGGTGGGCGGTTGGAGTCTCAAGGCTCTAGGCAGCTCCTGTCTGGCCTGCTGAAATCTAGCTGACGGCCACCCACCTTGGAAACTGAGGGGGCAGCCTGAGGGTCTCTGCATGGCCTAAAAAGCAACAGAACAAAAAGCGGGCAGACGTCTGTGGGGGGAGCTGCAGAGTTTGTAAGTGGAGGGAGCAGGCTGCTGACCACTAATGCCCCTTTCAGTCTTAGGATTCAGTGAGCGTAATTTAAAATCCACAACTTGATTTGTGTGTGCAGATCCCACTCCAGTCACGAATTGATAAACATAGTGTACCTCAGCCTAAGAGTGAGAAGTTCTTTTTCCATGGTCTTCTACTGAGTATTTGTCTCTGTCAGCTGGAGGCAGCAGTCCCTCCTAGTTTCACACTGAGGTGTGGTTGTCCTGTAAGACTTTGCCTTTAGTGTGCTGTGGCTAAGATTCCAGTGGTTTCAAGGGAGGAGAAAAATGCTTATGAATCGCAGAGCCTGGGCTAACTGGGGTATTCCATCCGTAAGGAATTTAGTCACAGTTCCTGGTCAGGACTGAAAGCCTCTCAGACTCCTTTGATGGAATACTCCTTTCTAGTGGAAGTCCTGACCGGGCTTGCAGGCTGCCTTCGCAAGAGTCCTACTTTATCAGTGATTTCTTTTCTCCTGATGGTTTCATGTCAGTGATTCTGAATCCTGGCAGCACATTAGAATTATTAGAAAGAACCACAAAAGCCGGGGGCCCCACTTCAGATGATTTCAATCAGTTAAGACCCCAGAAATCAGATTTAATGGCTATCTTGGAAGAGTCCTGAGGGGATGCAGACACTGAGCCGGGGATGAGAGCCTGTGGTTAGTGAAAGGAGCACACTGCTTTCTCCCACAGGGGATGAGCCCATCAGCAGCACCTTTCCAGGTGCCTTGGAAATGCAGGACCACAACCCCTGCTGGACCTGCTGGTTCCCAGTCTGCACCCTGGCGGAGTTTTCAGGGTTTCCTAATGGGCATGGTCACAGGTATGAAGCCCCAAACAGGCTTTGGGCTAGAGAAGCAGGGTCCAAACCCTGCCTCTCCTCCTCAGCTTGCGTCAACTTGAGCAAGTTACTTGACCTTCCTGAGCCTCAGGTCCCTGCACATGAAATGAGGACAGTAAGGCAGGTGCCCAGTTCCCCGGCCACAACTGTGTAGCCCCAGAGCCTCTGGAATGGAATGATACTGTCATATATTTGGTGCCAAACCTGAGCTGAACTGATGTTGCATAGAATCTCTGTTCATATAGTATGAATATTCTTGTATTTTACTGCAGGCTGTTAATTCATGTGTTTTCTATGGGCACTGTCCTGGACTTCACTGGCAGGCGTTACATAAGATATAATATACGCACAAGTATTTCCTTTCTAAAACCCAAAAAATTCTGAAGTCTGAAACACTTCTGGCTTTGGTTTTGGGTAAGAGATTGTAGAGCCGAGGTGGTTGTAGGGAGTAAATATATATCGTATTAGCACATCTGTGTACAGAACTTCTGGCAGTTAACAGGCATCCAATCAATGCAGCCATTAATACTCCTTTAATTTGTCCATTCGTGTGTCTATACGTTCCCTGCCTGGTTTTTTCGTTTTCCCAGTACCTTTATATTTGGCATACCAGATTTTATTCTTCAGATAATTCAGCATTTTCCATAAATCATAAGTAAATTAAATCTGCAACTGGGTATCCGTCATCTGCTCTGCACATATCTGGGCTGGACGTCATGGCAATGTGTATATGATGTGGTCCCTGCTGACCAAGAGCTTAGAAATTAGTCCTAGAAAGGGAAAATGTGGAAGGTTTTTTAAAAAGAATCTATTCAATAACATTTCAGGCCAAGAGGCCTGGCCTCTTGGCAAGCTTTCACCGAGGAGGTGGTATTCTTGTGGGCTTGAAGGACCCTTATGCCTTAGAATGATAAGCTCTTGGAATGTTAGTGCTCAGCCTTTCACCGCATGGTGCACCCTTGGGGTGGGGGATGCTAGGGGCAGTGGGGGGTGCTGGCTGAGGCTGTGGACTCCATCGGCCAGCTCTGGCCCTCTCACAGCACTGTGGCTCAGGACAGTCTCTGACCTTCCTCAGCCTCTCTTCTGACACTTCTCAGTGTGTGACGACCACTGTGTGTATCAAAGAAATATGCGCAGATGGAATTCTTGATTTGATATGTGTTCTAATGTTACAGACCTCTAAAAATCTTTCTGTTTGTCAAAACTGACCTTTGGGCCGAGATAACGTGCCACTTGTTCACTTACTCTCCTGGCTCCCGTGCGTGCCGCCGCACTCTGAGAAGCCCGAGAAGGAATTCTGACCTTCTGGGGCAGAGCAGAATCTGTATCGAGACCGACACATCTTGAATCCCTTCATTACTTATCCTCAGGGCTTTTTTTGGCCCATAAGGGTTTATTTGCTCCACATGTACATTTGGTGCCTTTTGGTTTAGATAATTTTGGTAATTGGCAACTAATTTTGATCTTATTATCAAACATTTTGTTCTGGATTCCATCATTACCGGTCCCATCGAGGGGCATTTCGAAGGCTGAGACTCACTGGATGCTTGCTCTGGGTGTGAATGCTCTGAGACGAGGAGGAAAAAGTGATGACCTCAAAAACTCTGTGGTAAAGTGATGTGGGAATCTGATACTACAAGTGTCTTAAGTGATTTCAGGCATGTAGGACTTACTAACTTGTTTGTAGAGAGCAGTGTGCATAGAAACAATGATAGGTAGGAGAGAATGCCCGGATGAGACTGTACTGCTCTCGGTTCCTGGATTCTGTGGTGCTGGAAGCCGGCACCTTTGAACAGGGATTTGGCCCCGGTTGGGAGACAGGCCCCTTCTCGGGGACGTTTTGGGGCCTGCAGCATAACCGCCCCAGGTTTCTGTTGGCCTCTCCACCGGCTGGTGAGCAGGGAGGGCTTGAGTAGCAGGGAGCTGCCTGCATTCACCCCTCCATGATTCTACCCAGTCCTACACGTGTGGGAGCAGCTCTACAAGGCCGTGGTTTCCTGCGTGTCTTGAAGGGCTCTGGTCAGTACTGGCATTTGACTTGGAGGATCTTCATCCTGTAGAGCTGGAGAGGCTTGGTAATGAGTTCCCTCACCCCGAGTGTGAGGCAGCCCTTCCAAAGATCCTCACGTTTAGACTTAGACTCTCGCCAAAGGAAGTGTTAGCATTTCTTGATGTCATGGTTCAAAACCCTAACAGGATGGTTTGTGTGTGTGTGTGTGTGTGTGTGTGTGTAAGTACCTGTTTTGCTTTTGGTTTCACTAGAGGATATAATTTGGGCCAGTTGTTTTTAAGTGAGCATTTCAAACTTAGAATTTGATCCTTGTTTCCTTGGTTGTGTTAATAATAGGAAAACACCACTTGGTCTCTAGATAATTGTTCTGAGTGGGGGGGCAGTTTTGTTCTAAGGGACATTTGGCAATATCTAGAAACTTGCTTATGGAGGTGGAAGCGGGGGGATGCTACTGGTACCTAGGGAGGACAGGCCAGGGATGCTGGAAACATCCTGCAATGCTCAGAACATCCCCCATGACCAAGAATTATCTGGCTGACTATGGCAATACTGCCGAGGTTGAGAAACTTGGTGTAGATGGTCAGAGATGTTCTTTCCTTGATTTCCAGGGGATGTATGATGATTAAGATTCAATATTTTTGCAAGGTAAGGTGCTTTCTACAAAAATTCAATCTTTGGTCATTACATGAGCTCTTAAGGAGTCAAAAAAATCTTTTTAACACAGTGAGTTTCTACTAGAAGTTTGTATTAAAGTCAGCAGAGGGAACTGGAAGGTCAGAGTGCCCTCAACAGAAGCCCAGATGTCCATCAGTCTGTTTGGATAAACTCCCTGAGATACCGTAATTTACATTGGAACTTTAGTTAGCAGGATGGGAATTTTTGAGAAGGTACCATTAGAAAAATAAAAGAATTTTCCAGCTGTGGTTCCCAAGTTCCCCAGACTTGTCTTTAACCCATAACTCTCTTTGAGCTTTAGCCCCATGTATTTATTTAAAAGCTTTTGACGAGTCCTCAGTGTGTGCCAGACACCATGCTAAGTGCCAGGGACACACAAGAAACAATGTAGGCAGCTTCCCATTATCATGAAGCTCATGAAGCCTGTATGGTTCTGCAGGGCTTGAGGACAGATAGGGAAGTCCAGATGCTGGTTCCAGAATAGAGCAGGGTTGGTGGGTAGGGGGTGAGTTGAGAGTGGGGTGCTTGATGTAGCTGGTCTTGGAGGAGCTTGCTGATGAGAGCCTTGCAGGAGGGGCTTTTTGTCCATGAGCCCTGAGCAGGAGTGATCAGACACAACTGAGGCCACTTGTTGTTTTCACTTAGATGGCACCTAACGTGTCCCCATTGAACTCTGAATTCTTGTTCATTTCTACCCATACCTAGTTGTTTAACTGAGAACACTGGGGAGCGTCCCTTGATCCCTACTCTTGTTGCCTATTCTGTCTGTGGCACTCAGGCCTGTGTCCTGCTTTTTCCCCACCTCTCTGGTTCCCAGCCAGGTCCAGGCCTCTTGCTTGTGCTGGTGGCCCCTGATTGGTCTCTCCACTTGTCCTGGGTTACTCCAGGCCCTTCCCCACATAGCTGTCACGGAGGTCTCTTAGAAATGTAGGTTGCCTCCTGTCCTTCACTGAAAACCCTTTAGTGGCTTCCCACCGCACTCAGAAAATACAGCATCCCTCCTCTCTAGGCCTGGTACAGCCCTTCCTGACTGAGCTCCAGATGATCTAGCCTCCCTGTGGGCTTCTTCCCAAAAGAACCTGCCTNGATAAGCATACTACACTAGCTGTACTAAAACAACACTAAAGAATCCACAGTTGACTATATTCCTGTGGTGGCCCTAAAGACACATTTCCACACAGCAAAAGGGAATGTGCTAATGAGAAGAGCCCTGTCTTGGGAAATTCAGGGTTGTGATTTATAGACCAGACTTGAAAGTGGAGTTGGGGTTCTGCTTACCTTGAATAGCAGAGGACAGATGGCAACACTTAAATGTAAG
>LNAC01000192.1:3625948-3679831 GCA_002007465.1 Ailurus styani
AAAAAAAAAAGAACCTGCCTGCCCAGAGGTTGTATCCATTCTCCTCTGGACTGTGGCCCTGCCTGTGTGTTCATCCCTCTTCCTCATGGGGGTTGGGGGGGGCGGCTGGAGCCCATCTTCCTGCCCCGCACTCTGAATTCCCATTGCCCTGTTTCCTGCAGGTGCCCTCAGATGTCCATGCGGTGCTGGGTCCTTTCACGTTGGCCATCTTTAGTTGAGAAATCACTCACCTGGCTGCATTTCACGTGGAGGAGGAGTGGGTGATTCACAGGGACCCGCCCTCCTTCCCGCAGAGCTGGGGTTTTTGCATAGGGGATTTTTCTGTCAGTTATTTTTTCCTCACCTTTTGGAGTATTAAAAAAGCAGAGGCAGTAGGGTGTGTGCGTGTGGAGGGGGCAGTGACCACACCTCCTGGGAGTTCTCTGATCCCTGCGGCTGGCTTAGAGTCCACCCTGTTTTCACAGAGTACAGAAAGATAGCTACGTCCTGATTTTGTCAGTAAGCTTTTAAAGTAAAGCGTGGTGAGTTAGTAGGTCTTTCTTACCACGAAACAGGAAATGGCCAACCCGTGCCCCAGCCTGGCAGTCATTCCAGCAGGCCTCCTGGTGTGCAGGGAGGTCGGGGTAGTACACCTGTCTGCCCTGCTGTCCTTAAGACAGGCCCGAGACCAAGTTTTGTTAGATATGGAAGAACACGTACTCCGGGTGTTTATAACTGAATAATAGTGTATTTATTTGGCTCAGTTTTTTGGATGAGCAGGATGTAGGAAGTGGGCACAAAGAATCTGTTTGGCCCTGTTCCTTATTTGCCACAGGCTGATGCTGGAGAATTCTTAAGTTTCCACATAGAAAATGAATATGAAAGTCAGCAGTTAGAGGGGTTCCCAGGTGGCCTCTGAGAGAAGGAAATGCCTACGAAGTTATTTAAGATGATTGGTGGCAGAGGAACTTCTGAATTTGTCTTGCAGGTGGATCCCAGACATAGAGTCATTTTACAAGAAGTAATAAGCTGGAAGTACTAAAAATGCATTTTCCTAACGAGGGAAAATACATCCTCTTAACAGCTGATTGAAGTTTCTAGAAAATTTGAGTCCTAGTCTCAATTTTGATTGTTTTGAGCTTGCTGATAAGGTAGTTTTTATTTTTTAATAGCTTACATTTCTCCTGAAATGGAATCTATACCATGTGAGGATTATTTTTAGGTTCTATAATAAAGTTTTTCACATCATAGAATTTTTTTTTTTCACATCATAGAATTTTTAAGACCTGTGTGGACAGGAACAGGTTTTTGAAGAAAAACCTCAGTTTGGCTTGAAAGGTTCATTTAATCAAAAATAAATCAAGGAAGTTCACCCATCTAACTCCAGACAGTCTTCACATGTTTAGGAAGCTCATCAGAAATCTGCTTTACCAAAAACAAATTCTTAGCTACTTGTAATAGAAAATGCTTAAATAAGCAATTTAAAGCTTAACACACTATACTTAAAAGCAATAGTTTAAAAGATTCATGGATAAAGCACTTTATATATATTAGTATTATATAGTAGGTGACGTAGGGATAGAAATAGGTTTTTCTTGCCTGCAGAGAACATGCATTCTGAGGAGGGGCAGACATGCAACAGTATGAGGTGTTAGATAAGACAGAATAGTGCAGAAGGTGTAATAGAGTAATAGGATTAGTAGTCACAGTGAAAATAGAAGCATCATAGAATGGGATATCAGATCACAACGTGAGAGTAATGGTTTTTAAAGCAGAGGTTGGCAAACTACAGGTCTAAGAATGTTTTTTATGTTTTTAACGGGTTGTAAAAGTAAGCAAAGAAGAAAATGTAACAGAGACCATCTGGCCTTTATAGAAGAAGGTTGGCTGACTCTTGGCTTAAGGGGTCAGGAAGTGCTTTACAAAAGCTAAAATTTGAGTTGTTTTTTTTTTTTTTAAAGATTTTACCTATTAAAAAAAAAAGATTTTACCTATTTATTTGGCAGAGAGAGAGAGAGAGCATAAGCAGGGGGAACAGTAGGCAGAGGGAAAGGGAGAAGCAGAAGCACTGAGCAAGGAACCCGATGCGGGGCTCAATCCTAGAACCCCGGGATCGTGACCTGAGCCAAAGGCAGACACTTGACCGACTGAGCCACCCAGGTGCCTCTTGAGCCGATATTTTATAGGATAAAAATAACATTTTGATTTTCAGGGCAGCAAGGTTGAGGGTGGGGGTATTTCTGTGGAAGGACCAAAGTGAGAAAAGACACGGTGGGGGGGGGGCAAAAGTACTACAACAGGGTAGGGGGGCTGAGAGTTTGCTGAATATGTGAGGACTGGGGGAAGGGGAGGAAACGATCACAGCTCCTCTTTTTTTAAAAAAATAATTTATTTGAGAGAGAGCACAAGAGAGCACAAGCAGGGGGAGTGGCAGAGGCAAAGGGAAAGAGTAGAGAGAAGCAAGTCCCCGTAGAGCAGGGAGCCCAATGCGTAGGGCTCGATCCCAGGACGCCGGGATCATGACCTGAGGAGAAGGCAGACGCTTAAGGACTGAGCCCCCCAGGCGCCCCATCACAGCTCCTCTTAAGTAATAGCAGTTCTCAAGTGAGATGTGAACCATCAAAAACTTTTGAGTAGGAGAATGTCAATGTCATTATTAGAGTTAATTGTGAGACATTGAGGTAAGTATTCCATTTTTTCTGAGATATGCTCTCCTAAACTCTTCTTTAGAAGTGGTTGCATTATTTAACAGGACACTGACTCTATGGTGCTTGTGCATATGGGTCCAGAATTCGTAGTTTAAGGCTAAACATTGGTCGATGTGCCTCTCGTGCTTATTTACATTTTCTGAGCAGCAGAAAACAGTTGTGAAGTCTCCATGATCCTGTAAATTGAGGACCTTGAGAGAATCTCTAAAAAGGTAGAAAAATTCTTGCTGAAGTCAATAATTGTATTTCAGCTATTCAATTTCTACACAGAGAATTTAAAATTTGTATACTCCTTCAAAATCAGCCTACCTAGGTGTGGTTATATTCTTTGAGAGGTGAAATGTAAGAAAGATGCCCTGAAGCCAGTAGGCATTCTGGATTCCCAATGACAGAATGTCTCTGAAGACAGAAGCTTTACAGTCACCTATTTCCAAAAAGGGGGTCCCCCAGGAGAAATCTGACTAACAGTATCCTAACTTTCTAAGTGTGCATACCCAGGGAATATGGGTGAAGATAAAGAAAATAAACTTTCTATTAGCCCCCCACTCAGTGTTAACATTGAGCAGTTTTTGAGTCTTTTTTTCAGTATGTATGTGCTTAGATCATTTTGTGAGAATCAAGTCCTGTACGTTACACACTTTGTACCCTGTGGTGGAATGAGGTGTGGGCCGATAGTTGAGAAGGATGCTGAAATACTGTGTTCCCGTGGTTCTCCCTAGAGCCTCCTCACTCTCATACTGGTTCTTTTCTGAGCAAACGAGGGGCGCTGTACTGATCCTGAGTCTTACCAACAGGGAACCATTGGTACGTGGACTATTTTTTGCAGAAGTGAGGACCCTACTCTCAGAGTGCGAAGATGATGCGGGCCCCTTTGTTCAGACCACTTGATTTGATTATTGGCTTCATCCATAGTTGTTCAGATGGACTAAGATTGTGAAGCAGGTACTGCTCTAGCCAAATAGCGGTTGCCTTTATGAACTGGGTCCTTCAGGAAGGCCTTGTTTGCACCTGGGTCATCCCTGAGGATTCCTGACCAGTCCTGGGAGGTCAGAGTCCACCCCCCACCCCAAACCCCTGCCTGGGCCTGTCCATCCAGAGCCTCCATCCCCACCTTCCCCGTGAGAGTTGCCGTGGCCTCTGGACACAGCCATCACTCTCAGTGGGGCTGTGTGACTTCCCTCTCCCTCGAGTGGCAGATTGGTCTCCTTGGTATTAGCTACAAACATGTGGGTCCCTGTGGACTTCACTTCGGAGGACAGTCACTCACATGATCAGCACTTGCTTACATTTACCCTCTCATGATGAGCTTCCCAACAGCCATACTGCCCCCATGCCAGAATTACAGTGTCCTGGAAGGAGGGGAGAGAGAGAGTGAGTGAGTGAGTGAGTGTGTGTGTGTGTGTGTGTGTGTGTGTGTCTTTTGTTTAAGGACAAAGCCAATGCGTTTGAAGATAGAAATATAGAATATAGATATATTGGGCGCCTGGGTGGCTCAGTGGGTTAAAGCCGCTGCCTTCAGCTCAGGTCATGATCCCAGGGTCCTGGGATCGAGGTCCACATCGGGCTCTCTGCTCAGCAGGGAGCCTGCTTCCTCCTCTCTCCTCTCTCTCTGCCTGCCTCTTTGCCTACTTGTAATCTCTCTCTCTGTGTCAAATGAATAAATAAAATCTTAAAAAAAAAGAATATAGATATATTAAATATAGAATATAGAAAATGCAAATATTTCTCATTGCTTCACTGCTATTGATATTTTGGTATATTATCATTCATCTCTTTTTGGGCCACCATTTTGTGCATTTTTACAAAAATAGCATACTTAAATAATTTTTAGTTTTTAAAAACACCCTTTAAAATACAAAAACACACCCCTTCTTACTCAAAAAGGAATGCCCATTCAGTGACAGGAAAATTGTATTAATAGGCAGAGCCAAAGATGAAAAATACATAGGAACAAGACAGGGATGCTCATTCTTGCCACTTTTATTGAACATAATATTTGAAGTCCAGGCCAGAACAATTAGGCAAGAAAAAGAAAGAAAAACTATCTAGATTGGAAAAGAAGAAGTAAAACACACTATCTGCTGATGACATGATATTATATGTAGAAAACCCTACAGAATCCCATCAAAAAACTATTGGGACTAATAAATGAATTCAGTAAAGTTGCCTGATACAAAATCAATGCACAAATTCTGTTGTTTCTAGACACTAATAACAAACTCAGAGGAATAAAGGAAATGATCCCATTTGCAATTGCATCAAAAAGAATGAAATACCTGGGAACTTTTTTATTTTTTTAAGATTTATTTATTTATTTTAGAGCGAGAACATGTGTGCATGTGTGCTTGAGAGTGGTTGGTGGGGGGCAGGGGGAGAAGAAAGAATAAGCAGGTTCCACACCCAGCACAGAGCCTGACATGATCTCGAGACCGTGAGATCATGACCTGAGCCAAAATCAAGACTTGGGTGCTTTACTGACAGAGCCACCGAGGTACCCCAATACCTAGGAATGTTTAACCAAGCAGGTTGAAGACCTGTACACTGAAAACTATAGGACATTGATGAAAGAGTTGAAGATGACATAAACAAGTAGAAAGGTACTCCATGCTTTGGGGTTGGAAGAATCCATACTGTAAAAATGTCCATAGTAGGGCGCCTGGGTGGCTTAGTGGGTTAAAGCCTCTGCTTTCGGCTCGGGTCATGATCTCAGGGTCCTGGGATCGAGGCCTGCATTGGGCTCCCTGCTCAGCGGGGTGCCTGCTTCCCCCTCTCTCTCTCTCTGCCTGCCTCTCTGCCTCCTTGTGATCTCTCGCCCTCTGTGAAATAAATAAATAAATAAATCTTAAAAAAAAAATGTCCACAGTACCCAAAGCAATCTGCAGGTTCAGTGCATTTCCTATCAAAATTCCAATGACATTTTTCTTTTTTTTTCTTCAATATTTTATTTATTTGACAGAGAGAGACACAGTGGGAAAGGGAACACAAGCAGGGAGAGTGGAAGAGGGAGAAGCAGGCTTCCCTCTGAGCAGGGAGCCCAACTTAGGGCTCGATCCCAGGACCCTGGGATCACAACCTGAGCCAAAGACAGTCGCTCAACCAACTGAGCCACCCAGGTGCCCCCCAGTGACATCTTTCAAAGAAATAGCACAAATAATTCTAAAATTTGCATGGAATTACAAAAAAACCATGAATAGCCAAAGCAATCTTGAGAAAGAACAAAGCTGGAGGCACTGTTCTCCTTGATTTCAAACTATAGTACAAAGCTGTAGTAATTAAAACAATATGATATCATCATCAAAAAAAAAGGGCACACAGATCATTGGAACAGAAGAGAGAGCCCAGAAATAAACCCACACATGTATGGTTGGTTAATTTACCACAGAGGAGCCAAGAACATACTATGGACCAAGGACAGTCTTCTCAGTAAATAGTGCCGGGAAAACTGAACCACTGTCTCACACCACACACAAAACTCAAAATGGATTAAAGACTTGAACATAAGACTTGAAACTGTAAAACTAGATAAAAACCCAGGTGGTAGTAAACTCCTTGACTTTAGTCTTGGTGATGGGTTTTTAATCTGACACCAAAATCAAAAGCAACAAAAACAAAAGTGAATAAGTAGGTCTACATCACATTAAAAAGCTTCTGCACAGGAGCCGCCTGGGTGGCTCAGTCGGTTGCGTGTCTGCCTTCAGCTCAGGTCATGATCCCCAGGTCCTGGGATTGAGCCCCAGGTCGGGTTCCTACTCGGTGGGGAACCTCTTCTCTCTCTCCCTGTGTCCCTCCCCCTGCTGTGCTCTCTCTCAAATAAAGGAAAAAAAAAGGCTCTGATAGTAAAGGAGAAACCATCAACAAAATGAAAAGGCAACCTACTGAATGGGAGAAATATTTGCAAGTCATGTATCTGATAAGGGACTAATACCCAAAATATATAAATAACTCCTACAGCTCAGTAGCAAATAAAAAAATAAACCCAAACAACCAGATTTAAAAATGGGCATAGGATCTGAATAAATATTCTTTTCCCAAGAAGACATACATATGGCCAACAGGTACATGAAAAGATGTTCAGTCTCATTAATCATCAGGGAAGTGCAAATCAAAACCACAATGAGATATAACCTCACACTTGATAGAGTGATTATTATCAAAAAGACAAGAAGTCATTAGTACGGACAAGGATGTGGAGAAAAGAGAACCCTTATGCACTGTCAGTGGGAGTGTAAATTGTTAACAGCCACTATGGAAAACAGTATAGATGCTCTTCAGTTAGAACTACCATATGATCCAGCAGTTCCAGTGGAATATTTTTCAGCCATAAAAAAGAATGAAATCTTGCCATTCACAACAACGTGGATGGGCCTTGAGGGCATTATGCTATGAGAAGTAAACCAGACAGAGAAGGACAAATACGCTATGATTTCTCTTATATGTGGAATCTAAAAAAAAAAAAAAAAAAAAGCTTATTAGATAGAGAGAACAGAGTGGGTGGAAGTATAGTGCATTATTGAATGACACCTGAAAATATCTTACTGTTTTGTAATTTGTGACCATCTCCTATAAAAAATCAAGAAAGATGAAAAATAGAAATGAGATCCTGTCCACTCAGATCACTGCTGTATATGCTCTTCTAAGCCATTTTGGGGGCATATATATATTTTCTTTTTATAAAAGTAGATTTGTTCTAAATAATACCATTTTATGATTTGCTTTTTGAAATAATAGCTTTATTGAGATGTAATTCAGATATAATATTCACCATTTTAAAATGTATAATCCAGTCATTTTTATTATATTAAAGAATTTTGCAGTGTTCACCACTTTCTAATTTTAGAATATTTCTCATCCCAGAAAGAAACCTTGTACCCATTAGCTGTCACTTCCCATTCTTCCCCATTCCCAAGACTAGCAGTCATTAATCTGTTTTCTGTTTCTATTGATTTGCCATTTCTGGCAAATCATATAATATGTAGTTTTTTGCAAGTGATTTCATTCACATAGCATAATATTTTCAAGGTTCATTCATGTCGTAGCCTGTATCAGTAATTTCTTTTTATAGGGAAATAATATTCCATCGAATGGACAGTTTACATTTTGTTTATACATTCATCAGGTGATGGACATTGGGTTGTTTCCCCTTTTGGGGTATTATGAATAATGTTGTGAAAAGTCCTGTACAAGTTTATGTGAGAACCTGCTTTTTTTTTTTTAATCTGTTGTATATATAGCTGGTCATATGGTAACTCTATGTTTAATATTCTGAGGTGCTCCAGACTATCAAAGGAGCTGGGACAGTTTTGCATTCCCATCAGCAATGTATGAGAGTTCCAGTTTCTTCATATCTTCACCAACACTTGTTATTGTCCATTGTTTTTATTCCAGCCATCCTAGTGGGTGTGAAGTGGTTTCTCATTATGGTTTTGACTTGTATTTCCATGATGACTAATGATGTTAAGCATCGTTTTATGTGCTTATCGATCATTTTGGTATCTTCCTTGGAAAAACATCTGTTCATATCCTTTGCCCATTTTTAAAGTTGGGTCTTTTTGTTACTGAGTTATAAGAGTTCTTTACATACATACAATTTCTTTATCAGTATATGACTTGTAAATATTTTCTCACATTCTTTGGGTTATCTTTTCACTTTCCTGATGGTCACCTTTGATGCAGAAAATTTGTTAACTTTGGTGAAGTCCACTTTGTCTATTTTTTCTTTGGTTGCTTTTGCTTTTGGTTTCATATCTAAAAAACCATTGCCGAATTGAAGGTCATGAAGATACACACCTCACTTCTAAGAGTTTTATAGTTTTAGCTCTTACCTTTAGCCTGTGATTCATTTTGAGTTAATCTTTGTGTTTGGTGTGGGACTGTGATCTAGTTTCACTCTTTTGCATGTGGATACCCAGTTGTCCATTAGCTAGAAAGACTGCTCTTTCCCCCATTGAATGGTGTTGGTACCCTTGTCACAAATAATTCACCACAAATGGAAGGGTTTATTTCTGGACCCTGGATTCTGTTCTGTTGATCTACATGTCTACCCTTATTATGCCCATCCTGTCTTGATTACTGAGCTTGGTAGTTAGTTTTGAAATTGGGAATTGTGAATCCTCCAAATTTGTTCTTCTTTTGCAGGATTTATTTGTCTAGTCTGAGTCCCTTGCATTCCCTTGTGCATTTAAGGATCAGTTTGTCAATTTCTGCAAACTACAACTTTCTTTTATTATATCATGAACATTTTCTTTTTCTTAGTCTGTAATTGTGCTCTTTAGTCTAGTAGCCATGAGCTACTTGTGCCTAGTGAGCATATGAAATGTGGTCATATGGGAAAAAAAGAACACATACTATTTCATGGACAATTTTTTATGTTGACTACATATTAAAATGATAAAAATTTTATATTGGGTTAAATAATGTACATAAGTTTACCTAGTTATTTTTTTAATGTGGCTACTAGAAGATTTCAAATTATGTGATTCTCATATTTGTCTTAAACAGAAGTATTTTCAATAGATGGCATAAAGTTTCTTGATTCACTTCTCTGAGATTGTTTCCAGTGTTCTCTATTTTATGTCGTGCCCTAATGAGTGACCTAGTAAACATGTCTGTGCATTCCTGTGGCGCTTCCAGAACCGAGTTCGGGAGGATTTGGGAAATACGTGTGTGCCACTTCTAAGTCTAGGGCATGCATGCAAACTCCCCTGTTACATAGTTGAGTAAGGGAATGAATATTTCCATATTTTAAAAAACAATAATATTTCAAAATAAGTCTGTAAACAGACTCAACAAATACAGATTGAGCCTCTCTCCCACTGTGTCAGATTCTGTTCTAAGAGCAGGGAACACAACTTGAATGAGTCCAAATTCTTGCCCTCATATAGCCTAAACTGTAATACGGGAGAGGGATAGTCCATAAACCAATAACTGTATCAGTTAATACTGAAGATCCGTGTTAAGGACAAGGAAACAGGCCTATGGGCTATAGTGTAGTGGGGATACTGTCCTGACAGAGTCATCAGGGAAGGCTTTCTGAGCACGTCACATTTGAGCAAGCACTGAAAGAAGCAGATCTGGGAGAAGAATGTTTTTAGGTGGAAGGGTCAGGAAGTACAGAGACCTTGATACAGGCATATGCTTGGTGTGTTTTATTGGAAACAGCAAGGAGGCCAATGTAGTTAGAGCATGATGAGAAGTACTTGGATTTGGAATACACTTTTTAAAAAATATTTTATTTAT
This sequence comes from Ailurus styani, assembly GCA_002007465.1. Lineage (NCBI taxonomy): Eukaryota > Metazoa > Chordata > Mammalia > Carnivora > Ailuridae > Ailurus > Ailurus styani. The sequence continues at coordinate 3,635,872 of LNAC01000192.1, forward strand.
TTGACAGAGAGAGAGAGAGATCACAAATAGGCAGAGAGGCAGGCAGAGAGAGAGGAGGAAGCAGGCTTCCTGCTGAGCAGAGAGCCCGATTCGGGGCTTGATCCCAGGACCCTGGGATCATGACCTCGACCGAAGCTAGTTGCTTAACCAACTGAGCCACCCAGGCGCCCCTGGAATACATTTTGAAGATGGAACTGACAGTCTCTGCTGATGGTTTGGGTGTGGGGCATGTGAGGAAGGAGAGGACTTCATGACCTGAACAAGGTGTGGTACCATTTACTGAGCCAGGGACTGCCAGACTGGATTAGAGAGGGAGGGGAACCCAGAGTTCAGTGTTAGACCTGTTAGTTTGAAATTCCTTTTAGGTGCTCAAGGGGAGATGTTGAGTTGGTAACTATGATACACTAGTCTGGAAATTGGAGGGGAGGTGGGGCTAGTGATGCATATTTGGAGTTAAAAAAAGCTATTGAACATCAAGCACATTGAGAATTCACTATTGCGTTTGGGGACATGGAGGTCTTTGGGGACTTTGGTAAAAGGTGTCAGGAGGTGGTGCTGGGTAGTGGGTGAAAGTTTTCAGGGGAGAGTGGGCTGTGTGTATTGACAACCCCTTGAGAGTTTGCTCTAACATGGACAGAATGATGGGGGATGGGTGAGCTGGGGACAGATTGCCCATTCCCTGTGCGCTGGTGGGAGTTTCCCAGAGAGAGGCCGAGAGGGGAGAGGCTGGGATCCTGCCCCAGAGTGGAGTTGGGCCTCTCCCCTAGGGTCAAGAGACACGGCAGGCTTTCCATTCATCAGGGAGAGGCTGAGAAAATATCAGATCACCTGTTTCCAAAGAAACAGAGTGACTGGGTGGGAAGGGGTATTGTAGGATTTGTTACAGAGTTAAATGTAAACTTTGCATGAATTTTTAGTATCAAACCTAAGACTTCATATAAATTGAGTTACTTCAAAGTGCTTACCCTTGGGGTTCTCTCTTCTGTGCCTTTGGTGGAAAAGTTTGAGAAGCCACTTCATTATTGTATTCTATTGTTATGTTGTTAAATCTCACCCAAGTGAGTATTTAACCTTAAAGAGTTTGAGATTCACTTACCCATTTTGTTATCCTTAATAGAGCTTTTGCAGCTGCTCCAAATATCCCTCCATTTGTGCATCTTAATTGTTGCTTGGCAAGCCAGTTCATTCTGCACCAGGGAAGGCCTGGCGCAGTAGACTGCGGGGCGTCTGTAGGTGGAATGCCCTCGTTCCCACCCTTCCGGTTTCTCTTGGAGAAGAGGGTGTGGAAGAAGGCAGGGCCCTGAAGTGCAACACCCTCCAAGAATATTTTAGCAAACCTTTTCCTGTTGTCTCAAAACACTGAACAAACACACTGTACATCTTTTACTTCTGACAGGGTGGTTTGAGTGAGCCGAGTGCAGTGCTATTAGCCAGCCTTTTATGGTACTTAACAATCAGTAGTGATTCAAAGTTACTTGGCAGGGGGCGCCTGCGTGGCTCAGTAGGTTAGAGCCTCTGCCTTGGTCTCAGGTCATGATCTCAGGGTCCTGGGATTGAGTCCTGCATGCAGCTCCCTGCTCAGCAGGAAGCCTACTCCTCCCTCTCCCACTCCCCACCTCGTGCTCTCTCTTTCTTTGTCAAGTAATAAATAAAATCTTTTTAAAAAAAAGTTATTTGACTTCTTTTCTGTTTGTCGCATTTGCCTGCTTTCTTTCCATACGATTTTAGTGTGATTAATACCTACTCCTACCCCCATTTAGGTTCTTCGAACTTTTCTTTTAAATAAAGGATGACTTTTAAATTTTATTATTTTATTTCATTATTATTTTTTAGGTGGGGAGAAAGAGAGAGAAGGGGAAGGAGCAAAGGGAGAGGAAGAGAATCTTAAGCAGACTCCCCGCTGAGCTCAGTGCCTCACTCCGGGCTCAATTTCACGACCCTGAGATCATGACCTGAGCCAAAATCAAGAGTCAGATGCTTGATTGGCTGAGCCACCCAGGTGCCCTAGTTCACCAGCCTTCTTAGTGAGAGCGCTGTGAGCTGTTTGAATTACCCCAAAGTTAGTTCGTGGGATGAGAGTGTGTGAAAAATAAGAGGTCTGTCCCTTCTTATGTTGACGTGTGAGATGGCTGGGGCCTGGGGCAGCTTGATCTGTAATGGGTGGTTTATTTGCATGACTAGGCTGCGTGCTCCTATCCTCCCAATTCTCCCACCACCTTGGGGGCCCACCTGCCTGGTGTGGCTCTGCTCCTTCCCTCATCTTGTTTTGAATCCGAGAGCAGAGACAAACCTGCTTTTGCCTGCAGCATTCTCCATTACTAAAGGCTGGCTTCCGCAGGTCACTGGACAGGAGGCCTTCCCTCACCACGCTCTGCATGGCCCCTCTTTGGATCCCTGTACAGGTACCTTCCTTGCCTTTATCCCTCCACCAGGTATGACGGGAGCACTCCTTTATTCTTGGTCTTCCCCTCCAGTCAGTCTATGGGCTCCATGAGGGCAAGAGCCATGGTCTTGTTTGTTGTTGTTGTTGTTGTTTGTTTTTGTTTGTTTGTTTTTTATTTGACACGGAGAGAGAGATCACAAGTAGGCAGACAGGCAAGCAGAGAGAGGAGGAAGCAGACTCCCCACTGAGCAGGGAGCCCGATGCGGGCCTCCATCCCAGGACCCTGAGATCATGACCTGAGCCGAAGGCAGAGGCTTTAACCCACTGAGCCACCCAGGCGCCCCCATGGTCTTGTTTTGAGCCTACTGTGTCCAGCACCCAGTGAGGGGTATGGCACATTCATGCTCAGAAGGTATGTAGAACGAACACATGTCTGAATCTAGATTTGTAATCCAGATTGCCATTAAAGAGGCTCATGGGTCACCGTTTCAGCCAGGGCTTGTCCTGTTGTCATTTGGCAGTCCTTCACAATTCTTGGTGCTGGGCTGTTGTGGAGTTCGGAGTTTTTGAGATTTTACAATGGAATCAGTGAATATACCGTATATTGTGGAACATCCTGAGCAGCATCCTGTACTCGAACAGATTTTTGCAGCAAAGTACATGACTGATTGGACTAAATGGAACAGAGACAGTGGACAGCCTCACATCGCATCAGGGCATGCTGCCTAACGAGTTACAGTCATGTTTTCAGAGCTTTTGGGGTTTCAGAATCACAGATAAGGGATTGTGGACCTGTTTTAGTGAATGTCTGTCATGCGTTGTGCCGTGTGCTGTAAATGTAGAGGCAGAAAACAGTTCCTGCCCTCCTGGGTGGGGGGGAGCAACCCCCATCATGTGGCATGTCGAGCACACACACACACACACACACACACACACACACACACACGGAAGGCACAGCTTGGGGGCTCAGGCTTCTCTGTTACCCCCACTGGCTTTTGAGAAGTGTGCTCTGTGGGTGCTGAATGCTTGAGGTGTGCCACACGGGGTGCTTGGCAGAAGAGGGGGCAGGTGTGGGAAGGGGCTGTTCTGGGTCATCCTGGATCGGGCTCCCTTGGATCTGGCCACAGGGATTCAGGGAGTAGAGAGTGAGGTGCAGACAAGGCCCTGAGGGGGACGCCCTGCATTCCTTGACTCCTTCACTGGGGGAGGCGGGGAGGGGTGGGATGGACCCTGGAGCAGAGGCTGAGCCAGGGGTGGGTCTGACTTGTCTGCAGTCTTGGCTGGATCAGGAGTCTCCAGCATCAGATGGATAGAATGTAATGGCTCCTGACTTTTAAAATATGAGTATAACTTTATTTTAATGTTTATTTTAAGATGCATTTTTGATGTAGAGAGAAATCTTCGATTCAAAAAAATCTACCTGCTTTCTGAAACGATACTTGAATTTTGAAAAAAACGTTCAATTGCCAGGCTGCAGGAAGGCCAGCTCTGTTTCGTTAGAAAATGAGGAGCCAATACGCAAATATTTCAAGCATTTAAAAAGATGGAGGATGAAATAGTTGGTTCCTGGAGCAGGTGTCACACTTAGTATTATTTCTAGTTTTTCTGTGGTGTTTGATAAATTATGTAGAATGTATTAACTCTCATCTGAGCATGTACATTGAAGATTATTCTTTCAGTTTAGAATTATTTTTGTCCAAGGTACTTGACTTAAGATTTAATGAGCCGTGACACTGAATTAGAGACATGCTTTCAGTCTTTTCAGCGTTTATAAGAGGTAACTATGGTTTTCCAAAAGGACTTGTGAGAATTGTCATTTGCAGTGTATTTTAAGGTCATCAAGAATAGAGTTTGTATTATGAAAACTTGCTGCAAGACACATTCTGGGGTTTTATGAGTGAGTAATGGTGACGGGACAAGCTGGCGTCACCCATACAGTTGTGGTTCTTCTTTGCAAACAGTTTATTTAACAGGGTTTAAAAGAGACTCTTTCTTGTGTTTCATAATTACTCTTTCTTGGGGACCAACTTATAATGTAAAAAATATCTGGGGGTTTTATTTCTTAGAGCGAGTGTGTTGGTTTAAAATGTTCACGTCTGTATGGCATGCAGAACCGTGCCAGTTTCCAAGTGTAGGCTTTAGAGGGCTATAGAAGAGTGGGGTGTTTTTGAAAGGTCATAATAGAAAAGTTTAATGTGTCTTAAATGCTTAAATATTTTCTTTCACCAGGATTATTAAGAAAAACACAGAATGTAACATGTGGGAAAATGTGAAATGGATGCAAACATTACAAGATTTTCCACAGCAGTTTTTTATTCACAGTGAGGCACATGGGAAGGCTTCATTAACACTTTAGATGGTATCATAATTTTGGAAAAACCATTTCACCATAGGGGTGTCTACAAAACCTGAAGCCATCTCTGCCATTTGACATTTGTTTAGCTTTATAGGTAGCAAGTGATGCAGTGTCAAAACCAATTTAAAATTACCTATGTTGTCAACATGCAGATTTTCTTTATTCAGTATTTAAACTATAAATTTGTCAATCTGAGTAATTTGAAATTCAGTAGCATAAAAAGAATTAGAGATGCCAAACCGAAAATGTGTGCATATCTAAAGTAGTTTCTTTTCTTGATTTTGGTTAACAGAAGTATCTTCACATCTGTAATTTCTGGTAACTTAATGAGAACACACTGAACTTTGGGGGCATGATAAATTTTCCCATTATGTAAAATATTTTACACACTGGTTGACTCATTGTAAGTTGTGAGTAGACACGATTCTCTTCCTGCGGAAAATAGAAACACGTTATTTTAATGACAGTGTTAGCCAATGACAGAATTGTGCTGAGCTACCACGTTGCTTTCTGTTGGTTGGATTGTGGAGAACCGAGGTGAACACACAGTAATGGGAACAGGCTGGGAGCTCTTAGGTTTGAGGATGTAGTCTTTCTATAAATCAGTTTATTTTATACAAAGACTTATTTTTTGTTCTTGTGAATTTTATGTTCTTAATGTGTTTTCTTTTACTGTATTAACTTCAAGTCTTGTAAATATTTCCCGGCCTTAAAAACCCAAGTGCTCTTATTTATTTTATGGTAGAAAGAACTAAGAAGATGAGTACTTTTTGGTGGTGACGGTGGGGTTGATAGTTTCCCTAGTGATACTCCCCACTCATGTTTGAAAGTGCCACATATTTACATATGTGTAATTTATATTTTGCATGTAAAGTTAAAATCAAATGTTTTCTTTTTTTTTTTAAAGAATTTATTTATTTGACAGAGAGAGAGATCACAAGTAGGCAGAGAGGCAGGCAGAGAGAGGGGGAAGCAGGCTCCCCGCTGAGCAGGGAGCCGGATGCAGGCCTCGATCCCAGGACCCTGAGATCATGACCTGAGCCGAAGGCAGAGGCTTTAACCCACTGAGCCACCCAGGCGCCCCAAAAATCAAATTTTTTCTTGAACAATTGTTGAATGCTGAGATTTGGGGGAGAAAAGTTACCCAAAATAGTTAGATGTTGTTTTGAACAGTGAGAAGCTTATTTAAAATTATTTGGAAGGGTCATCCCCAAAATAATGCATTTTTAGGAGCATAATGAAGACTCTTGTAGTAGCATTTTCCTTTTGTTTGTTTCTTTAATTGAGATGGTGAGCTGTGTCTCATTAAGGGATGTTAACTATCTGATGTCTGGCCTTTGGTATGATTATGTTAGCTTTTTAAAAAAGTAAGTGTATGAGTTGTGTATAACATATGATTCACCTATGTAAGCATCCAATTCAGTGGTTTTTAGTATACTCACAGAGTTGTACAGTTACTGCCTATTTTGGAGATTTCATGTAAATGGGATCATATAGTATGTGGTATTTTGTGGCTGACTTCTTCCACTGAGCATCATGTTCTTAAGACTTGTCCATGTTGTAACATGGATCACTAACTTGTTCCTTTTTGTTGCTGAATAAGTTCATTGTATGGATGTACCACATTTTAAAAACAATGTATTTTTATTTATTTATTTGACAGAGATAATGAGAGAGAGGCAGGCAGAGGGAGAGGGAGAAGCAGACTCCCCTGGTGAGTAGGGAGCCTGACGCAGGGCTCCATCCCAGGACCTGAGCTGAAGGCAGACGCTTAATCAACTGAGCCATCCAGGGGCCCTGGATGTACCACTTGCTATCTACCCATCAGCCCACTGGTGGACATTTGGGCTGTTTCCTCTTTCTGGCTTTTAGGAATAATGCTGCTTGGTGTGTGCGGGTCCATGTTCCTCTGTGGACCTGTGTTTTCATTTCTCTTGGGCTTATACCTCGGAGTTTACGTCAGCTTTGCTTCTTTGACCTGCTGTTCCGGTTTTCATTTATGTTTATAAAGAGACTTTGCTACTTGGGCTGAACCTCTTAGGACCTTTGTTGGTGACCTGGTGACTCCTGTTTCAGGCTGGGTGCCCCTGGGCCCTGTGTTGCTGGGATAAACAGCCGGAATTACGGTATCCTTCTTTCCTAAGACTAGATCATAGTTGATGGTCACCACAGGGTCTTAGCAGATGACTATCCTTTTAGATTTGGGCAGATAGTTAAGTCCGTTCTTTATCCAAGCCAACGAAATCTGTCCGTATTTTATGTTTTCCTTGTGTTCTCTCTGCTTCTGCTCCGGGACACCCTTGGTTCTTTGACCCCACCAGCGCAGGGAGTGACAATGAATGATTTGTGTAATTTCCCTTCAGGCTGTATGCCACCCATTCCTTTCTTTTTCTTTTCTTTTCTTTTCTTTTTTTTCTTTTCATGGCAATTCTGGTAAGTGGGTTGCTTATTTTTGAAGTAATAAACACCTTAAGGTAGTAGTCCTACTCTTCAGTCTTTTGTTTGGTGTGCAAACGAGACCTATAGGAATGTTTCCATAATTTGTATCAAATTCAGGCAAATGTACGTTACCAATATTAGTTGATGGCCTGGGTTAGATTATGAATTTCATTACTGTTCTTTAAAACATGGTCATTTCCAGTTAGTGGTGACAACCTTTTAGGCCTCTTGTCATGTATTTAAACTGAGTTAAGCTTGGAAAATTACTGAGTGCTTTGAAGATACTGGCTATATTTTGTAACAGGTGTGCCTTACATTTTGAGAAGCTTGTACTTCGGGAACCTTTCACATGTATCCTATCAATTTAAAATTAAATCCACCGCGCAAGGTCCTGTCGACCAGGACTCCCAGATTCAGGAGCGAGCAGTTGCTGGGAGCAGTCAGCATGACAGAGTGCCCTTTTCACTCGGCGCCATGCTGTGAGCCGAGAGGAGGCCGGATGTGGGGAGACCGGGTCTTGCCGGGCCAGGAGGGTTGTGCCAAGTCCAAAGCAACCAGACAGCTAACGGCCAAGCAGCACTACTTTAACACCTAGTGGTGCACTTACAAAGATTTCTCCTGTTTGTGCCTCGCGGCCTCCTCATCCCTAAAGTGGAGACTAGAGGAGGCCACTCCACAGGCAGGTGGGGACCTGCGGTCTGTTAGTCACTGCACCTGCTTTCCGTGCACTGACCGTTGACTTGCTGTCCGTAGCTTTCAGATGGTCGGCCTGGAAAGTGGTTTGAATGGTCCTGTAGCATGCTGCTTTCATCACCCTCTTCCTCTCAGCTCACCCAGTGCTCACTCACTGCCCCCGTGCGCACTACCCCGAAAGTAGTTCTCCCTGCTGGGGGTGGTGGGCCAAGGGTCTCAGCCCTGGGCCAGTGTTGGCCGCCCCCCTCTAGGCACTCTCTGTTCCAGGAGACGCCAAAGGCCTGATGTAAGACCCCTGCTAGTTCCTCCACACCTTCCTGGGACAGCCCTCTCAGGCCGGAACACACACGAGTCCTGCTGGCCAGGCCCAGGTCCCTGGACTGACAGGTCCACGGGGGACCGCCCCTGTCACAGCACCGCAGCTGTCGGGCTGGTGGGGGTGCGCCCGCCACTGCGGACCAGCCTCGGCCCCTGATTGAAGGGCACAGTTCTCCAGGCCCTCTTCTGTGGGGGCGTGTCCAGACGGGCACCTGAATACCCCCGGAGGCATTTGACAGAAGTTCCTGTGAGGCTGGCTGTTAAATCACTCGTCAGTCTCTACAAAGCACAAGGATGGCAGAAAGAAACTTCCTCACACACTGCCTCCTGCCTTCCCCTCAGATCGTCTGCCTGGTGCTGCGAGATTACCCCGCCAGTCAGGAGTTGACACAGGAGGTGCATCCGCTTTGGCTGAAAATATTCCTTGATTCTTATCACACCTTTCTGGGGAGAGATCAGGGAAGGGAGGGTGCAGTATTTCCATAAATCTGACCTCCCAGCCCCGTGAGTAAAGGCCGTGTTAGTGAGCTCCTGCTGGCGCCTGGAAGAGCAGCCTCTCGGGTAGTTAGGCGTGTGCTGGGAGCCCGGGTGCTAGGTTTGAGTCCTGCCTCTCCCCGTGCCCCCGTCTCCGCAGCGGCCAGCTGGAGAGGCTGCTGGTGGTGGCCTCGCAGAGGGACAGAGTCCTGCCCCTGGGGCGGCGGCGGCCGACTCCGCGAGCCCTCTCGAGACCGCCCGCTGCCACCCAAGCGACCGCTTCGGCGGACCCTCCTGGGCCCTGTGCTGCCTGCGAGGGATGACGGGAGCCCAGAGGAAGGCTCTTTGCTGCCAGGGCTCGGGAGGGGTCGGCGAAGACGACCTGGGGGTGAAGAGGTGCAAAGCGGGAGTTAGGTCAACAGAGGGAAGGCAAAGCGGAGGATTCTCATCATCAGAGGAAATAGCACGTTGGCGGGGACGTGACAGTTCCTTTCTGTTCCCAGGATGAGGGGTGACCAGTAGATTCCTTAATCTTTGTGTTTGTTCACCCGATCCTTTAGCAGGCCCCGTTCCGTGTCCGGCCGGGCGCTCCACTTAGCGTGGGACAGAGCCCGTCCGAACGAGGCCACCTAGTATTTCCCGGCAGGAGACAGGCCCCAGAGCCTCCGCAAGGCCGCCCTCAGTGGCTGAGGGCTCTGTGGTGCGAGAGCGCGCTCCGCAGCCTCCCTGCAGGCTTCGGACTGTGACCGCTACTTGGTTAGCACGCGCCTGGGGCACACTGACACCTCAGGTATGAGACCCTCAGCTGTCGGTCAGCCGTGCTGTCAGCCTGCCCGGGGAGGGAGCCCTGCTGGGAGGGTCCGCCGGGCTCCAGAACATGGCCTTGCCAAGGATGCCCTCGTGCGTGGTGAGGAACGTGTGTGCCGTGTGAAGGGTGCTTTCCCAGCAGAGTGCACATAATCCTTTAGCTCCTGTTAAATATTCCTTCCTCATAGAGCTTGCCCCGGATCCCCAGACTAGCTCCAGGTCTGCCCCCTTGCACGCTGGTCCCCTCCGTCAGCAAGTCGTCATGCGTGGGGTGACTTGTTTGCCAGTGGTCTTGCCCTCTGGATGCCTGTAAGCACCAGCGTGGGGAGCTCCGCCTGCCTCATGCCCTTTTACACACAGCATGTGGTTGGTAATGCTCACTAAATATACTGAATGAATGGATGAAAAGTAAAGGTCACTTAGTAATAATGCTACTATTTTAAGTCTCTCTTTCTGAATTTGGTTGTATGGTTAATGATTCAGTATTTCAAGGGCTCTGATCACACAATGGTTTTTACTATGCTGCGAAGGTAGCTGGGTGTTCAGGGTGATTGCTGCCCACAGAGGAACTAGAAGTTCTTACTGTACTTGCATTTTCTGGAATGGAAGTCATGGTTCATTCCCAGTGGCTTTTCCGTAGGGGCTTTGAAGCTTGCGTGAAGCGGCAGATGTGCAGGATTTTCACAGAGAGCGCTTGAGCCTAAAGATGGTGTGTCATCCTGCACGTTTCATTAATTTCAGCATTCTTACCCAGCACAGTAAATTGTCAAAACCATCCGCCAGTAAAATCCACAAACCAGTCAGCCTTTAGGAAACAGGTTGGAAATCTAGAAATGCCAGCCCCCACCGAGGTATTTGCAACATTTTTTAAAAGATCCTTATGAAATCTTTGTGATTCAAAAGGCAGCTTCCTGTGCCAGGGGAGTCTCTCTCCAGCACTCTTGCTTCTGAGGGTTGTAGCTTTCGGAAAGACTGCAATGCAGCGGTCACCAAAGTCTGTCAATATGGAAACAACTGGTGGGAGGTCTTTCGCTCCCTTTCATAGGCACTGACTGTGGCCTGCAGTCTGGAGGAGGAGGTAACGAAGGCCATACTCCCCTGGACTTAGCTGTTTAGGGACAAGAGTGGGAGTGATTTTTGCAAACGCTGTGACTAGTGCAGGCATGTCCTGCAGCGGCTCCATGAAGTTACTGATGCAGTGGGCTTCCTGGGATGTGAGAGTCAAGATGCCTTTGCGGTCTGTGCACGGTAATTCTGTTTTCTTCTCTGTGTTCAGATGGTGGATGATGAGAAGGTAAGGACTTTAGAAATCATGCATAATATGTATTCTGAATGTTGATGAATATCCCTAGTGAAGGTGAAGATTTATGATTGAGTCGATCTCTCTGAACCAAAGAAATAAAACTTTGATTTCTTACTAAAGGACAGTTTGAACGTTTGAACAGTCTTCTTATTTAGTGTTGACGAATGCCATCTAAATAAATTATCAAAGATGTTCTTTAAGGAGATCTGCTTGTTCTTTGACTTACTGAACATGGTTGAGTTCCAGAGATGTAGACGTGGATAGAATGGATTTGCTTCTTTAACTTGAGCAATGACAGTGTCATTAATCTGGCATGGAACATTTTGTTTCACAAAATCTCAACCATATGGCCGTGGATGAAGAAATCTAATTTCCTTAGTTCTTATTTGCCTTCAGATGAGTGTTTTCAGATGTGCAGGGCTCTGTGCTTATCCTAGGATGAGGGTGCTACCTCCAGCTGCTCCTCTTTGTTTATCTAAGAGGGAGGCTGAGAGTCAGAACTCAGGTTTATTTATTTTGTCTATGAACTGGTCACCTCCAAACTGTATTAAGTGCATTATGGGTGGTAATTTATACGTCCAGTGCCAAGAAATATACTGTCAGGGTTACCATGGCAACTGCATGCATTCTGAAAAGCTTATGAATGGGTACTGAACCTTCTGGCGTTTTAAGTGAGACGTTCCAGCTGAGAGCCTGCATTCATGATTAGCGTAAATAAATTCAGCTTTCTGTGTGTATCGCATCCTTTTTCTTCGTTTACCACTTGTCTGTCCAGCTCAGTTCTTCTTCTGCTAACATCTGCCATGGTCTCTTGGCTCCTGGCCACAGACTATGGTTAAGACATGGTTTTCAGCTTCAGGCTGGGTGTGCCGTGTCCCCACACCTCAGTCTGTGGGTGGCATAGAATGGGCTGGCACATCTGCGCCTCTTGAGGCTGGGAATCCTCGACAACCCTGGTGCGTGGCTGCAACCCCGGGTGCCGGTGTGGTTCTGGCAGAGCTCTCCTCCTGTGTGGAGAGCGTCTTTCCAGTAACGCAGCCCAGGGCTCTGAGAGAGCCTGGCTTCTCGGGAGGCAGCTTCGCGGGGTTTGTACTTCTAGGATACCTTGACGGTACACTAAAAATGAATTCAACAGTATAATTAAAATTGTTCTTTAGCTTAGAAGAATAAAAATTTATTTTAATTGAAGGAGAACAGTATCTTGACTTGTCAAAAAGGGACATTCAATTAAAATGACAAATTTTCACACTTAGAGAAGCCCTGCATGTGTTACAGAATGGCATTTCTAGGGCGCCTGGGTGGCTCAGCCGGTTAAGCATCTGCCTTCCGCTCAGGTCTTGGTCCCAGGGTCCTGGGATCAAGCCATCGCATCGGGCTGTCTGCTCAGCAGGGAGTCTGCTTCCCCCTCTCCTTCTGCCCTTCCCCCTGCTGGTGCTGTCTCTCTCTCAAATAAACAAATCTTTTTTTAAAAATGGCATTTCTCAGGCAGGTTCATTAATTAGGATTATTTTGCAAGGGTCTTCAGACCCTCAGGTTGGAGTAAGCACCCCTTTTATAATGCAGCTTGGGCTCAGCCATAAGACATCTGGTGTAATCTGAGTCACTCTCCTATTGCACAGAAACTTTCTCTGTAGTAGCAGGTGAAGTCGAAACAGTCTGCCAAGAAAGGGTCAGGACGGAGCTCAGGTCTGTGTCTCTTCTGTGTTCTGGACTACTGAAGATCCAGACTCTGAAGTGTTACAACCCCCAGACAGAATCTTCTTCAGTGCCTCCTCGTCGTCCCAACTCCGTGTCACTGAAACCCCGCTCCAGGGCTCAGAGGGCAGTGTCAGAGCTCAGGTGGACGTGCTCCTGGCCAGCTCCACCTTCTTCCCCCAGCCCCAACCTGGAGTCTCGTTGCCTGGACATTTTCTCAGCCTAGAACCTTAACTCCCAACTCACAGCTCTTAGCACATCGTTTCCCTTTTGATTCTGCCTGGGATTTTGAAAATGTCTAGTAGTGCTGGATGGTTTTATCATTCATCATTATGAGTGGTATTGCTTATTACAACTTGCAGCTACAAATCTGGTAAAACAAATTCATTTCCTACGTTCAGATTGTACTCATCTAAAAATTGTGTTTATAACATCAATTCAAAAGAAGGCTTCAGTTACCGGTTGTTGAGAAACAGCCCTGTACCCCTTTTAATAAAGCGATTTTTGAAATGTAATTGAATGCCTGCAAGTAAATTGCTTGGAGGTTTAGTTCCTTGCTTGCAGAACAAGTGTGAGAAGAAAAGTATTATTTTAACCCATTCTCTGAGCTCTGGCCAGAAACCCATTCATTCAGTTCATATTTATCAGTCACTAATATTTATCTATGTACCATGTGATTATATTTATGTTATATACTTATATCCTTGTGTTTGATATAGATTAGTGTGTATGTGTATACATATGTGTTTATATGTACTAGTTAATACTGATTAATATCAAGCAGAAGTATAGCAAAAAGATTGGTACCCTCAAATTATACGGTGATTTTTTTTCCTGTGTAACCTATAGAATGAGATACTGAATTGATTACCGAGCCGCTTCTTACACACCTGATTTTTCTTATTGTGTTTATCTGTGTTTATATTTTTAAAATCCCAGAATTACAGAAATAGTTAATTTCTACTGATCCTTCAGATTATGGCTTAAATGTCCTCTCCCCAGGGAGGCCTTCCCTATACCCACTTAAATGGGTGTCACTGGTGTGCTCGCCATGTGCTTCCTGGGTCGTCTTCATGGCACACGCGTGCACCACACAGTTACATGTGCCGTGTCCCCTTCCCTGTAGAAGGGTCTTCAGGGCCCCCCGTCTTTCTTGTCCCCTCCTGCGTCTACTGTGCTGCCCATCCCAGGCACTGGAGTGCGTGTCGAAGGAGCACAGGTCCCTGGAGGCCTCTCGAAGGTGGCCGTGACATTCTGTGTCCTTTCCAGGACTGTCTTGGAAGTTTTCAACTATTTTTTTGATTCAACCAAGAAATCTTTTTTCCATTACTAATTTAGTATCTTTTCAAATTATCGAATACTTGTGTTTTCCCCTCCAACCAAGGAGCTGGAAACAGCCAAGAGTGGAGGACTCTTTCTGTCCTGAATGGCCCTTTCCTCTTTTGCTCTCCATGTTTTCTTTCTCTTTCTTTCTTTCTTTATTTCCTTCTTTCTTTATTTCCTTCTTTCTTTCTTTCTTTCTTTCTTTCTTTCTTTCTTTCTTTCTTTCTTTCTTTCTCTTTCTTTCTTTCTTTTTTTTTAGATTATTTATTTATTTATTTGACAGAGAGAGGCACAGTGAGAGAGAAACACCAGCAGGGGGAGTGGGAGAGGGAGAAGCAGGCTTCCCCCTAAGCAGGGAGCCTGATGTGGGGCTCCATCCCAGCACCCTGGGATCATGACCCGAGCCGAAGGCAGATGCTCAATGACTGAGCCACCCAGATGCCCCTCCACGTTCTTTCTTGTAAGTGGACAAATACGCTGGGAGGCTAGCAGACTTTAATGCATCCTTTGAATTCAAATGTAGAGATTTTTGAGGAAAATGAGGTAGTTTTGAGAAACTAGTGAAACCAGCCCCAGTGCTTTTGATAATTCATAGGAAGTGCTCTTTCGTTTTCCTCGTGACAGTGCCAGACTGGGGAAGGGTGCTGTCATTCAGAATTATTTATGGGGCACTTGTGAAAGTGGAACCGGGGACCTGGCAAGACAAACTTTGGTCCCAACTGCTGGCCATCTGGGACAGCCCCAGGGGCTGTGTGTGAGCTGTGGCGTGGCGCCATGGGGCCACAGCGTGGCCAGGTGCTCCCTGCCCTCTGGGACTTCTGGCTACTGAGTCAGTCCTGGAGTTTTTCAGCAGCACTGATCTAACCTACAAATTTAGATTTATTTTCATATTATCCCAGTGGAAAACTTTATTAATATGGCCTTTTTTTAATATAAGAAATGTTGACAGTAGAATATTTTATGTTCAAAATACTGATTAATTTTGGGGGAAACCTAAGAGATTTGATGTTGCGTAACAAATCTGTTTCAATTCACCAAGTAAATTGCAGTGAATCACAACTATATTAATTAAGCAAAAGCGAATATTGCAGAATAGGATTTATTTGAAAGATCGATCAGATGAAAATTTCTGGGTGACCTGAAAGATGTCACACTTTTTATACAACCTTACATTAAAACGGCGGGATCAGTTGGATGTCACATAGAAAACTTTGTACTGGTGGGTCCAGCAATTTTAGCAAATGGGATCACGTTTGATTAGGAAATTGATTTATTTTAGAGGGTTTGTGTAGCATGAGAATATTAGATTCAAAAAGATCCCAGAAATATTATATTAGACATCTCAAATTTTCTTTTCTTTTTTAAGATTTTATTTATTTGGGCACCTGGGTGGCTCAGTGGGTTAAGCCTCTGCCTTTGGCTCAGGTCATGATCTCAGGGTCCTGGGATCGAGTCCTGCATCAGGCTCTCTGCTCAGTGGGGAGCCTGCTTCCTCCTCTCTCTCTGCCTGCTTGTGATCTCTCTCTCTCTGTCAAATAAATAAATAAAATCTTTTAAAAAAATAAGACATATTTTTAAAAAAGATTTTATTTATTTATGATAGAGATAGGGAGAGAGAGAGAATGCACGCATGGGGGAGCTGGAGAGGGAGAAGCAGGCTCCCTGCTGAGCAGGGAGCCCGATATGGGGCTGGATATAGGACTTGATCCCAGGACGCTGGGATCATGACCTGAGCCGAAGGCAGATGCTCAATGACTGAGCCACCCAGGCGCTCGACATCTCAAGTTTTCAACATGACTCTATCTGTAAAAATATATGTGACATTTCATATTTTAGGACTAAAGTAAGTATGCAGTGGTAATGGATATTCGACCATGATTTCAGGTGGACAAGTCTTCAAAGAAATCTATCATATTGCCAAAAACAAAACCAAACTCACAACTGCATTACAGCTCCAAAACATGTTTTTTTCCACACAAGTGTAATTTTAACTATTCAGTTCTAGTCAGTTCTATTTAAAGTAGCTAGAAACCAAGCAAATAATTAGTTAAATGGTACAAGGAATTTATTTTAGCCTCGCTAAGATCTCAGTATCTTCCTTGAAGTCAGAAATGACCTTGGTTCAGCCAGAGGCCTTGTCTTTGGTGCATCTGGTAATGAATGTCCTATGTTAGTCCTAAGGGAATAAATAAAGTTCAGGGATGTCAATGCTGAAATTCAAAACAATGAAAAAAGGTGCTTTGTTTTCAAAAGTGACAAATGCATTATTAGTTAGGCATTATTGATGTTTTGGGAATTTTAAGGCATGTGTTTTGCTGCTTCACCCAGAATTTGAATTTACAGGTGTCTGAGCCGTTGAGAATGCTAGTCAAGTCGCCATGGATGGAGCACTGTCCTTGAGACCAGGGTTTAAGTCCTGCTGACTCTGACTTTGGACGAGTTGCTAAGTGTCATTTTCTTAGTTCCTCAATAGTCCAAGGAGAGATTTGGAGCATTGGATAACCTTTTAAAAATAATTTGAGAGGTGCAAATGGCAAATTCAGTTTTACAGCGTAAATCTTTATTGATTCTTATGACATCATGAGTCAGTGAGCGTGCCTTTGTTGATATAGTCACTATCTGTTAGTAGATGTTACGAATGTGACTCAAGAGGCAGACCACCATGTCGCTTGCTAACGTGTAACGCTGGGAAATTGCTGAATCTTTCTGTTCCAGTTTCCTCATCTCTGTAATGGGGGCAGGGCATGTAAAGGGGAGTATTTACAGAGTTGTGAAGAATACATGAGTAATTACAGGGTTAATGTAATAACTACTAACATGTATTGAATGTTTACTGGGTGGTAGATAATTTCTAAGTGCTGAGGATACAAACCTAAGAAAAGCAGTTTTTGTCTTCAGAAAGCCCACAGTCAGGTGGGAGAGAGAGAAGGAAGCAGTCACTGTAGACTTGTGTTATGATGGGTCCTTACAGTGGCTTGAGGAAGATCACTTCCACTGGGAAGGGAAGGTTCTCAGAAAGATGCTTAGAAACATTTAACCCCATAGAAAGCAGGTGTCTGCCAAGTGTGCCTGGCATCTTGCTAGGTGCTGGGGGTGGAGGGAGGGTACAGATATAAAGTTAGCATGATCTCTGCCCTAAAGTTTCATGACAAACTATGAGTTGAGTGTAAATGGTAGGTGTCAAGGTACTTGAATGGAGTCTTGAGGATCAAGTGTCTGGCAGGACATGAAGGGAGTGAGAGGGGAGGAGCCAAGGCACAGGAGAAATGGGACAGGGGAGCACATGTCCTGCCCGCCCCGTGACGCAGAGGCAGGGGTCTTGGCTGGGGAGGGCAGGTGTGCTGTGCTGGGCTAGGTGGGGCAGACTCACCCACGGCCAGGTCAGAAGGGGCAGATGCAAGAGGGAATTTGGGGGTGGGGAGATGCTTCATGAACTCGAACAGTGTCTGATTGTTAAATTAATTAGTTACATGAGTTTGGACTGTCTCTTCATAAAAAATGCAATTTTTAATTTCATAGTCTTTGTTTCTCCACTAAACTTAATACCATAGGGCGCCTGGGTGGCTCAGTGGGTTAAAGCCTCTGCCTTCGGCTCAGGTCATGATCTCAGGGTCCTGGGATCGAGGCCCGCATCGGGCTCTCTGCTCGGTGGGGAGCCTGCTTCCTCCTCTCTCTCTGCCTACTTGTAATCTCTCTCTGTCAAATAAATAAATAAAATCTTTAAAAAAAAAACTTAATACCATAAAATTTTTAATTAAGGGAAAAGCTTTTTATGGTCATTATATTTGAAAAACTTTCCTGCACTTGTGAAGTAAACGCAGAATACGTAGACGTTGGCTTATGGTGGAGCTTTCATTCTCGCAACCATGAGAGTCCTTTTGCTTGCACTTGCCTAGGGCTTTCCTGCCACATTTACTAGATGGGGGGCACCAGCAGCGTGGTAATCTTGCAGAATCTGGAATGATAGTTTGTTGCTTGATTTCTTTTAATTCGACCGATGTATGGAGAACCTTGGCACCTACTTTCACCACCAGTTAGTAAGCTGACTTGGTAGCAGATGGCTGTTTTTAGTATACGTCATAATATAAATGTACACCCCGACATCGTATAATTATAGCATTGTTTTCCAGTTATAAGATCTCTGTGTGCATGTTTTTATTTAGTAATTATATGAAAGTTTTTATTTTTAAAATTAATTTATTTTTAAAATTTCTTCAAGTATGCTCCACACCCAACATGCGGCTTAAACTCACAACCCTGAGATTAAAAGCTCATGCTCTACCAGCTGAGCCAGCCAGGTGCCCCGTTTATAGGACAGTTTTTATATTCTTGTAGTATTTCTGTGCCTACAAAGTGGGTTTGTGTGGGAATATGTGCATATAAGACTTTAGTTGCAAATTGAGATGCCTGGGTGGGTCAGTCAGTTAAGCATTTACCTTGGGCTCAGGTCATGATCCCAGGGTCTTGGGATCGAGTCCCTCATTGGGCTCCCAGCTCAGTGAGGAGCGTGCTTCTCCCTCTCTCCCCTCCCTGCTTGTGTTCCCTCTTTCCCTGTCTCTCTGTCAAATAAATAAAATCTTAAAATAAATAAATAAATAATACAGACTTTAGTTGCAAATAGAAGGAATTTGAGCATAACATTCCATATTGAAGCATTTTCTGTTTTAAGATACCTCCAAGGAAGAAAACACTTAATTTTCCAGTTCTGATAAACTCTTGTAGTTATATTAGTATAATGTGCTTAGTAAGAAAGTTACTCCTGAGGCTTGCATTTCTGCCATGATTGAATAACAGGGACCAGACTTACTCTCCACCAGGACCAGGTGACGCAAGTGACACACTTACCTCAGGTGCAGAATTGAAGGGGGCACCAGAAAGCTCAGTAATTGAGATTAATATTTTAGGGGCACCTCACTGGCACAGTCAGTAGAGCATGCAACTCATGATCTTGGGATTGTAAATTTGAGCCCCATGTTGGGTGTAGAGATTACTTAAAAATGAGATATTAAAAACCTTTTTTTTTTTTTTAGTTATTTAAGTTTTAGTAGGGAGAGGGGCAGAGGTAGAGAGAATCCTCATGCAGACTCCCTGTTGAGTGCAGAGCCCAAGATGGGGCTCGATCTTATGACCCTGAGATCACAACCTGAGCCGAAATCAAGAGTCAGCCATGTCCTCCCAAAATAAACATTTTAAAAAATCAGATGTGATGCAAACAGATCCATAATGAAAAAAATCAAATTTTAAATTTAGACAGTATCAGAATTAATGATTTTTCCTTTTGCCTCAACTCCAACATGGCTCAGTTCAGCACTGTTACTGGTGCTATCTTTTTTTAAAATTTTAATGTTTTTGTTTCTCAGGGATTTTTTAAATTAATTTTGACTTTTACCTCTATTACTGAGTTTTTTGTACCTCCCTCCCTCCCTAAAATTTGTACCTGAGGCAAGTGCCTCACTCACCTGACCCTAGTCCCAAACCTGACTGCCATCTTAAACAACTTGAAAACTAGACAAAATATATGGAGCAACAGTTTTAGACATTGGTCAGCAGACAGGTTAGGACTGTGTTCCTGAAATAAAAGAAATGAGCCCTACAGTTATTCCAGCTTATTCTCTAGAGCAGGTTCATGACATTTTTCTGTAAATGGCCAGACAGTAAATATCTCAGGCTTTTCAGACCATATGATCTCTGTCACAGCTACATACTCAACTCTGTGTCTGCTTTCATACTATGTGAATGAATGTGTGTGGATGTAGTCCAATAAAACTTTATTTAAAAAAACAGGTAGTAGGTTAAATTTGGCCCCAGATTATAGTTTTCAAATCTCGGCCTAGAGACAGTTTCCACACTGCAGGGCAGGGAGAGAAAAGCCAGAGTCCACTGGCCTTACTGAAGTGACAAACATCAGTGTTTGGGAGGACAGAGCAGCTAGAGTTTAGGTGGGGGGCTAAAGCATAGGAGAGGAAGGGGGCTACGTAGAGAACTCCAGAGATCTGCAAAAGGACCCCCTTGAGATTTTGACTGAGTACTAATCAGCAAATACATGAGGAGAAACATCTCAAAGCCAGGAAAAGAACCACCAGAAAGGAGTAGACTGGACAATTTGTGGATACCACACAGGGCTGAGATAGTTTGTGTTCCTACCACCTAGGATTATAGCAGTTAGGCCCTTTTAAGGCTGTTTTTAAGTCTTTGTTAGGGTGGGTTCAGAGCAGCTTTTCCAATTAGGGCATCAGGTAGACTCCCCTCACCTCAACAGTGGGACTGGATTAGCTCTAGACCTAGAGAGGGCTGCTGTGGACCTGCCCAACTGGTTTGAAGTAATAGTTCCCAGAACAAAGTCCTACCGATATTTATTTATTTATTTATTTATTTATTTGACAGAGTAAGAGAGAGAGTATGTGTGTATGGTGCGGGGGAGGGGAGGACAGAGGATGAAGGAGAGAGAGAATCTTAAGCAGACTCCCCACCGAGTGCTGAGCCTGATGCCAGGCTTGATCCCAAGACACTGAGATCATCACCTGAGTCAAAATCAAGAGTCAGCCACTTAACTGACTAAGTCACCCAGGTACCCCAAGTCCCAATTACATTTAAAAGGATATGATAAAATCCAGTTTCCAACAACATAAAAAAATTTCAGTGTCCAGCATCTTATGAAAATTACCAGGCATACAAAGAAGCAAGAAATTATGATACTAACCAGGAGAAATATCAACCAATAGAAACAGACCCAAAATAATAGACAAGGGCATTAAAATAACTGCTATAAAGTAAGTTGCACATGTTCAAGAATGTAGAGAAAAATGAACATAATTAGCAAAAAAAAATACAAAAAACTGAAATAAAGCTTGTAGATGAAAAATTAAATCTCTGAAATGAAAAATGTAATAGATTAATAACAGGTTGGTACTACACAAGAGTAGGTCAGTGAGCTTCAAAGCATGGCAATAGAAATGAGCCAGAATACAGCAAAAAGAGTAGAGAAGACCGAAGAGAACAACAGAGCATTTAGGAACCTGTGAGACAAAATCAGCTGTTCTCTGAGACATGTAACTAGAGTTCCAAAAGAGGGAATGCAAACAGCATTTGAAGAAATAATGGCTGAAAAAAAATATCCAAATTTGATGAAAACTACAAACCACAGAGCTCAAAAACCCCAAACAGAATAAACAAACAAAACCATACCAATCTACTGCATGATGATATTGCTGAAAAAAACCCAGTGCTAAAGAGGGGGGGGGAAAAGCAAGAAGAAAAGACATTACAGAGGAGCAAAAACAGAAATGACAGCTGACATCTGGTCTGAGCTTTTGCTAGCCAGAAGACAACACAGTGACATGTTTAAAGCATGGAAGGAAAAATCTGTTAGTTTAGAATTTTGTACCCAGAGAAAATATCTTTCAGGAATAAAAGTGAAATCACAATTTCTAGGCCAAGAAAAGCTGACAGAATTTATTGCCAGCAGACCTGCACTATATAAATTTTTAAAGGAAGTTTAGGTAGAAGGAAATTATACCAGATGGAAATTTTTACACAGAGGAGTGAAAGTAACCAGAAATGGTGGATGGGTAAATATTTTCACTCTTAAATGCTTTTTTTTTTTTTTTTTTAAGAAATTGGCTACTTAGGGGCACCTGGGTGGCTCAGTCGTTAAGCAGCTGCCTTCAGCTTAGGTCATGATCCCAACATCCTGGGATCGAGCCCTGCATCAGGCTCCCTGCTCATCCAGAAGTCTGCTTCTCCCTCTCCTACTCCCCCCTGCTTGTGTTCCCCCTCTCGCTGTCTCTCTGTCAAATAAATAAATAAAAATCTAAAAAAAATGGCTATTTAAAGCAAAAATAACAATATATGATGGGCCTTGTAATACTTGTAGAGGTAAATAAATGAAAACAGTAGAAAGGATAGGAAGGGAGAAATGGAAATATGTTATCACTATACTTAAAGTGGCATAATAGTATTTGCAGGTAAATTGTGATAAGTTAAAGATAGCTGTCATATCCAGAAAAATCTGTCATCAGAGGAAAAAGAAGGAAACATTAGTGCCAACATCAGGGATGTAAAAAAAGGTACCAATACAGACCCTACAGACATTGAAAGGGAAGTAAGAGTAAAACTGTGAATAATTTTATGCCAATAAATTTGACAACTTTTTTTTTTTAAGTTTTTTATTTATTTTCCTGACAGAGGGAGGGAGAGAGAGTGAGCACAAGCAGGGGGAGCGGCAGGCAGAGGGAGAAGCAGGCTCCCTGCTCAGCAAGGAACCTGATGTGGGGCACGATCCCAGGACCCTGGGATCACGACCTGAGCCGAAGGCAGTGGCTTAACCAACTGAGTCACCCAGATGCCCCAACTTTTTTTTTTATTTAGATTTTATTTATTTATTTGACAGAGAGAGACACAGCAAGAGAGGGAACACAAGCAGGGGAAGTGGGAGAGGGAGAAGCAGCCTTCCCCGCCAAGCAGGGAGCCCTATGTGGGGCTCAATCCCAAGACCCTGCGATCATGACCTGAGCTGAAGGCAGACGCTTACAGGACTGAGCCACTCAGGTGCCCCTAAATTTGACAACTTAAACAAAAACATTCCTTGAAAAACACAAACCATTAAAGCTGACTCGAGAAGAAATATGTAACTTTCATTACTGTATATTTATTAAAGAAACTGAATTGGTAATGAAAATCCTTTGGGGCACCTGGGTGGCTCTGTCAGTTAAGTGTCTGCCTTTGGCTTGGGTCATGATCTCAGGGTCCTGAAAATAGAAGAGGAGGGAATGTTTCCTGTCTCATTCTGTGAGCCAGCACTGGCCTGAAAGCAAGACAAGACCAAAACATTACAATAAAGGAAAACCACCAAGTGCATTTGTCGTACATAGGCCTTCCACATATTGTAGCAAATAGAATCCATATAGAAACATATAAAAAGGATATTGCATAATGATCAAGTGAGGTTTATCTCAGGAATAAAAAATTGATTTAACACTGGAAAATCAGTCCATGTAATTTACTATCATAATAGTTCAAACACAGAAAAATCAGAAGCGTGCGGGAAGCACAAAGAGAATGCAGGAGACACAGGAGGTAGTGACTGATAGCATGTATGATTGGGTTCTGGAAGGAGAGGTGAGGGCTAGTGCAGAAGTAGTGCTTGAAAAGATAATGGCTGAAATCTTTCCAGAAAGTTGAAAGAAGGCAAACCGCAATGGTAAGACGTTCAACAAATGACTGACAAGATATCCTAAGTAAAAAGAAATCCACACCCAAACACACATCAGTGAAGCACATTATTACCTACGAAGGAACAGCAGGCAGCTTCTTGACACCAGCCATGAGAGCCACACGGCACTTGGAGTGATACTTTCAGTAGGAGAAAGGATTCTCTCTCTAACCAAAATGATCGAATGTTACATAAAACGTTAATAGTGACAAAAGTATGTGCGCGCGTGCAAACACAAACACAGCAGTAGGACATAAGCTGGAAATATGATGAATGGAGTTAATACTTTAAAGTCCTTGCTGTCCGGGAGAAGGATAAAGATACAGTGGCCTTTGAGAAGAATCTGCACATTGTAATTTCTTTTTTTTTAATTAATTAATTAATTTGTCAGAGAGAGAGAGAGAGAGAGAGCGCACAAGCAGGCAGAGTGGCAGGCAGAGGCAGAGGGAGAAGCAGGCTCCCCGCCAAGCAAGGAGCCCGATGTGGGACTCGACCCCAGGACCCTGAGATCATGACCTGAGCTGAAGGCAGCTGCTTAAGCAACTGAGCCGCCCAGGCATCCCTGCACATTGTAATTTCTAAAGTAATCATTAAAAGAATAGAAACAGAACCTGTAGCTTCTAGATTACTGGAAAGTGGGGATTAGGATGATAATGATCCTAAAGAAGGCAGATAGCCCCTGGTAAAAAGTAGAAACTAAATCTACATATGCAGAATGGCTTCTAGTGTAAATAGAGTAAATTTCCATTTAAAAGGCAAAGAAAGCAAGATTTTTTTTTAAAGAAGATTTTTTTTAAAACCCGACTATGTACTGTCTATAAGAGAGTCATCTAAAAGAATCCAGAAATGTTGAAAGTAACGTGATGACAAAAATAAACGATGCAAACAAGAGCAAGACTATGTAGTGTTACAACATGATTTTAAGGCAAAAAGCAGGACTAGAGTGTCATTTCACATAATATGGTGGGCAACTCTAGGTCCTGTAACAAAATAAGTAGCTTATCATAAACAGGTTCTTTTCTCGCTCACACAAAGTCCAGGATAGGTAGTCCTAGTGTGGCAGATTGCCACATGATCAAGTTCTATGGGAAAGAGAATCTTTAGTCCCAGAGGAGGAAGTAAAGACTTCATTAATTTTGACTCTGCGTGTTCACAGGGAGAAACCAGCTCTGACCGGGGAATAGCAATGAGGCTCTCACTGGCCAGGCCTGACTGACACACGTCCGCCTGTGCCTGGGGGTTGGGGTCACTGTCTCTGGAAGCTGATGGACTGAGATTAGGGAGTTCATTAAGCCTGATGAGAAACGGTAGCCCAGTAACTATTGGAAAAATGAACAGGAGTTTGTTACAAAATTAAATGTGCATTGCATCAGGGATGCCTGAGTGGCTGAGTTAGTTAAGCGTCTGACCTCAGCTCTCATGTTGATTCAGGGCCCTGGGTCCAGGCCCTGTGTTGGGCTCCACACTGGCCTTGGAGCCTACTTTAAAAAAAAAAATTGCACCAATTGTCAGATGTAAAATTTTTATAGATGTAAGAAATGTAAATGTAAAAAATTCTTTTAAAAAAATTTTTCTTAAATTTTTTTTTTTTTTAGAGAATAGAATCAGAGAGAGTAGGGGAGGGGCAGAGGGGGAGGAAGCGTGAGAATCTTTTTTTTTTTTAAGATTTTGTTTATTTATTTGACAGAAAGAGAGATTACAAGTAGGCAGAGAGGCAGGCAGAGAGAGAGGAGGAAGCAAAGCAGGCTCCCCGCTGAGCGGGCAGCCCGCTGAGCTAAGTGGGGCTCCATCCCAGGACCCTGAGACCATGACCCGAGCCGAAAGTAGAGGCTTTAACCCACTGAGCCACCCAGGCGCCCCAAGAGAATCTTGAGTAGGCTCCACACCCAGCACATAGCCCAAAGCAGAGGTCAATCTTATGATTATAACCTGAACCAAAATCAAGCAGATGCTTAAAGGATTGAGCCAGTATTCAAATAGAGCAGGTGCCCCTATTCAAAATAATTGTAAAATTCGATGTAACAAAGAACTCTTAAGATACCACTACACAGCCATTCAGTTAGGCAAGAATTTAAAAGTCTGACAAGTCTTGTTGAAGAAGTTGAGCACCAGAAACTCTCTCATACACTTCTGGTGGGAGTATAAATTGTTACAACTGCTTTGGGAAATAGTTTGGCTTTATGTAGCATATACACTTCTCCAATAACCAGCAGCCCCATTTCTGGGTCTGTACACCTGAGAAATACATGCTCACAGGGCTTAAGATAGCTGCACTAGGAAGGTCTATGAGTCGTGTGTCTTTGCTCCAAAGCAGAAACCACCCAGNAATAAAAACCTATTGCCCTTATGTATTTTAACTTGACAACATTTATTTAAAAATCAATTTCATGGGCGCCTGGGTGGCTCAGTGGGTTAAAGCCTCTGCTTTCGGCTCAGGTCATGATCTCAGCGTCCTGGGATCGAGGCCCGCATCGGGCTCTCTGCTCAGCAGGGAGCCTGCTTCCTCCTCTCCCTGTCTCTCTGCCTGCCTCTCTGTCTACTTGTAATCTCTCTCTCTGTGTCAAATAAATAAATAAATAAATAAATCTTTAAAAAAAAAAGAAAGAAAGAAACCACCCAGGAGACAGGGGAATGCGTAAGTAAATTACGGTGTGTTTACATAGTGATATACTACACAGCAATGAAAATAAATGGCAGGTACAGCCCCAGAGGTGGAGTGAAAAAAAAGCAAGATGAAAGAATACATAAAATATAATCCTGTGTATATAAAATTCAAAACTTGGCAAAAATAAGCTGTATCAGCACGGCATGCCTAGGTGATACATCTAAAGAAAACTAAGAAAGCAGTAACGGTAAAGGTTAGTGTAGTTGCTGCTCACAGCGGGAGGAAGGGGTCAGGGGTCAGGGGTCAGAGAAAGGCACCCAGCCATTTTGGGGTTTCAGCAGTGTTCTGTTCCTTCCTTGGCCCGGATGGTCATCGGACTAGTGTTTGTGTACTGAACATATGTGTTGCCTGTGCTTTGTGTGTGTGTAATACTTCATGATAAAAGTTATTTTACAATTAAAATACTCTGAAGATATCCAGACTTTGTAATTTGTGTCTAGCTCAAAAAAATGTGGAAAATCCAAAGCCCATGTTTCTATAGAGTGGTTAAAATGTTTTCTTTAAACTTCTTTCTTGATCATTTTTTTGAATTTGCATTTTTGAAATTCTATTTTTAAAACCTTTAAAAATATTCCCGGTGGAGTTGACCACGTATTATTCTTACTCCCCAGGTAAGAGACTCCACTACGTTCTTCGAAGAAGGATAAGATTGGCACTGCTTCGCTTCTTTCTTTACCGAAGCCTCTCCCTCCTGGACCGCGCTTTGCTGTCTCTTCCTCACAGCACATGACACACGGGTACGTCACTGGAAAATTTTAATTTGTGTAGATTTCTTTTTGCAGCTGAAACTTGCTTGCTTTTTCATAAAAATAAAGTGATTAAAACACATCCTGAACGTACTCATTTTTGGCTTGAGCAGTTTCCCTCTGTGACAGGCTATCTGAGTACCTTCCGCACACGTGGCACCGTATTTCGGTGTGTGTCTAACCTTATTTTTATTTCTCATTTTTTAAAACCAGCATTGCACTTTGAGAATAATCGACATTTTGCCCGATGGCCCAGTAACGATGAATGTGTTGGGAACCCCTGCGGGGCTGGGGTTTCTGCCTCAGAGGCCCGCTCTGAGCCCGAGGCCGGCTCCCTGCAGGATGGCCACTGCAGGGAGGGCGCGGGGTGCAGCCTGGAGGCCTGCCCCGCTCGGGGCCGCGGCTTTGGGTCCTCCAGCTGTCCGCTCCGTCCCCATCCTGCTCTAGGAGTTTGAAAGGAAACAAAATACCCTGTGTTGTGGTCTCTAATTTGTGATTGAGTGGCACTTTATACTTGAAATTAAGAACTCTTTACTATGTTAGAACAGGAAAAGGAATATAAAATGGGTTTGAAATATTTGGATCCAAAGTGAGATTTATTATATAGCTATTTTTGATAAATTTGGAAGTATCAAGAAAACTGCTATTTAAAAAATCATTCATAACCACAGGACCACTCAGTTTTGCCCAGCCATCTGAGTTTTTTCGTTTGTGTGGAGTGGGGTTCAAACAGTGGCGGCGAGCGGTTGCACCCCTTCAGTCTCTTCCATCGCTCGACGGACCCTCCCTGTCCCTGTTCTGTGCGTTTTCTCGGTGTCTTGTTTGTAGTCGGCGGTTTCCCTGTGTCGGCTTTTGCCCTCTCCACTGCACGTGTGCTTCTTCCCTCTGCATGCCCTGTGACGTGGTGGGTGGCCGTGGCCGTGGCCTGGGAGCGCGGGCCCTGCGGTGGAGCCTCAGCAGGTCCTCGTGGCTCAGGGCTGGTGCTGCTCAGTGCCCGGGGTCAGTCCCTGGAGGTCGTGAAATGACGGTGTCCCACGCTTGGTCATTTACTTTGTCTTGAGTAGCTGAAATACTTGGATAGAAGAAACTTCCCCTCCTTCAGTATTTGGTTACCCTGGGGGGCAGTTCAGATAGAAAAGGGAGGGTCAGTGCCATTCTTTCTCTTTATCAGGTCTCAGAACATTGAGATGGTTCTATGGCCCTTCCCAGAGTGACCCCGGACTGTTTTCAGAGTGTGCCTAGCTCATGAGTTGAGACCTCTGTGGTACGTGTAAATCCTTTGCAGTCAGGATTCTCAGAGATGCTCACGTTGAGCCCCCGTGGCCAGTGGAGCCTTGTCAAGTGGGCTCCTTTGTCCTTTGACGTGCCCCGCACTCTTCCTTCCCTTGCTTTCTGCTGTGGTAACATGTTCCGGTTTCCTTCTGAAGTTCTTTGCCCCAGACCTGGCATTGCCTCTTTCTCTGAGCAGCTTTGGTTCCCTTTTGTAGAAAATGGTATCTCGAGACCACACTCCAGGCACTGGGGGTACTCACTGCTCCAGGCTGGCTATTGTTTCCGGGCCTTTTGGATGGACAGCCTGGCAAATGGCTTTTTAAGTAAAAAGAACATGAGTTCGTACTTGTGTTTATTTCAAAGTTAGTATTATTTGGTTTTTACTTCTTTGTATTTGTATCAATGTATCTTTTCTCTAATGCTGAAAACCTTGGTTCCTAACATTAGCATCATTACTTGTTTTATCCTATAAAATCTGTGTGATAGTTTTAGAATAACAATACCAATGTATTACCAACAGTATGATTCCTGAAAACAGTTTAGGGTTTTCTTCAGGGTTTTTCTGTCCTTAGAGTGTACATCCCTTGGGGTGTATACTTCATTTGCCAAATTAAGTTTTAAAGTCACTGAGCCAGGCCCTTGGCGTGCCAGCAGCTTGTTTACACAGTCACATTCGTTTTTTATTTGAAGTTGAAGGAATAGCTTCTTTTAAAATTTTGTTGTAAGTTTATGAAACATTTTCATTTTTCCCAATCAAAATTAAATATTTTAATTTAATAATTTAATTTAATAATTAAATATTTTAAGAAGTCAGGCTTTTGTTCCTAATCCTCATAACCCTGTTCTTCTTCCTTCCTCCATAGGTAACATACCTATTTTTAATGTAAGTATGTATGTGCATACAGCCCTCTTTCTTAGAGATTGGTAGCATGTAGTACAGCTTTTCTCCCTCTTGTTTTTGGTTTCTGAACTGAAACAGCAGGTCATGAGGCCCATACTGTAATGTACAGGGCTCCTCCTTATTCCTTTTTGTGCAGCTGCATAGTATTTCATCATGTTGGATGTAGAACAGAAAAAGGCGTATTTTTCAAAATATGTTGGCTCTAATCTATATATGTTTCTCCTGTGTATGAGTGTCATCAATTTTGCTCTTTAATCAGTTGCTGATTTCTTAGTAATTTGGGGACCTTGCAACCACACCGCTTGTCTGTGGCTGGTTTTCCTTACGTGTAAAATGTGAGGTTTGGATTAGAAGCTCAGGGTGGGTTATTTTAGCTGAAAGACTGCAGATAAGTAAACTGAATCTGAGAGCATCTCCCTAGCAACAGAGTGTGCACCCCGGGGTACCTGGCTGGCTCAGTGGGGGAGCACGTGACACTTGATCGTGAGCCCCATGTTGGGTACGGAGGTTACTTAAAAAAATAAAATAGAATCTTAAAAAAAAAAAAGTACACCCTGTATCCACAGAGGTGGTGGTGACAGGGAGTTAGATCACGAGTGTTGAAACCTGCACGTCTTGGTCAGAATCAGGGAGGCAAAGACGGTTCTGCAGGGGGGCCGGCTGGGTGCTGGTGGCCCCCGAGGTGGACTGGGCTGTTGGGGCGGAGGCAGAGATGCGTCAGATAGGAACGGGAAACACCAAGAATGGCACATTCCCTGTTGGCTACATGAAATACAAGGGGCCTGGGTAGCAGGACAGACGGAGCCAGGTGGTCAGAGTAGAGGCTCATGGGTACAGGTCTCCTGGGTGCGGCCTCGGGAGGGGGTGCGATTGGTCAGCATGAGTGTGCGGAGGGGAGTGGGTCCGCATCAGCACCTGAACAGCCCCTGCCTTTAAACCGTAGGCAGAAATGGGGAGTCTGCCCGAGAGATTGAGGGGGGCATTGACATAAGAGCCAGTGCTTTGTGAAATCTCATGCTTTATTCTAAAGATTGACTTAAATATTGTAATCCAGCCCTTCGTGTGGCCACGTTTTATGTTTTTCACTCATATTTTCAAGTAAAGTTCATGCTCCAAGGAAATCAGCCTTATCACACGCGTGCAGCTGCCTCAGCCTCCTGCCCAGGCTCAGCCTCTGGGCCGCGTCCACCTGGACCTGGCTCTTTGTGGCTTGTCGGATGCACTGGGCCCTCAGCCTGTCTCCCTCCCACATGGCAGGACTCTGGCCCTGGGCCAGGAAGGGCGCAGCTTCTTTGCTCAGAGGGGGTTGAATAAGTGCTTTTAAAAAATCCCTAAATCAAGGGATATTGGCAGTGCTGGGCTTTACATAGCTATTGTTTTCCTAAAGGGTTTAAGACCCAAGTTTTGTACTGAGGTTTAATCTGGTTCTTTTCCAGCTGTGAGCCTGGGGCTGGCTGTCTGTCCTGTCCTCATTGCGCCTCCTCCCCAATCTCTTTTCCTCTCTCACAAGTGGGCCTTTTCATACGTGATTATGATCTGCCTGTTTGGAGAAGAATCGAGTCTCCTCTCTTTACTTTGCCGGTGTGTCAGCCACAGGCCCTCTCCCCCAGCAGGGTACTTGGCATCAGGTATCGGGAAAAGAGCCTGTGTTGAAATGTTTGCATGAACACGGTTGCCAGAAAACTTTTTTTTTTTTTATATCAACGGGGCACACCTATCTGTTTATGGTTTTCTCTCTTCTCCTTTTATTGGCATTACTTAGATGATACTTTTAATTTCTCTGCTGGGCTTGATGTCGCGCTCATCCTCCTACACGCATGTTGTGTTTAGTACTTTCTTGCTGGCAGGAGCCATTTTCTTTGTTTATCTGATGCTTCCCTTTTTTGGTTTTCCCCGGGCTTTCCAGTTCTTGGAACACCCTTTTGTCAGCAGATGTGCTTTGGTTTCCAATTTCCAATCTCCAAGTAAGATGTAGCTCAACTTAAATCACAAGTAGGGAAGATAAATCGTTAGGAGTAATGAAGGCGTGGAGGAAAAGGAGAGGAATCCAGTCCAGCTCTTCGCTGTGTTCCTAAGAACGGCTATGCCTCAGCTGGGAGAGAGGGGCTTCCCGTGTAGCTGACTAGAAACCAAATTCCGTGAAATGTCGATCTTCTCAAATAGAGATTTTTGCATTTGGATAAACATATGGCCTCAAAACATAATAAATTCATGCCTAAACACATAGCAAAAGTAAATAATGTACTAGTATGGTAGTAGTTCAACTCAGAGTACACGGCAGAGCGGGAGTTGGAGGACTAAGAAGGCCAGGCGCTGGGGCAGGCCCTGGTGCTTGGAGCTGGCCCAGGCCACCACCTCCGAAGCCACTGCTTCCCGGTGGTTTCTGCTCTTGGCTCCTCTTCTGCTCCCAGGGTACCCGGACTCCCCTGGCGCCATTTCTTAGTCACATCCCTTCCCTACCTTATAGTTTCCAGTGTGCTCTCTGTGCTTCATGTATCTGTTCTTTCTGTTCAGCAGAACATTAATTCCTTTTTTTTATAAGATTTTATTTATTTATTTGACAGAGAGAGAGAGATCACAAGTAGGGTGAGAGGCAGGCAGAGAGAGAGGAGGAAGCAGGCTCCCCGCTGAGCAGAGAGCCTGATGCGGGCCTCAATCCCAGGACCCTGAGATCATGACCTGAGCTGAAGACAGAGGCTTTAACCCACTGAGCCACCCAGGCGCCCAGAACATTAATTCCTGATGTGTGTGGAAGCAGACATCCTCTTCCCACATTTGATGCTGAAAAGGTGAGGTGTTGGCGGTAGTCTTGTCACTCTTATGGCCCAGTGTGCTGACCAGAGGCATGTGTGTCCACTCTGGTGTTGTAACCCCCAGGCTGCTTCCCCAGACTGGTCTGTCAAACATCTGTCTGCTTGTGTCCAAGACTCACCATGCCTCCACCACCTCTTTAATATATTGGACTGAGTTTGCATTATTTTTCTTCAACGCAATTGTTGTAAATATTACAAGACTTTATTAACCTATAATTGTCACATCTAAACTTCAGAATTAAGGTAGAATTTAACTATTTTAACCCATGTATAAGCAAGTGAAATAAAGACATAAATATTTAAATCAAGAAACGTAGTCAGAGGTTTTCACCATCACATATTTTGGGAAGTTCCAAAGATGTGACTTTCCTAACATTGCTGTGTCTGGTGCTCAGCCTACGTGTGGAGCCCATGGTGGGATTCTTGGCCTGTCCATAGCTTGGTGCGGATGTCCAGATGCAGTTGCAGGTTAGAAATTGCCATCATGGAAAAATTTAGCATTTTCAGGAAATATGTTTCTAGAAACTTTCTTTTTACAGTGATTTTTCGTTTGGGGGCCTTTGAACACGGTGTCAGCTTTTGTAACTGTACTCACACTAGATACTGCCATTCCTGTCTGGCCAGCCCCAGCGGATGCCCGTGTGCCATGGGCATGGGCACTCAGCGGGGCGCGGCGTGTTGACGTTGGCACTCATCCTTTGGCCACTCTTTCTCCTTATTTCTATTTGATTTAAAACTTGATTAGCTCAAGTTAGTTTTTCAGTGCTTTCTAATATCTACCCTTTTCAACTTTTAATTTTTTTTTAAGATTTATTTTATTTGGAAGAGAAAGAGCGCACATGAGCAGGGGGAGGGGCAGAGGGAGAGAGAGAGAATCTCAAGCAGGCTCCACGCCAAGTGCAGAGTCTCGATCCCAGGATCCTGAGGTCATGACTTAAGCCATAATCAGGAGTCAGACGCTTAACTGACTGAGCCACCCAGGCACCCCTCAACTTTTAATTTTTTTTATTAAAATGCATACAATGATATGAATTTCTTTGGATCTAAATACAGATAGAATTGTATTACATCAGGTTCAAACGTGCTAGCCTTTTTTTTGTGTCATTACTGCTATTATTATTTTTATACTTGAGGTTGTTGAGGAGTGGTTATTCCATTATACCGTGTTATATTTTTTAATAAGTAAAAAATTATCATTTAAACCATATAAAGTATAGTTCATTGGTTTTTAGTATATTCACAATGTTTTAAAATATCAGCACTATCTAATTCCAGAATATTTTCCATTCATCCCAAAACGAAACTCTGTAACCACTAATCTCCCTTCTGTCTCTGAATTTGCCTATTCTGGATATTTCATATAAGTGGAATCATGTGGTATATGTGGTCTTTTGTTTCTGCCTTCTCTTATTTAGCACAATGTTTTTAGGGTTCATTTGCGTTGTAGCATGTCTCAGTATTTTGTTCCTTTTTATGGTGAAATAGTAGTATATTGTGTGAATAGACCACATTTTATTTTTCTAGTCATCTCTTTCTGGGCCCCCTTGGGCTATTAATACTTTTTGTTTATTATAAATATTGCTGCTTTGAGCATCACCAAACATGTGTTTTTGATTCTCTTGGATATATGCATAGGAGTAGAATTTCTGGGTCAGATGGTAACCGTTTAACTTTTTGAGGACTGACGAACTGTTTGCTACAGTGCCAGCACCATTTCGCATTCCCTCCAGCTGTGTTTGAGGGTTCCAGTTTCTTTTCTGTCTTCATCAACACTTGGAGTTTTCCATTTTCTTTTATTATAGCCGTTCTAGTGGCTGTGAAGTAATATCTCATGATGGTCATTTTTTTTAAACATTAATTTTTTTAATTGACATAAAATTCACACAACATAAAATTAACCATTTCAATGTGAACAATTCATGCCATTTAGTACATTCACAGTGTTATATAACCACAACCTATGTGTGGTTCCAGAACATTTTCATCACCCCAAAAGGAAACCCCATACCCATTAAGCAGTTAGTGCTCATTGCTTTTCCCCTCAACCCCTGGCATTGACCAGTCTGCTTTGTTTCTCTGTGTGTTCACCTATTCTATATGTTTCTTTTAAATGGGTCACACAGTATGTGATCTTTTGTTTTTGATATCTTTCGTTGAACATGATGTTTTCCAGGTTCATCCATGTTATAGCCTGTATCGTTGCTTCACTTCCTTTTATGGCTGAATAATATTCTATTGTATGGAGAGCCTGCACTTTGTTTTCCCATTCATCTGCTGATGGACATTTTGGTTGTTTCCATCTGTGGGTATTGTGAAGAGTGCTGCTGTGAGCATGTATGTACATATGTGTGAGTACCTGTTTTCAGTTCTTTTGGGTATGTACCCAGGACCCAGAGATCATGACCTGAGCCAAAGGCAGCAGCTTAACCGATTGAGCCACCCAGGTGGCCCGTCTTTTCATATTCTTGTTTTTTTCCCCCCACCATTAAATGGTCTTAGTATCCTTATCAAAAATCATTTAGGCATAGGTGTATGGGTTTATTTCTGGACTCTCAGGTGTATTTCATTGGTCTATATGTCTGTCCTTATGCCACTGTTACATTGTTATGATTACTGTAGTTTTGTAGTAGGTTTTGAAGTAGTAAGTTTGAGAAGTGTGAGTCTTCCAACTTCATTTTTGTTTTTCAATGTTGCCCTGGCTCTTTGCAGTCTCTTGCAAGTCCATATGAATTTGAGGATCAGATTTCTCATTTCTGTCAAAGAAAAGCCATTAGAGATTTGATAGGGATTGCATTGCACTTGTAGTTCACTTTGGGTAGAGTATTAGGGTTCTCCAGAGAAACAAAAACTGTGTGTGTGCGTGTGTGTGTGCGTGCACACGCGTGTGTAGAAAGATATATTTATTATAAGGAATTGGCTCTCACTGGTGTGGAGCCAAGCAAGTCCCAAGATCTGCAGGGTTAGCTGGCAAGCTGGAGAACCAGGGGAGCCAATGGCTTAGTTCCAGCCTGAATCTGAAGGCCTGAAACCATGAGAGCCAATGGTGTAGTTCCTGTCCAAAGGCCAGCAGGCTCAATATCCAGAAGAGCGGCTATTTCAGTTCAAATCTAAAGGCAGGAAAAAAGCCGATGTCTCAGTTTGAAGGCAGTCAGATAGAAAGAATCCTCCTTACTGGGAGGTGAGTCAACCTTGTTGTTCTGTTCAGGCCTTTGACTGATTGGATGAGGCCCACCCATGCTGGGGAGGACAGTGTGCTTTACTCAGTCTGCCGATTTATATGTTAAGCTCATTCGGCATCCTTACAGAAGCACCTAGAAATAATGTTTGACCAAATATCTAGGCACCCCATGGTCCAATCACGTTAACACATAAATTAACCAACAAGTAGAATTGCCATTGTAACAATATTAAGTCTGCTAATCCATGTACCTAGACTTGTTTTAGAGCTAACAAATGTCTTGCTGCTTAATTGTGTCTTCTTTAATCTCAGCAATTGTTTTGTAATTTTCAGTGAACAAATCTTTTACCTCCTTGGTTAAATTTATTTCTGGGTATTTTATTCTTTTGGATGCTATTGTAAATGAAATTGCTTTTTTAATTTCCTTTTTAGATTGTTTATTACTGTTGTACAGAAACACAACTGATGTTTCTGTGTTAATCCTGTACCCTGCAACGTTGATGAATTCCTTTATTAGCTCTAGTTTTTCTTGTGAATTCTTTGGGATTTTCTATATGTAGGACCACGTCATCTGTAAATAGAAATAATTTTACTTCCTTCTTTCTTATTTGGATGCCTTTTCTTTTTCTTGCTCTGGTTAGAGCTTCCAGTATAATGTTGAATAGCAGTGGTAAAAGCATACATCCTTCCCTCTCTTGCTGATCTTAGGGCGAAAGCTTTCAGTCTTTTGCCGTTAAGTGTGTTTTTCATAGATATTCTCTATCTTGTTGAGGTAGTTCCCTTTTATTCCTAGTTCTCTGAGGGTCTTTATAATGAAAGCGCGTTAGATTTTGTCAACTATTTTTTTTCTAAATCAATTGAAATTATTGTGTCTTTTTCTCCCTTGTTCTACTAATGTGGTACATTACATTGATTGATTTTCTTACACTGAATCACTCTTGCCTTCCTGGTATAAATCCCACTAGGTCATGGTATATAATAACTTTAATATACTGTTGGATTCTGTTTTCTATTTTTTATTGAGAGTCTCCTTCATTTTTGAGGAATGTTTTGCTAGATATAGGATTCTTAGTTGATTTTTTTCATTTGGTCCTTTGAACATGTCATGCCATTGTCTCTCTCTTTTTTTTTTATGCCATTGTTTTTTGTCCTCCATGACTTCTGATGAGATGCCAACTGTTACTGTTATTAAGGAAATCCTTGTATTTGTGGAGTAGCTTCTCTCTTGCTGCTTTCAGAATTTTCTCTTTGTTTTTCCACAGTTTGATTATAATGTATATTAGTGTGGATTTCTTTGAGTTTAGCCTATATGGTGTTGAGCTTCCTGGATGTGCAGATTAATATTTTTCATTAACCAAGGGAAGTTTTTGTCCGCTATTTCTTCAAATATTATTTCCAACTCTTTCTCCCCCTCCTCTCCTTTCCAGAACTCCCCTAATGTATATGTCGGTGTGAATGATGATGCCCCACAGGTCTTTGAGGCTCTGTTCATTTTTCTTTGTTGTATTTTCCCTTCTGTAACTTGGACTGGATAAATTCCATTGACTCATTTTCAGGATCTCCAATTCTTTCCTCTGCCTGCTAAGTTCTGCTATTTAGCCCCTGTTGTGAGTTTTTCATTTCAGTTATTGTGCTTTCCAACTCCAGAATTTCTATTTTGTTTCTTTAAAAAATATCTCTTTATTGGTATTTTGTTTTGTGGGCCATTGTTCTGATGGTTTCTTTTATTCTTTGGACATGGCTTCCTTTATCTTTTGAATACGTATAAAATAGCTGATTTAAAGTGTTTATAAGTCGGGCACCTGGGTGGCTCAGTGGGTTAAAGCCTCTGCCTTCGGCTCAGGTCATGATGTCAGGGTCCTGGGATCGAGGTCCGCATCGGGCTCTCTGCTCGGCAGGGAGCCTGCTTCCTCCTCTCTCTCTCTCTGCCTGCCTCTCAGCCTACTTGTGATCTGAAATGTCTGTGTCAAATAAATAAATAAAACCTTTAAAAAAAATAAAGTGTTTGTAAGTCCAATGTCTGGGTTTCCTTCTGGACAGTTTCTATTTCTTGCTTTTTCCCCTATGTATGGGCCATAATTCTGTGTTTCTTTGCATGGTTTGTAATTTTTTTTAATTAGGCATTTTTAATATGATAATGTGGCAAATCTGGAAATGAGATTCTCCCTCCTCCCCAGGATTTGTTGTTATACTTGTTTGTATAATGAATTCTTGAGCTAAGGTTGTAAAGTTTATATTCTTTATCATGTGTGGTCATTGAAGTCCCTGTTCCTTTAGCGTACCAGTCAGCTAGTGATTGGACACAGATTTCTTTAAGTGCCTACAGCCAAAATTATCTCCCAGTCTTTTCAGATGGAGTCTTTATGAGTGTTGGACTATGCTTTCAGCACACAGCTGGGGAGTCAACAGCTCTTACTTACCATTCATGTTCTCTGTGCAGAACCTGAAGGTCAGCCAGAGGCTTAAGGTCTTCTCAGGTCTTTCCTGAGCATGCACACAGCCCTGGGCATTTGTGTGGCCTTCTAGATTCCCAGAAACACATTGGAGCTTGTCAGAGCCCTTTTTCCTAGCTTTTCTTCTCAACATTTTGGTTAATCTGTTGTTTCCCTCAGTTGTTACTGATTGCTCCAGGCAGTGATGACTAATAAATTTGCCCCTTAATGTTTTCAGTAACCATCCCGTACCACTACCACCAACAGTCACCTCAGCACTGGGAGAATTCTGAGTTAATTGAGGTAAAGCCAAGTGTTTTGAGTTGATCTAGATAAGTCAAAATAAACCACCGAAATTCTTTGCAAATGAGGTCTATTCTTCTCCCCCTACCCCTCTACCTCCTGCCAGTACCTGTCCTGGGATCACTGACTCTTATCCTCCAGGCCGCTATCCTGGTGCATGGGTTCAGGATTGGGTAAAATGCCACTGAGCTCACCAGATTCAGCTGGTTCCTCCTGATTAAGTGTTCCTCTGATTGCTGCAAGCTTTTAGTTAGTTTCCAAGGTCCCAAGGAAATTGTGTCTGATGGGTTTTGCCAGGTTTTTTTCCCCTGCTTTTATTGAAGGATAGACTTGGAGTTTCTTACTCAGCCATTTTCACTGATCCCACTCATTAGTCTGTTTTTAACTCTGTGACTAACTTTGAGTTTGCCTGATTTATGTACACCGCACCTGATTTTGGAAAGGACTTAAGGTGGCTTACGGAGGCGAACAAGATAAAAGGTAAATTATTTTTTGTATTTATTTTGTACCTGTTGGCTAGAGGGCATTCTGGTAAAAAATGTGCCTTCCCATGTTGCTACTGAAAACTTGGTCCAGCAGATGGAGGTTTTGTTTCCTTTGGTGAGCTTGAGGGTTCTACCCTCCATACATACATAGATGGAAGCGAACCTGAAGCAGGTTCACTCCATGGTTTCTCCACCTGCATGACTTTGTAGATGGTCTTAAGGTGATCACCACATTACTGTCCAACTTTAGGAAAGCTCATGATTATCGGCCTCTGAGTTGATTATGAAAAATTTCCATCCAATGGTGGTTTTTCCAAATCCAAACTCCTTTTTCCTTGGGACACAATAGGTGGGTATTTGTCTTATTTTAAGACTTAAAGACATCGTTCCTATTGTCCGTTGTTTTAGGAAGTGATTAGATGATTCTCACACTTTAAATCAGAACTAACTTAACTTTTCATAGTGACAACCGATGGCTGGTAGAATCTGGAAGCATCACTAACCTGAGAGTGTTCATCTGTCCACCCGTCCTGGCACCTGCTGAGGTGTCTGGTTCCTGCTTTCCCTGCGACAGCTAAGGCCCAAGTCGGCCATCTCACTGCTGCAGAAGGTCATGGCCGATCCCTGGGCCCCGCTCAGGGTTCATGTCAAGTCTGGGTTCTGACTTGAATAGCTCTTGTTTAGGAAGAATGTTTTCCTTGAGCACTGTGAGTCTATTTGACATAGTGGCTTATTTGCTAATTTTATTTCAACACATAATATTCTTCTTTTGAAAACGATTTTATAATAGAGTTAGAGCTGCTTTCTATTTTGGTTTGATATATGCCGTTGTCCCTTTTTCATCAGCACCACCTGTAAGGTAATCTGAATATTTTTAAAAGGCCAAGATACGGATAAATTTGACTACGTTAAAATTAAGAACTTATCTTCATTAAAAGACAAATACAGTTAAAGCCATCTACAAACTGGGGGAAGGCCTAGACAGGTGTAGCTTTAATAGTCAGAATATGTAGGTAACCCCCACAAATCAGTATTGTAAAAGATAATAGCCCAATTAAAATGTGGCAGAGAGACACAATCAGGCATTTCACAGAAGGAAAAGCATAAGTGGCCCATGAGCCCATGAATGTATGAAAAGATGCTAAGCCTTTTTAATCATCAGAGTTAGAAAATGGAGACCATTGTACCTGCTAGGTTGGCAGAACCTTAAGTGTTGGTGAGGATGTGGATTAACGGAAACATTTATGTTGCTTTGTTTTGGAGAGAAGTGTGGCCCTGGTTTGTAAACTGGCTGTGCGTACAACCTCAGCAGTTCCTCCGGACACTAGATGCAGAGTCCCTAGGAGAGACTGGCAGGCTCTTTCTTTAAAAGGCAAGATGGTAAATATTCTAGGCTTTATGACCACATACAGTCTTGTCATACAGTTGCCTTTGTTTCATTTGTTTGTTCAACCCTTTAAAAATCTAAAGTGCACTCTTGACTCAAGGAAGTAGGCAATAGGTAGCCGTAACCCAACAAAAGTTGGCTACTGGCTAGCTTTGACCCAGGGGACTTCACAGTTTGCTGTGATCTAGAGCACAGACCCTAGAGAGACTTACACAACGGCCCCAGAACAGATGTGCCAGGATGTTCAGAGCACACTTTTTGTAATAGCAAGGACAGGTAACAGTGATCATAAAATAGCTAGGTCACCTGTGGACTATCACACAGCAGTGAGAATGAATGAAGCGTAACTACCGCGCACAGCAGCCGCGGGTGAGAGGTTCCAATGCTGACGCCAGAGGGTACCTATGGTGTGATAGCATTCTATGAGATTAAAAACAGGCAAAAGTATATTGTTTAAGAAGAAAAATATATTTGATAGCAAGAGAATCATAGATGTGAAGTTCAGGCTGACTTCTGGAGAGAGGCAGGACGACGGCTGAGGAAGCACACGGGGAGGTGGTGGCCGTTAAGCATCTGGTGGATTCTGGGGCTTTTGTTGTTGTTATATTCTTGCCTTTCCTGTGTATTGTACATCATCTTTATTTTATTTTATTTTTTTAGGAGGCTCCATACCCAGCTTGGGGCTTGAACTCACAACCTTGAGATTAAGAGTCCCATGCACGACTGACTAAGCCAGCCAGGCGCCCCCCTGCACACAGTCATCTTTTTTATGTGTCAAATACCGCCTTATACATTTTTTTGAAGGAAGGAGGGATACCAGCCAGGGAAATCTTAGATCCCACCCAGCCGTCCTCCCTGAAACAGTACTTTGTGTGCCAGAGCTACGCTGAGTTGCTCACCCGGGGGAAGGACGTGGCTCTCTAAGCGGCTCTTGGGTGGTAACCGCCAGTGCAGCCCCTCAGCTGTAAAGAGAACGCCCAGGAGGAGGGACTTTGTTGTTTGGTAACAATAGTGAGGTCGCTGGCACTGAGTGTGTGCTCTTCCTTCCCCATTTGAAAGACCTTGGCACTCGTGTCAGAAATCACTTGACCATAAACATGAGGGTTTATTTCTGGACTCTCCGTTCTCTTTCATCGATCTTTATGTCTAACACCAGTACCATAATGTCCTGAATAATTTCTAGTGAGATTTCGAACAAGGAGGTGTAAGTCTTGCAGCTCTGTTCTCTGTCGAGATTGTTTTGTCTATTCTGGGTCCCCTGAATTTCCATCTGACTTTTAGGTTCCACTTGTTAATTTCTGCAAAAAGAACCAGCCAGGACTGTAATAGGAGTTGAGATGCGTCTGATCAGTTTGAGTAGTATGGCCGTCTCATCAGGTTGTCGAGTCTTCCAGCCCATGAACATGGGATGGCTTCCTGTTTATGTACATTTTTGATGTCTTTCAATGGTGTTTCGTAATGTTCAGTATACATATGTTTCCCTCCTTTGGTTATGTGTATTCATGGATATTTTATTCTTTTTGATGCTATTATAAATGGATTGTTTTCTTAATTTCATTTTTGGATTGCTCATCGCTAGTGAATAGAAATACAATTGATTTTTATGTATCGATCTCTTATTCTTCAACTTTGCTGAATAAGTTTATTAGTTCAACTCGTTTTTAGTTCATTTCTTTGTGAGTTGTGTATGCAGGATAATGTCATCTGAAAATAGAAATAGTTTTACTTCTTCCCTTTCCACTCTGGGTGCTTTTTATTTCTTTTTCTTGTCATATCACTGAGAAGGGGCTTTTAAAACAAGACTTGGACACAGCAACTTCTTCCTGGCAACATCACCAAAGGCAAGGGAAGCAAGGGCAAAAATGAACTATTGGGAGGGACTTCATCAAGATTAAAAGCTTTTGCACAGCAAAGGAAACAGTCAACAAAACCAAAGGACAACTAACAGAATGGGAGAAGGTATTTGCAAATGACATATCAGATAAAAGGCTTGTATCCAAAATCTATAAAGAACTGATCAAACTCAACACCCATAGGACAAATAACCCAATCAAGAAATGGGCAGAAGACATGAACAGCCATTTCTGCAAAGAAGACATCCAAATGGCCAACAGACACATGAGAAAGTGCTCAACATCACTCGGCATCAGGGAAATACAAATCAAAACCACAGTGAGATACCACCTCACACCAGTCAGAATGGCTAAAAATAACAAGTCAGGAAACGACAGATGTTGGCGAGGATGCAGAGAAAGGGGAACCCTCCTACACTGTTGGTGGGAATGCAAGTTGGTGCAGCCACTCTGGAAAACAGTATGGAGGATCCTCAAAAAGTTGAAAATAGAGCTACCCTGTGACCTAGCAATCTCACTACTGGGTATTTACCCTAAAGATACAAAGGTAGTGATCCTCAGGGGCACATGCACCCGAATGTTTATAGCACCAATGTCCACAATAACCAAACTATGGAAAGAACCTCGATGTCCATCAACAGATGAATGGATAAAAAAGAGGTGGTATATATATACAATGGAATACTATGCAGCCATCAAAAGAAATGAAATCTTGCCATTTGCAACGACATGGATGGAACTAGAGGGTATTATGCTAAGCAAAATAAGTTAATCAGAGAAAGACAATTATCATATGATCTCTCTGATATGAGGAATTTGAGGGCCAGGATGTGAGGTTGTTGGGGAGTAGGGAGGGAAAAAAATGAAACAAGATGGGATCGGGAAGGAGACAAACATAAGAGACTCTTAATCTCACAAAACAAACTGAGGGTTACTGGCGGGGGAGGGTAGGGATAGGGTGCCTGGGTTATGGACACTGGGGAGGGTTTTGCTATGGTGAGTGCTGTGAAAGGTGTAAGCCTGATGATTCACAGACCTGTACCCGTGGGGCAAATAATAAAAAAAAGAAGAAGAAAAAAAAACCAAAAAACAAGGCTTGGAGCTGTCTAAGTAAGATGGAGAAACAGCCCAATCCTTGTCAGACTGCCTGGCTGCCATTGGCAGGAGGATGTGTCTTCTCTGTACACAGTGCGACAGAGTCTGCAGACAGACTATATTTCCCTCAGCAGGAAATCCCATACACATTAGTACATGCTCCCCTTTCCCCAGCCCTGGCAACCATGAATCTGCTTTCTTTCTCTATAGATTTCTGTCTCTATATATTCTCTACAGAATATAGATGTTCTGGACATTTCATGTTCAGACCATTTTCTTATGCTTCTTTTTCCTCCCTTGTAACTCTAAGGCCCTCTGACAACCCTACGATAGGGTTGTCAGAGGCCCCCATTGGCTGACTACAGTGATGCCCACGTTGGCTCCCTGCATCACAGGTGGTCCAGGCAGACCTGCTGGCCTCGGGCTGCCCTCTGCCCTTTAGCTTTAGCACAGGGCTGCTCTGATGTTTTCTTTGATGTGCCTCGGATACAGTGTGCATCTGTTCACTTCTCTTAAGTAACATACAAAAACAGAAGATCCCAAACTATATTCTTTACTTGTATGACATAGGTAAATGAATATTTATTATTTATCATTAGTTTGATCCAAAGTTAATTGTCTCTCAGGTTTGAAATAGGAATTTACCTTTAAAGAATCAAATATTTCTCTTTGGGGAGGAAGATTTTATTTATTTGAGAGAGACAGAGAGAGGGAGCACGAGTGGTAGGGAGAGGCAGAGGGAGAAGCAGACGCCCCACTGAGCGGGGAGTCCA
This sequence comes from Ailurus styani, assembly GCA_002007465.1. Classification (NCBI taxonomy): domain Eukaryota; kingdom Metazoa; phylum Chordata; class Mammalia; order Carnivora; family Ailuridae; genus Ailurus; species Ailurus styani. The sequence goes on from LNAC01000192.1 coordinate 3,678,777, forward strand.
GCGCGGGGCTCGATCCTGGGACTCCGGGATCATGACCTGAGCCAAAGGCAGACACTTAGCTGAGCCACCCAGGCGCCTCAGAAATCAGATACTTCTCATTAAAAACTGTTTATTGAACAAATAGCTTCCTATTCACTGCTGGCTAAGATACTAAACCAAAGTCACAAGTAGCTTATAATCTAAGAAGGTTTTTTAAGGCTGGAAGCTCCATGACCAGATCTACAAGCTGAAGAATTTTCTCTTCCTGTCGTAGAAACACAGCTTGGTCCTAGAGGCTCACACCTCACCTTTCCCTGTTAGCTCAACGAACACGTACTGGGGACCTTCTCCTCGGGGGCACTCTTCTAGGTACCTGGGGCTTGTCTGTCAGCAAAACCCATGTCTCCAGGGAGGCTACCTCTGCCTGAGGAGAGAGACAATTAACAAGAAGCCTGTGGAGTTAGCGGGTGGGCAGCGCCGCAGGGCGGAGCGGGCCGGCGAGTGGGGAGTGGGGTTGGCCGGGGCGAGCCTCCTGGGGGGAGCCCAGAGCAGCTGCGGAAGCAGGCCGGTCACACCTGGCCAGAGCCGGCGTGGCCACTTGGCTGCAGCCCGGCTCCGGTCCCCGTGTTCTCTGACAGGCAAGGTAAGCACCAGGCATCCCGCTGCTTGGCATCTTAATGAACAGGATTCTGGTCAACAAATTGGTACACAAAGGGCTGCTGGCCTTTTGAGGTCATTTGAAAGCTTTTCTTCTTTTCATAAATGGATTACACAGGAGGCTCCCACTCTTTGCCACAGTGATGTTCCCTTTTATTAAAACTAGCCCGAGTGTGGCTAGAATACCTGTTCATTTATCTGTCAGATGTGAGGCTGCTGGCGCTCCGCACAGCCCGAGCCGCGAGGCGTTCATTCTCTCAGCCTCGGGGAGACGCGCGGGACGGGCTCTGGAGGGCGGGCTCCACCCGCCCCGTTCCAGCCGGGCCGGGCCTGCTGCCCGGAGCTCGCAGGTGCAGCCCGCCGCCCGTGTCCTTGCTGCCGGGGCCAGGAGGAGCGCTGCCCGTGCGGGCACAGGACAG
>LNAC01000192.1:3680144-3719880 GCA_002007465.1 Ailurus styani
CGGGTGGCGGCGGCCCTGGGGGCTGAGGGGGGCCCGTCGCGGCGCGCCCGCGTTACAGCGTCGTGGGCACACTCGGCGGGGACAGAGGTCGCCGAGGAGTCCGCAGACACATCCGACGGTGCTGCCGTGGCCGGAACGAGCGAGGCCGCTGTCGGCACGGGCTCCGCAGTGACGCCATCACCGTGTGGCAGGCCCCCGAGTCACGTCACGGGGCTGTTGTCGGCAGCGACGAGAACCAAGAAATAAAACCGGCCGAGAACCACTGGTGCTTTGGCCCAAATATCAGAATGAGGCATAGAATTTTTAAGTTACAGCCAAGAATCACCTGTACTTCAAAGAACCTTAATGACACCACCGTACCTTCTAGAAGTTCTTTGCCCAGTAACGTCAAGAGTCATGTTTGCCTGATGTCGAAAGGAAAGAAGCATGTTTGCTCATGTCTTGTTCCCCTCACGTCGTAAAGTCAGGAGGGTCCTCGCGTGTTACTTACGCTGGAAAAAGCCCACGGCGCTCAGGCACTTTTCCATCCCCAAAGCTGTGTTTCTCCTCCTTGCGCAGGATGGGGGGTTAGCATTTCACTCATTACTGTTATTGTTCCTCCACAGAATCTCTCTCTCCTAAGATGGAGCCGAGTAAGAAGCTGGACTCCCCCGGCACCCTGCCGACGAACCCCCCGCTGAAGCTGCACCCTGACCGCGGCGCCGCCGGCACGTCCGTCTTCGTCCCCGAGCAAGGAGGCTACAAAGAAAGGTTTGTGAAGACCGTGGAGGACAAGTACAAGTGCGAGAAGTGCCGCCTGGTGCTGTGTAACCCGAAGCAGACCGAGTGCGGACACCGGTTCTGCGAGACCTGCATGGCCGCCTTGCTGAGGTAGGCCCGCTGCCCGGCTCCCCGGCTCCGTCCTGCCCGCCGCGCCGCTGCTCCCAGCAGCGCCTTCTCAGGCTAAACGCTCGGAAGAAGCTCGGATAGAATTCTCAGAGCCCCACCTGTGAATCATTTAGGGCAACTGTCGAACCTCATGCCTGAATTTTGCCGGGTTCTGTGACTCGCAGCCCGGACTGCCCGGCCCCGCCCCACAGAGTTCTGTCTCCTCCCCACCCAGCACCTCCCGATGGGCTCGCCACCTGGCCCTGTGCCACAGTGTCCCCTCTCCGTGCAGATGATGGAGGAGCCCTGAAAGTGCAGGTGCTCCTGGGGGGCAGAGGCTGAGGAGGACAGGGTCGGCAGGGAGGACTGGACGGGTCCCCGCCTGGGTAGGAATCTAGTGTGTGCGCGCCTCCCCAGCAGTCAGGAAAGCACACACCGAGCCCTTGGAAGCCCTTGTCGGCTAAGTATCGGTGCCAGGTTAGAGTCACAGAGGGAGTCTGGGAGGCAGGCTGGAGTTAGCACAAACGTCGTTGTCCAAGAAAGCGTCTTGGTTCATCCCCTAGGTGTCTTCTGGGCATGGTGCTGGGCCCTGGGGGTGACAGCAGGACGCTGTCAGACTTGGTCCCCAGGGTCAGGCTCAGGGGCCTGGGAAGGCTGCCCGCTTCTCCTCCTGATTCACCACTGGGGTCATGGCTCTTGATAATGGCACTGCAGGCAGCCTCCCTCCCTGTCATCCTCCCCCGGGTCCTTCCGGCTGCGGTCTTATCCACTTATCCAAACAGTGAGCTCAGCTTCCCCTGCCTTGTGGCTAAAATGACTCTTGAGTCAAGCTCAGTGATGGCAGAGCAGAGTCAGAGCCCCTGCTGTTTCTTACCGCGTAAACCTGAATTGCGGTGTTGGGCTGGGGATGGGGCTGGTCCCCAGAGCTCCTCTGCTTTCCCTCCCTGCTCTGCCCTTGGCTCTCTTCCTGCTCCACGTTTTTGCAGGTGTCAGAGGACCCCCCCCAAGTGCTACTCAACCCTAGGGTCTAAGGATGTAAAAAGAGTCGTAGGATTAAGGCAATTTAGCACAAGCTTCATATTAGTATAGTCTAAATGAAAGCTTTTATTTAGAAACACATCAGCCCTCAGTTCTCCTGCCCCGCTTCCCAGGCTTGTGAAGCTTCCCCCGTCTCCCCAGCGCTCCTGTGGGCACGTGCCCAACCCGTGTTCTCCTCCCCGAAGCCTCCGCTGACCTTCCTGTCCTGGACTCCTGGAGCCCTTGGCTGTCTGGGGCAAGGGCCGTGGAAGTAGAAGTAAAAAAATAAAAATTTTATTTTTAATCTCTAAGAGGTGGTTTCCAGCACAAGATGGAGTTAGAATCAAGTCCAAAAAGGGGCAGCTTGGGAGCAGGGGCTCTTGTCCTGTGTTTGGGGGCAAGAATGATGTGGCGGACGAGTGGTTTCCTTAGACGGAGTCAGTGTTAAATTCTCCAGTCAGCTGTGGAATTGCATTGGCTTTTCAGTATATTGTGAAGGAAAATAACTTCTGGAGAAAGTACTGGCTGTTTTTAGAAAGCAAGACTGTCTGTAGGCCCTCCTAGTCAGCTGGGGATGCTCACACCACAGAGCCGCTCACGGAGGGCTAGTTTTGGTTTCTGAAATAAAATCTCACTTTTATTTGCAAGGGGCTTTCCAAGTGGGACTGATGTAAGCTGTGCTGCTTAAAAACTTCCTTAGGAAAAATTACCATTAAAAAAATTGAGCCCTTTTCTCCTGTGGTTTCATATTTGAACCCAGTTCGCTGTGGCACCCTGCAGCTCTGGTTGCTGCCGTGAACTTCGCACAGCGGGTTGACCGTAATGGCTCAAGTGAGAACAGGACTTCCGCTCTGTCTAATGTCTTCATGGTGTGTTTTCCCTTCAGCTCCTCAAGCCCAAAATGTACTGCGTGTCAAGAAGGCATCATTAAAGATAAGGTATTGTCGGGATTTTAATAAATGACTTTGTCAAATGCTTCGGTCATACTTGGCCCATGGTTTGTACCCAGTGCTCTGGGCATGCTCTGGTTGTGTCTCAGGGCTTGACCGCGGGTGCTGCAGGGCTGAGGCAGGACAGCTGCCCAGCTGGGTGACCTTGGCCAGGTATTTCACCTCCTGAACCTGTGTCCTTGCCCGTGGCAGTAGGGCACCACCTCCTGAGACGCTGGTAGGTATGTGGGGGTGAAACGAGGAGATGCACGCGGTCCTCTCAGGCTCTCCCCCAGTCAGTTGGCCTCAGGAGTTCAGCAGGATTTGCTCTCTGTCTGCTCCCTGTGCACCACCTCCCAGTCATTAGACGGATGTGGGATTTCCACCCTCCCCCTGCTGCATGATTATGGGTACTAGTGAAAGTTCTCAGTCAGTGCAGACTCTCAGACAGGGCCTCAGGGGCCGCCCACCAGCTTCCCTCCTGGGGCCCCCCACACCGGACCGGCACCTCTGGTCATCTACGCATTGCCAAACCCCACTAGGCACGTGTTTAGTTTGAAATGACTCATTCTTAAAGTACTTAAAATATCAATAAAAATATGTGGTACCGATACTTTGATTGATGAACACAACAGTTTTTTAAATGTAGGTCATTAAATTGTACAATAAAATTCCTGCTCTGGGGTTTTGCGTCCAAAGCAATTTGCAGATTGGGTTTGTGGTCAGGGCAGCCCAGGTGAGTGCAGGGATTTGAGGGTCCAGGCAGTAGGGGCCCCTCCACTGCCAGAACGAGGGGGCCTCATGTAACTCCTCTGGGCAGCTTAGAGACGGAACTGGCACCACGGCCACGTCCCTTGTCTTCCTCAGCATTTACCTGCTGCTGTGGGCTGCACTCCGTCAAAGGGAGGGGGGTGTTTCTAAGAAAAGTCACCCAACTACCCCTTATCTTAGCATGGCCACTAACTTAATATGTGTCCAACCCATGTGATCAAGGTCGGTTCGAACAACGGACCTTGTCTGTCTCACTCTTCAGAATTATTATCCCTGTTTTTCAGTGGCATTAGTAAGTGGAGAAGAATTACTAGTTTTGTTGAAGCATTATGAATAGAACACTGACTGATGCCTTTGATCCTCATGGGAAGATGGGGCTCGGAGTCGGAGATCTGCCCTCTGCAGATCACTCTCAGTCCCCAGGTTCCTCATCTGTGTAATGGGACAGCTGCAGTAAATCATCTCAGCTCTAAAATTCTGTACTTTCACTGTTTTGACATTGCCATCCTTTGTTTTATATCCGTAAAGTTAAACTCAAATGACTTAAGAAACTTAATGCCACAAAAAGGAAGCTTATTTCCTACTGGCTAAAAATACCTGTTTGGTGACTTTAGTGTGTTTTTAAAAGGTCATGTTTATGAAGGATTAAGTTTGACTCCAAATTACTTTATTTTTAACTCTTAACAGCTGTTGATTCTATTTCTTTGCCGGTGGAGTTGAGAAAGGCATATTAGGATCCTGTCTATTTTTTCACCGTTACAGAGTATTAACATACAGGAGTTTCTTAGAAATGCCTCAAGACGGAGACGGTCTAGACTGTGTTGCTGGAAGGAACCTCCTTGAACCTCCTTGTTTTCTAAGGGAAAAATATAAAAAAAGGTTTTCACGTTCAAAGGGAAAAATTTTCTTTTTTAAAAAATTTTTAAAGATTTTATTTGAGTGGGGGGTGGGGCAGAGGGACAAGCAGACTCCCCACTGAGCAGAGAGCCCAACGCCAGGCTCTATCATAGGGCCCTAGGGTCATGATCTGAGCCAAAGGCAGGCACTTAACAGACTGAACCACCCAGGAGCCCCCAAAGGGAAAAATTTTCATTATTAGATTAACTTCAGTCACTGCAATATTTATTTAAAAGAGGGTTTTTTTAGTAGCAGGCTAACTAACACTGGCTCCTTTTTGGTGAAAAATGAGTTATGAGGGACATAACCTTAGGAGAAAGAACTAAAACAGATGTTTTACAAATTGTCTGCAAGATATGATCTTCTAGAGTAGTTTGGCATTTCATTAGCAAGTGACCTAAAGAGGCATTGAGTGATAGTGGGTTCTGCCCTTGTCCCTTGGTAGGTGTGTTCCACCCATGGCCACCCCCACAGAGCTGGCTCCTGGAAGTCTCCGGAGTCCAAATACGAGCCTGGTTCTGGTCCATTCCCACCTCGAGATTATGTCAGAGTTAATTCAGAGTATTTGGATGCTCCAAAGTGATCTTTAATTATTTGGTATGACTTGGGTTTTTTTGGCGTATCCAATAAAAGATGGTAGTTACGACTAAATTATTTAAATTGTGACTCTTAGTGGGAATATCTCCTTCATGCTACTTTAGAAATTAGAAATTAAGATGGTCCTTAATGCCTTCTGAGGTCCACTTAAGAGATGCTCTCGTGATTTTTTTTAAAGTGGTTTTGGCTTCTCTGAAGTAGCAGCATGTGGAGATTAAGAAATATTAATCCTCTGAAATAACTGTCTTCCCGTTTCAGGTGTTTAAGGATAATTGCTGCAAGAGAGAGATTCTTGCTCTTCAGATCTACTGCAGGAATGAAGGCGAAGGGTGCACAGAGCAGTTGACCCTGGGACACCTGCTGGTAAGTCCTGGGGGCCCGTGCTCGGTCCTTACATGAAGAAACAGAACTCCTTGGGGCGTCTGGGTGGCTCAGTCGGTTTAGCATCAGACTCCTGATTTCAGGCCATGGTCTCAGGGCGGTGAGATTGAGCACCCCCTCTAACCCCTAACCCCCTACCCCCGCCTTGGCTGTGCGCTCAGCGGGGAATCTGCTTGAGATTCTCCTTCTCCCTCTGCCCCTCTCCCGACTTGTACACACTCGCTCTTTCTCTCTCTCTCTCTCTCTCTCTCTCAAATAAATCTTTTTTAAAAAGGAAATATAATGGCCTGATCAGTAGGATGTGGTACCCTAAGACCATGGTTACATTGATTTTCAAAACACAACCAAACATGAAAACAGTCCAAGCCCCTGAGGTATGAAATGTTATTTTTATGACATCATCGGCAGAATTGCCAACTGGTTTTCAAACACCCCCACCCTATTTAGAATGGAAAGAAATCTGAACGGTTTTTAAATTTTGGAAGGCCCGTTAAAACCTTCTCTCTCTTTTCTAACCATGAAATTCCACATAACTTTTATGGTGGGTTTTTGTTTTTTGGGTTTGGGGGGGGTTGTTTTTTTTTGGTTTTGGGATTTTTTGGCATTTTATCCTGGAAGGATACTCAAACTGGAGTAAAACAAAGTCCTTAGCAGATAACCATTCTTTACCCAGGAAGGAGAGTTGGCGTATTCCTTCAAATGCAGTATAGTTTGGGTAGTCACTAAATAAAATACAAAATTCATCATCTCTCCATGCACTTGTCACTCTTCTCCATGAAAAACGGGTCTAGCGGCGGGCGGAAACATTTCTGGAGGCTAGAATCTGGTATTTCAGATTGAATTTCTTTGCCAGTTAAGAACCTCGAAGTGTTTGTTTTACAGGTGCATTTAAAGAATGACTGTCAGTTTGAAGAGCTTTCGTGTGTCCGTGCTGACTGTAAAGAAAAAGTGCTGCGAAGAGACCTGCGTGACCATGTGGAAAAGTCCTGCAAGTACCGGGAGGCCACGTGCAGCCACTGCAAAAGTCAGGTCCCGATGGTCACGCTGCAGGTGCGCTGCCCGCCCCCCAGCTCTGTCCAAGTATAATTTGTCACAGAATAGCATTTTAAACCACTATTCTAACAGGAATAAAGAGAAAAGAGAGGAGGAAATGGCAGTTTTCTTCTGGCTTTAATTCAGAGTTAAGCTTTATTTGTTTTGCCCATTTCGATTTGTATAATTAACATTTTCCCATTGCTTTGATTGACTATCATTTGGGATGCCAAAAAAAAAGAAGACTAATTATCAAAAAAGGTAGAATTTTTCTCTTGTCCCAGGGACTGTCCTCAAAATCTTATTGGATTGCTTAATCTTTTAAGCAGCTCTGGGACATATCATCACTTCAACAGGGTAATTCGTCCTGCAGTATCAAAGTGCAGCTGTCTGTCTTGGAGAGAGTTGAGAATTTCACATTTTTCATGCCTTGATTATTTTGGCACGATTCTATATTGTGCATGTGTTAGAAATCAGATCCCTTATCTGTAAATTAGAGATGTTGGAGGTGGAGGACAGACTTTAAAAACCATCAGTATTACAGTAACCCTCAAATATTTGTGCATTTCTTGCACAGTCACTGAGTACCTACTGTGTGCTGGGCACTCTTCTGGGAGCTGGGGCTTCAGTGGTGACACTCACCTTCTAGTGGGAAGAAGTAGTTAACAGGCAAACGTAATGTGTGGTCGTGATTTGTACTATGAAGAAAAATGCACTAGCATCGTGGGGAAAGGGGTGGCCAGGCGGGCGTCTCCCAGGCAGGCAGGGACTAGTGTGAGGAGAGTGCCCGGAGCAGAGGGAACAGCTAGGGGTGCGCAGGGTCTGAGATGGAACTGACTTGGCAGGTGGATTTCGGGAACTGTGAGAGGCGGTGCAGAGGTGATGGGTAGCAGGAGAAGGGGTGGGGGCAGGCGCTGGGCAGCCTTGAGCAAGGGGGTGATGTCAGAGTTCCCCATCAGGTGCAGCACTCTGGCAGGTGTGACAGGTAGACATGGGGTAAGAGGAAAACATAGGGCAGTGTTGGTCTGTGCAGGAAGGGGGCGGGAGGAACAGGCGCATTGCGACACACTGGGAAGATAGAGGTGGTGGGATTAGCCTGTGGCTTAAATATGGAGTATGTGTTAAGGATGCTGCTGAGTGTCTATAGCTAGAGCACCTGGAAGAAGGCGAGTGTTCTGTTGATGTGGGGCTCACTGGAGCATAGCAGGCTTGAGGGGACAATAGGGCAGTGGTCTGGGCTACTGGTGCATCTTAATTAGGTGGCCCCTGGAGCCTTGGGGACAGAGGCCTGGGGCACATGAATGGTTACAGACTGCTAAGAGGGGAGGTCATCTAGCGAGGGAGTGGCCAGTATGGAAGCATCAGCAGAGTCATGCTCCAGCAGCAGTGGAAGCTGGAGAGTGTTTGTGTGGGGGCAGGAGGGGCAGAAATTGCTGAGAGGCTGGGGGCTGCTGGTGATGACCTCTGCACTTGGCAGGACCGTGACTGATGGGACCAAGACAGGAGAGGACAAGAGACTTGCAGCCAGGGTATGGGGCCCGGGGGGTTCCTGGTGGGTGTTTTGAGGCTTTTATTGACCAAAGTTTATGGAAAGTTTTTGTTTTTCTGTATGAAATGAAAAGTACTCTACTTCATTATCTACACGTTTACCTTTGTACAACTTCCCTGTGCCTGCGATTTTCTTCTCCTGTAGAGTCTTTTTCCTGTATGATTTCTGTAGACATTTCGTTATTAAGGACTTTTAAGATCTATGGAAAATAGGAATAGCGTTTGGCCTAATTGAATGATTCCTTCAGTAACTCAGTTCAGATGAATGAGACATCTGCTTAGTGAGTAATACTGTAGCCCTTACACATGCTGATATGTTGCTATCAAAGTTATACTTTGCTTCTGGCAAAAACCAGTTATCTTTGTTTGTAGACTGGAATCCAGAAATTAATTTCATTCGAGAAAGAATTATAGAATGTGTCAGTTAGACACTATATAAGTTACTAACTCTGAACTCCAGACTAGGCTGTAAAGAGACTGGTTTATTATTATTTTTTATTTTTTTAAAGTATTTATTTATTGGACAGAGAGAGAGACACAGCGAGAGAGGGAACACCAGCAGAGGGAGTGCAAGAGGGAGAAGCAGGCTTCCTGCTAAGCAGGGATCCCCATGCGGGACTTGATCCCAGGATCCTGGGATCCTGACCTGAGCTGAAGGCAGACGCTTAACGACTGAGCCACTGTTTTTAAAGTAACAACGTAGGGGCTCACCTGTTCCAGGTCACTGTGGTGACCCCTCCCTGACAGCAGCAGGGAGGGCTCCTGTCCTGTTGGGCCTGGGGTGGAGCCCCCGAGTCTCCTCCTGTCAGCGAGGAGTATGCTTGGTCTCATCCTGTCCTGCCATGGGCTGCTTTTTAGAAAGTGCAGGCATCTCAGAGGCATGTCTACAGCCCGGGTCACCCTGACATCCCCACGTTTGCCATGTTTTATGAAGGGTGCCAGTACCCTGGGTGTTCATGAGATCCACATCGATAAAGCATCGAGGCCCTGGCCCGTGACAGCTTGTACGAGAATTTCTTTCCTACATTTAAACCAGGCAATTGACGGGACATCAGCTGTTTTCAAGTTGCTTTTTCTTAATCTGTAAATCATTAGCATAATTTAAAGTGCCAGGAGAGAATCCCCAATATCACATCTAGTCTAGAAACTATCGAATGTGGTCTCTTTAAACAGTTCTCTTAATTTGTGGAAAGTCAGAATTCTAGAGATCTCCTTTTCTGGGAAAATGTGTATCTTGTAATGGGAATGTATTGTATAGGCGCAGCTCTTGTGGAGGGCAGTTTGGTGATGTTCCTCTAGGTCGAACATGTCTGTACTCGGCTAATTAGCAGCCCCTGCCGCAGCCGTGTGAGAGCAGCTGTCACGCAAACACACCAGGAGACAGGGCCCAGTGTAACGGAGCCACGGAGCTCTGGGAGCAGCCCCACACGTCTGTCAGCTGTGGCGGGGACCCAGTCAGGGGCGGGGGACCCAGCACACTGCATGGGACGTGGCAGGGAAATTCCAGGACAGTGTGACTGTCCAGCAGTGCAGACCCTGGACCCCCAGCTGCACACGACCCGAGCGTCAGCCTGGGGAGCACGATACTCAGCCGGGTCTCGGGAGATTCACACGGTGGAGGTCCGTTTTAGTAAAATACAAAAGTGATCCAAACAGTATTTTTTCTGGCTCACATTCATGTGTTAATGTAACTTTTTTTTTTAAAGATTTTATTTATTTATTTGACACAGAGAGAGAGATTACAAGTAGGCAGAGAGGCAGGCAGAGAGACAGGGAGAGGAGGAAGCAGGCTCCCCACTGAGCAGAGAGCCCGATGCGGGCCTCGATCCCAGGACGCTGAGATCATGACCTGAGCCGAAAGCAGAGGCTTTAACCCACTGAGCCACCCAGGTGCCCAATGTAACTTTTTTAAGCAAAGGAAATAGAAACACAAAATTCAGATGTTTGGGTTAGGGGTTCCTTCCCTGGGGAAGGTGGGAGGAGATGAGAGAGGGTCATACAGGTAAACGGGACGTCGTCAGTTATGTTCTTGTTCTTGGTGGGTGTCCCCCATGTGGTTCTGCTTTCTGACTCCCACGTGGGTCACATCTGTTCTGTGCCTGTCAGAGTTACGATTAACTTGGTAGACAGGACTAACTTATTAGTATGGAGGGAATTCTTATGTATTAGGATAACCTAATCCGTAGGTTATCTGATTTTTTAAATGGGCCCATTGTTTTCCTGGGGCTGCCGTACCAGAGCACCGGAGAGCTGGTGGCTTAGAACACAGAAGTGTGTTCCTTCCCAGTGCTGGAGGCCAGAAAGCCAAACCCAAGGCCTTGCCGGAGCCATGCTCCTTTTGAGGGCTCCAGGAAAGACCCCTTCCCTGCCCCTTCCAGCTTCTGGAGGCTGTGGTCCTTGGAGTTCCTTGGCTGCCAGCCGTCTCCTCCCTGCTCGGGTGCCACCTTCTGGGGCATGCCCTCTCCTCTCATGAGGGCACCCATGGGTGGATTCAGGGCCCACCCTAAATCTAACCCTCCTGGGGCCTCATCTTCACTGATTACATCTGCAAAGACCGTATTTCCAAATTGCCTACTACTGTGGGCAAAAGCCGTGAAACAGCAATTCACCGGAACTATAAATGATTAATAAATATAAAAATATATTTACCTGCACATTATTAAGTAATTGCAGATCACAGACACTGCTTTTTCGACCTGTCATGTTGTCAAAGATGGAAAAGCCTGATGGAATTGGCAAGGGTGTAGGAGCATGTGTTCCTGTAATGATGGCAGTGTGTTTGTGTATGGTTATTGGAGAGCAGTTTGGCAATACGTATCAAAATCCATTTAAAATACCTGTACCCTCTGACACCCAACAAAGCCTACTTCTAGAGATTTATTCTTCTGGTATGCTGGCATGGGTCTGCAGAGATACTCTTTTGAGGATACCGATGGATCTGGCACCAGCCTCTGGTCCCACCATCCCCCACCCCAGCCACTGCCATGTCCTCCTTAGAGCTTCCTCCCCGGAGCTCCCCTGCTCTGTGTTCCCTCCTGATCTCCATTGGCCACAGCGGGGCTTACCTGCGTGCAAGCTGTCCTCATTGGGCCGGCAGCCACACCCAGCACATACCTGGCCTGGGGAATGGAGGTGGGTTCAAGGGCTGGTTCAGGGAGGAGGTATGGCATCTGTGCAGTGTTGAGCATGTTACCTCTCTGGGCCTATGACTCATCAGGGAGGGAGGTTCGGCCACTCCTCCCACATACCGATGAGGCAGGGAGGTGGAGCCGTTTGTCCAGGGTCTTGTGCAGAAAGACAAAGCCTTGGGAAACCTGGGGGGTTCAGTCATTAAAGCATCTGCCTTTGGATCAGGTTGTGATCTTAGGGTTCTGGGATCGAGCCCGCATTGGGCTTCCCTGCTCGGTGGGAAGCCTGCTTCTTCCTCTCCCACTCCCCCTGCTTGTATTCCCTCTCTTGCGATGTCTCTCTCTGTCAAATAAATAAATAAAATCTTAAAACAAAGGAAAAAAAGGAAGAAAGAAAGAAAGACAAAGCCTTGAGGTGGCTCAGGCATTCTGGGCACAGCCAGGCAGAATAGAAAGCCAGTGCCACTGTCCGTCCCCCACCCCCCTAAACATGGTGCCTCTTGTGGGAGGCCTGCTGATCAGGCTCAGTCCGGTCAGGTACTTTCTACTGAGCTCTGAGCAGTTGTGGACTTGCCCTCTGGGGGCTCTGCAGGCCTCTGAGGCCCAAGCCCAGAAGCGGAGCCATCTCTGGACTACATACCGAACCCCAGCACACTCGTAGAGACACCAGACTTCAGAACACACTGAAGAAAGCTGAGTACGTGCCCAGAGACTCACCTGGGCCCCCGCTGCCCTTGGCCCACACTGTGCCTGCCTAATCAGACTGAGGCTCTTGGCCATGCCCCCCACTCTCCGCCACCCCCATCATTCAGTGTCACAGCAGCATGACTGTGGAGGCCCTAATCCGAAAAACCAGATGAGAATCGAAAGTATCCTGGGGTCATGAGGAAAACAGCACCAAATTTCCTTCTTGCTTGGTGATGTGGCCTCCAGGAACGGGTTGTGTGGCCTGCAGTTACAGCTCTGATCTGGCCTGCATTAGTCTCTCTCTCGTGGCCCTTTGTCATGAGTGTGGTGATCCTGTCCAGGGCTCCTGGATCTGATGTCCTGGTGGGCAGCTCTTCCTGTAACTTTGCTACTGAACAGATGTCCAGCAGGTGCCATGGCATGGGTTGCACAGTTGTCGTCATCCAGGCTCTGTAGAGTTGAAATTTATACCATCCAAAGAAGGACTGATCCAAAATTTGTCTGTATTTTCCATGCATTATAGATAATCTAGTAGAATTCCAGGGCAATAATTTAAATACCCAGTGGCTTCTGCTGTTTGCAGGTGTTGGAGAAGCATCATTTCCAGGCCCAAACCCGAGAGGCCAAAGGAAAACCACCCTTTTCTCCAGTGAAAAAAATCTGGACCCTGGGCTGCAGTGTGCGTGGCCGCAAGGGCCAAGTCTGCTGGTGTTCACGGGTCAGGGCAGCGCCCACACAGACGGGTGGTTCATGGTGGGCACTGCTCCAGGCTCCCTCCCACCACACCACCGTGCTCCTGCAGATGGCCCTCACCTGTCAGATTTGAGTAGATCTCCTGAGACACCTTATGTTTTGGCTCTCAGACTTTGAGCATGAGGACTCCTCCAAATGTGTCAGAACTCAAGGAAACTGGGCCAGTGAGCAGCGTCCTTTGGGTCTTCGTGGTGACGTGGGAGATACCAATGGGATCTGAAGGGAGGCGGGTTGTATGTCTCAAGTTGATGACGCTTTCTCTTTTTCCTCCAGAAACATGAAGACACTGAGTGTCCCTGTGTGGTGGTGTCCTGCCCCCATAAGTGCAGTGTCCAGACCCTTCTGAGGAGTGAGGTAAGGGGCATGGCCAGGCCTGTTAAGGAGTTGGTGACATCTTCCAGACTAGCATGCCAGAGACTCCATCCTTCCCCAGTAGCTGAAGTCGAAGGTTTTCACAGAGCACAAGAGTGATACGTTAGAAAGACAACAGAGAACCTCATGCTATTTTGGGGCATCCAAAATTTCAGAAGCAAGCAAATAAATGCTACAGAATGGTTAAATTCAGAGCAAAATATGGTTAAGAAATGAGAAAATGGAATTGTTTTACAGTGCAAGCCAAGGTTATAACTTTTTAATTCTAAAAAAATCTATTTTAAAATCTGTAAAATAAGAATTCCTATAAGATCATCTCAAAATAAATGGCGCTGCAGACACTGAGAGCCGCTTGGCCGTGCGGGATCGGCGCTTGGGGGACAGGCGGGCTCGGACGCGGCTCTGCATTTCAGGGGCCACGAGCAGGGCCCTCCGTAGCCTCCCCGGGGCAGGGGCCTCACGCTGCCGTTGGGCACACTGTCTTTAAGGCAGCTAGATTTTACATTGACTTAATTTGATCAGGTTATATCCAGATGGAAAGATTCCAAGGATTCTTAAATGTTTTGGCATCTGGTCCTGATCTGGAGCCCCTTTGGTTGCTGTTTCGGGAGCACCTGGGGCTCCTGTGCCCCTTGGTCCCCCCGCAGGTCCCTCGGGCCCGGGTGTTCTCATCTGAGGAGGCTGCTCCCCTCAGCCTTGGCAACGGCCTGGAATTTTACCCCTGAATACTGGGGAAGTGAGGGTCGGTGTCTCACACCCCCACTGAGCAAGAGGACCTCTGTGGGCCTGGAGCCAGGGACACAGGGTACAGAAAGGACCCCCAGAGCCGCTCTCAGCCAGAGCGCGTCCTCCCAGGAAGGTGACTCTGCTAGGCCAGGGCAGGGTCTTGCTGGGTGGTCATGACCCCTAGACCTGCAGTGTGCCTCTGGGAGTGGCAGGGAGGCACGAATGGATTTCCACAACCAGGAAGTCCCTATGCTGAAGCAAATGGATGAAGTGTCTGCAGTGTTGAAGTGATCACCAGGGTTTTACGTGCTTTCCAGAATTTTCACTCAGGGCTACCTGAATTAGGGACATAGCTAACTCCATTTGCCTCTTAGTTATTTTTCTTTTAAAAATCTTAAAACCTGCGTCTATCTTGGGTTTCTGGTAAATGATGCTATTGGTCTATAAATTATTCTTGCCTCTATTCCAAAGCTCCTGTGAGGAATCATGACAAAGGCTCTGAGAGGAATGATAATGAGCCAGCTTAGGAGA
The DNA here is from genome assembly GCA_002007465.1 of Ailurus styani. Lineage (NCBI taxonomy): Eukaryota > Metazoa > Chordata > Mammalia > Carnivora > Ailuridae > Ailurus > Ailurus styani. The sequence continues at coordinate 3,694,381 of LNAC01000192.1, forward strand.
AAGTGTGACCCTGAGTTTATAGTGGCCCACTGAAAACGACCTCAGACCCCTGTGTCCCGGACTTTAATACCAGAGGTGCTGGCTGGATAGGTTCGTGGTTATAGCGCTGGCCTGAAAGCGTAGATCTTAAAACTTCAAAGGTGACGTTACTACGCACGGCCTCACACTGCATCTCTCTGCCAGTCGCCTGTGATCCCCCTTATGGGCGCTTTCCTCCACGTGCCGACCAGAGCTTCCTGGCCGGGTTCAGAGGAACGTCCAGTGCACTAGGCTACGTCTGTAACCGCTGTGACTCTGCCCAGCTCAGAGACCTTCCACAGAGGTTGGCCCACACACTCCCCATGACATTGGCCCTTCTCTGCAGCTCCCACCACAGACTCTCCTCTCTGTCCTAAATACTGACCTGAAGGGGGAGGACTCAAGGACTCTTTGTCCTGGTGGACGGTGGACAGGCCCAGGAGCCTCTGGGAACGTGTGTGTACACAGAAAAACACGCACCCAGGACCAGCTCTGCGGTGCACTCAGACACCCCCTTTCCTAATTCAGGGTCTAATTGTTCTCTATAAAGAAGATCTATCCCTAGAGTTTCCTGATGCGAATTTCTTCAATAAACGAAGAAGCTGTCCTTAAATTGTATCAGCCTAATGAATAGCACTATGTCTTTAAAATGTAGGCGTTTCAATTCCCTTTTCTCTTGAGGGGGTATCATAAGTGGTTTTTATTTGACGATTTGCCAACATTTAAGCTGAACAAAGGGGTTTTTCCTTGTACGAGGAGTTATCCTCTCCTGATCTCTCTTAATTTTCTTCTACCAATTAGAGGTGACAATATTAAGGTTGTTAGAATGACCTTAGCAATCTGTGAGAAGCTACATGAATTTATGGGCACTCAGAGGGGAAAAAAAGTCTTTTCAGAAGAAGGAAAAACTCATCTCGTTATCTTGAGTATTGAGAGTAATGGTACATTGTGTAAGCTTGCTTCCAAAATATATTTATTTTTGTGTACCGTATATTAGGTGTGTGACCCAGTTACATCCTGAATGCTTTCTCTTTTTTGTGTTTCATGCAATTTTTGTTTATAGTCTTTAAATGTTCATTTCAGTTTACGTTTCTCCCTTTCTTTTTAAAATGCTGGCGCTGCAGACGGCATGTCACATTTTGAACAATTTGTTCTAAAGAAACTGTAGATTTAAGAAATGTTACAGTAACTGTATTTCTGTATATTGGCGTATATATGTGTAGACACGTGACAGTAGTGTGTATTTACTGCATCTAAGTCCAGGAAGCAGATGGTATACACACCTGTAGCTGATAAGCCCCCTTCGTGACAGTGCAAACCCGATGCTCTCTGTGCCCTTAATATGTTTGAACATTTTCATGCCGACGCTTGTGCCACAACTCACGTCTCTTTCCCGTTGCAGTTGAGTGCACACTTGTCAGAGTGTGTCAATGCCCCCAGCACCTGTAGTTTTAAGCGCTATGGCTGCGTTTTTCAGGTCAGTATCCAACATTTGTCCTTCCCAGTCACTGACATTCTGCCATGAGAGAAAGTTATTATCTTAACATCTTAACATGCAAGTTCTGGACTTGTAGTCTTTGTCATGGAACCGAGTCACCATGCTGCATGGGTGGCGAAAGCCCCATGCAGCCAGCGTGGGTGCTCGCTCTCCATGCCCGTGGTGTTCTGAGACTTCAGGTAGACACCTGTGCGGAGAAGGAAGTCAGGACGTCAGCAGAACAGCTCCATCTAAAACGGTCTAGACAGTGGGACAAACAAGACTGACCGTCATGGGGGGTTTCTGCAGAGATGGTCGTGGAACTGTAGCCAGCACTCGAGTGGAAGTGGATGTCAGACGAGACACAGCTTGGGCGGCGTGTGCATCAGTACACAGCCGTGAGGACCACACTCGTGCGTCCCACGAACGCATTTCGCGGTATCTATGCCACCCCTCCCGGGGCAGCCGCGTGGAGAGGGCGTCTCCGTCACCCCCACACTTGTGCTGCGAGAACCCTGTTTCGGGGGTTTTTGTTTTTTAACACATCTGAGATTGCTAGTGAATTTGGACTGAGTTTCTCAGTCTTAAAACTAATCAGAGGGCAGTATATGTTACAACTGAAGTATTTTATATTTAATTTTGCATATTATCAATACATTATTATGAAATCAGACAGAGATACTGGCATCTCAGTATTTTCTTAGAAAGTGAAGAGCCCTAAGAGTAAGAATGACTGTAGCCCTCCCTTTGTCTCCGCCTCTTAACGAGACGGGGCGCTCGCCACTGTTATGTCGTATGTAGTACCATTCATTCTGTGTACGTATATATATATATGTTTATATGGAGCGATACTTGTATCAACATATATATATGACGATTCTATGTACAGAGTATATGTTTTGGAGATCATGAAAATGCTCCCTGTGGCTTCTTAATTTTCTAAGACCAAAACAAATCATATTTTCATACTGATTATTTCCTTAAATAGATGTAAAGTACTATTTCATGTGCTTATTACTGACTCTAATATGGTCTCCATCTTATGTACTCTGTAGATTGTTTATGTTTTGTATGTAACTTTCCAAGTATACTTAGAACAGTGAGGAGCAATACGTTTTCTAATACAGTATATTTCCCTAATAAGTTAATATTCTAGAAAATTATTTAGAATGCCCCTTTGATTACATGTGCGTTCACTAGATTATTGTAGCACTGTCTAGCTGTAACTGCAGGAGTCCGAACATTTCTCATTTGTAGTTTTAATGGAAAAAGTTATAAAGGAACAAAAATGCGAGGTCTAAGATTTAATTTCTTGGTATTACCAAATATGAAGCGCAGATGAGAAGGCGCTTGGTAGGAAGCTTGAGGAGTAAAGAGCATGAGCTTGACATTGTTGTAGACTTGCAGGCTGTCTGCTCTTGCCAGCCTCCCCACCTGCACTCGGCAAGTGGGGGCCGCTGAGCGCGGCCCTTCGAAGGCCGGGAGACCACCTGCTAGCTTCACAGGAGTAGGGCTCCCCACTTGTGTCAGTGCTGGGGTTAGGTCATGTGTTAGTCTTGCTGCGCTCCGTGACGGAGTGATGGCTTAATGCACTGCGTCTCTGTTCTCGCAGGGGACAAACCAGCAGATTAAGGCCCATGAGGCCAGCTCGGCGGTGCAGCACGTCAACTTACTGAAAGAGTGGAGTAACTCTCTAGAGAAAAAGGTAACACCAGACTGCTTCTCACTTTTGTTGGCTTTTAATCATTTCTTCAAATTATTTAAAGAAGAAAATCTTTTTTGTAGTTATTAATGGCTTTGGATAAAAGAAACAGTATCAAGAGAATGTCCAAAAAGTAAATTTATTTTCACATGACCTTGAGCTCATAAATGAAGGCATTTGTGTGTGTTTGTTCATTGTTTGTTAATTGCCAAGCAAGCATGCAGTGCCCCCCCCCTTTTTTAAAATCACATTGTGGTTGCCTTAGCATTGACCTAGAATGGGGTTTCTCAGACTGCCAAACCTCCCTTTCTTTCCCCATCAGCCTATCAGCCTCATCTCTTTGTAAATAAAGTTTTATTGGAATGCAGCCATGCCCATCCATTTCCCTGTTGTCTGTGGCTGCTTTTGCAGAGTTTAGGAGTGAGACAGAAACCGTGCAGGCCTCACAGCCCAAAATGTTTGCCCTCTGGCTCTTTAGAGAAAAAGTCTGCCGACATCCAGTCTGGAAAGTGACCGGGCTTAAATGCTTTACTATNTCCCCCCCCCCCCCCCCCGCCGGTGTTACTGTTGACTTCCTCACCGGATGCTTTGTGCAAGTTTGGTGCAGGGAGCACTTGTTCTCCCGCTAGGCTTCTTTTCAGGAGGCCTGAGTTGTGGGGGCTGCGGACACCTGGGCCAGGCCTTCTGTTCATGATGAAAGCATGAAAACCTTCACGAATTGATAGAGAAGAAGTTGTAACAGGAGCTCTCACTGTGGCTTCTATACAAAAATAAAAACTTAGTTCAGTATTCAAGAAACAATGGCGAGTTTGCAGTAGGAAGGTACCAAGATGAGTTAGAGCAGCAGGTGGAATTGACACTTATTTTCTAAAGATTTGTAGAAATTTGAATACCTTGTTTCCACTATGAAATCCAATTTAAAATGTGAATGTATTTGAAAAAGTCTAAAATTCTTAATCAAAAGACTTGTATGAACTCTGACATAAAGTAGTTTTTGAATACAAATGTTTATGCTGAAGATGAGAAGCGACAGAGAGTTGGTTTGTTGCACGTACACACGCAGGTACGGCAGAGGGCGGGTCCTCTGCATCGGTGACGTGAAATGTGTGCGAGAAGAGTCGTTTGTGACTTCCCCGTGAACACATAGTATTCACTCTGAGTTACTGATGGTTTCCGTAAGTCTTTTTTCCCCTCTGTTTGAAGAATGTGTTCTGTTTCTGCTTTTTGCAGACTGTAGGCATAGCCATCAGGTTCCCTGTCTCTCGTCGATACTCTGTTTCTCACTTAATGTGAAAGGTTCTTTCTTTCGTTTAAAATGCACTGGTCCTGTTCCAGCTGTACTAGGTAGCTAACAGGTTGCGGTTTTGAGGCGTGTGGCCGACCCACCGGACAGTGGGAGAAAGTGCCGGCACCAAGTCTGCACGCAGAGCTGAGCCCCCGCAGCGCGGGTGGAGGTGGATCGTCAGTCGCGTTCTTCTCCCCGCCCCGCGGCGTCCTGCCTGTTCCCCTCTGCGGGGTGTGCGCGTCTCTGGCGGGGCCTGGACCCAGCACGGCAGCCGCCCGTGCACGGCCCTCCGCGGTTTGCACCCCGCCAACGCTTCACGTGTTGAAGGCGGCGCTGGCCACGCCGGGCACCTGCAGGGCAGGATGCGTTGCCGTGCGTTGCAGCTGACAGACTTGAAATCTGCGCNCCTTCCGCTGAACACAAGCACCACCGCGCGGCCCGGGCCCGGCGGACCTGAGCGCTCAGGTCCGCCGGGCCCGGGCCGCGCGGTGGTGCTTGTGTTCAGCGGAAGGTGCCTGTCTCTTCACTGGGCCCAGAGGCAAAGACTAGACAAAGAATGGAGATACTCATCTTTCCTTAACATGGGAATTTATTTCTTGTTCTAGGATTACTCAGGTGGAATCTCTTAGGTTATTTTGTTCACGTGTAGTGGAAAAGAGAATATTTGAGTTGGTTCAAAAACCCCAACCCATCACGTTTATGTCAAATTAAGGAAAAACTATTTTGTAAAACGTGGACTTCAGAACACCCATCTTCTGTGTTAGGGAAGCTTACAGGGAAATACAGAGTGCCCCACAAGATAGGCTGGAGTAAATGTTCTCAGTGAGGAGGACCTTGGGGGAGCCAGTGGGGGACACCCCTGCTTTCATCTGCCCTGGGAACGTTCTGCTGTCTTCTTGGAAACACACCTGCCAGGTAGACTTTTCTGTGCATGTCGTGTCTGCGTGATGGACGGGTGAGAGCTGGGATCTGCAGGCGCCCAGGAGTTGGATTCTTTGATTAAAATAAATAAGTAAGTAAATAAGTAAAAATTTAAATTAGGGAGGTCCCTAAATTAAGGAATTAAGAGTTTAATACAACGTGATATGTGTTCATTCATGTGACACGCTTCTGCTCATCCTCAGGTCGCTTGTTTTGTTGTAGAAAAAAATGGCCATTGTTTTTGAAGATATTACCGAGATTTTTTATCAAAAGTGTTGGCATGAATGCAGGCTATTTCTTTTTTTTGGATGTGAGACTAAAGAGTCTGGGACTCATGTCCAGCTTGAGAGATGGGAATGAATGAGCCGTAACTTTGGGAAAGGATTCGCCCGTGGCCTGTCTGTATCTCCCATAGGCGTCCGGGGACAGGAGCGTAGCATGTATTTTAGAGAGGAAAGTCCACTGGTGCTGGGTAAAGTCCTAGGCAAGTGACGTGTCGTTTGCCCATGAGACATTGCAGGTTCTGTATTCCTTAGTAAATACGCATTTGTTCTAAAATGAAACTGTGTGCAAAGGCGCTGCTTGGTCGCCTGTCTTTAGGCAGATTCTTTGCAGGGACATCAGGAATCCGTGCTTTACCACACCTAGATCTGTCCCAGGGTGGCTTTGGGCCGTCACATCAGGCGTTGGCTGGTATTCAGGGCACATCTGAGTGGAGGTGTCACAGCGTCCCCCATGGAGCCCACCGTCTTCAGGGGCCGCAGCCGGGTCCGCACACAGACGCATCCGTCGGTAGAGGGGCCTTTCTGAGGGCCGGAGTGCCCCGTGGAGAAGGCAGCTTCATCAGACTTGCCCTTGGGCTCCTCACCCAGGGTCTCTTAAGACCGGTGTAAATGGGTTCTTGAGAGCTAATTATTTTCCAGAAAGATTTCAAAAAGGGCAGTGGTGAGTTTAGAACTTCTCCCCCGGCAGGCCCTTCCTAGGGCTGACGTGGTGTTGCAGGTGAATAGGTTGAGTTTTATGGAAGGTCTTCTCAGGCCACGGGGCCCAACGGACTCCGCAGCTCCGTGTCTCTGTTGCAGGGCTAGTTGTCGGCCAGAAGAATTGAGGCACGAACGTAGCTTTTTTATTCTTACTGTGCTTTTGCCTTGTGTTTGGAGAGCTCTTCAAAGTGCGGGATATGGCCCACTGGTGGAAGTGAAATAATTTAGTGGGTTGCAACTAGTACTTTTTAAAGTAAACAGAATAAAAGAGAAAGTACCAGGACGTGTGGAAATTTCTAGGGCAAGGATGGTTTTGTGATACCCGTTTCTTAGGTGTACACACACGCACACACACACGTCTGTACGTGGAGGGTGAGATGTGAGAATGTGTTTCCTGGTCGAAGTTTGAAATCCACTCTGGTGGATTATGGTGAAAGGTCTGGTGAAAGGTCTATTGCTTTTCAGCAAATACTTTATTTTCTTTTTAAAGATTTTATTTATTTATTTGACAGAGAGAGAGAGAGAGAGAGAGAGATCACAAGTAGGCAGAGAGGCAGACAGAGAGAGAGGAGGAAGCAGGCTCCCTGCCAAGCAGAGAGCCTGATGCGGGCCTCGATCCCAGGACCCTGAGATCATGACCCGAGCCGAAGGCAGAGGCTTTAACCCACTGAGCCACCCAGGCGCCCAGCAAATACTTTAGAAAATGGGTTCCATTCATTCTGAAATACAGTCAGCTGCTGTACTTTGCCTCACCTTAGTTAATTACTGGGTGGCAGTGTGTAGGATTTCCTGTTAAGTTACCAGGACTTCCATTTCCTGTACAAAGAGATTTTGTCCCCTGAAATTTCTTCCAGGGAGCTAGTAGAGGGCCTATATTGTGAAAATGTAAGTACTATCGTTATAGTTGTTATTAATTAATAAAACTACTTTTTGCTTAATTGAAGAATTTCTTTTTCAGGTTTCCTTGCTACAGAATGAAAGTGTAGAGAAAAACAAGAGCATACAAAGTTTGCACAATCAGATATGTAGCTTTGAAATTGAAATCGAGAGACAAAAGGAAATGCTCCGAAATAATGAATCCAAAATACTTCATTTACAGGTAAGACGTTTTAGAGTGCGGCTGGATCAGAGGGTGAGGAGCATGTCTGTGTTCTTCCAGACTTTCTCAGTGAACTGTTTGAGCAAAAGCCCTGACATTTGTAAAACAGACAGCCTGTTTCTCTTGCTTAAGTGAAGACTTGACAAAGACCCAGGCCGCTGTTTCTTCCCCACTTTTCCCTGGAGAGCAAGCCCACTGCCCCTCTTCTGTGTCTTTGATTCAGTGTTGGTGAAGTAAGACTTAAAGCCCATGTTTTTAAAAATTACCTGTTTTTATTATTATTTAAGATTTCATATTGTTCAAGAATAGTTATGTGTAAAGTTTCACTTCCTAAAGTGAAGTGAAGCCGATCTATTTTGTTCTGAGTTTTCTGGTGACACACATACCCCACTTTATCTCACCATAGTGATCTAGATACACCTGCGAACAAACACGCAGACCTTTGCTGCTCTGAAAAAAGGTGATTGTGTAAAGAGGTTTGATTAGAATGTCACTTCTCGTTTGTTATCAACACAGGTACTTGTTAGTATGTTATTCTTGTAGCTCTTATCCACACGTTAGTTTCCTCGCGGTGTAGGTCTGTTACGCTGATTCCCACGTGTATCACACACCCCCACAGAAGAATCACTACATGTTTCCAAGATGGCTTTTTAGTGCTTTTGCTTAGGTCTGTTTCCTTAAATTATCTGGAAGATAAAAAATTATTTCCAAGAGCTCAGAGTCATAGCGTCTTTGAGAATGCCTTTCCTCGCATTTTAACATTAGAGATTAGTCCTAGTGGCTCAAATTCTTAGTGATTTATTAAATTAATTTCGTTTATGTTAAAACTTTGTGGTTGTCCAGAGACGAGGAAAAACACAATGAAATAATAGATTGTGTCAGAAAAGGTAAAGTTGTCATTGAATCAAGCCAGAACAAGTCTGTCACATAAAGCGCCAGCAGGCCTCGTGCCGCGAGTGCCCGTGGGAATGTAGCTCCGGAGGCCCCACTCAGCTCCGAGCTGCTAGTGACATCACTGCAGGCCCGTGGCTCTGAGACGTGTGTGGAAAGGACACAGAAGCTAAAGCTATGCTAGAAAACCACCCGTTAAAAATAGCAACAGAAGAATGAGTGAGTAGTAGGTTCATTTGTACAGCATCATTTATAACCAGAAAAATTAGGATCTCCGTAATGAGGTCATCAGCACTTTTGTCAGAAACCTCTGATGTCGTTACGTGCACCCTCCACTTCCCCCTCTCCCAGGGTCAAAAATTTGAATTTACTTTACTTTTTAGTAGAGCTTCATCATTCTACCGTGTGTGATCTATATTTGAAGGCTTTGGTGATGGAATAAGCCGCTGAGATCTAGGAAAGAAAGGGGGAAAGCAGGTTGCCGGCGCCCAGAGCCGTGGAGGCTGGGCGGCCGACCGGTCGGTGCCCTGGTGGGTCCTAAGTAGGAGGGCGGCCACTCGCCACCACTCTTCTCCACGGAGAGAAAAGCACAGAGGGAAACAGACTGTGTAGAAAGAAAGGGGCTCGGCTCACCCTGCATGTGCAACGCCCGATCTTATGAAGCATGTTGGGACGGCGCCCCCCCCGCCAGCGGCTTCTGGAGACTGACCCCGTCTGGGTGACGGTGTGATGGCAAAGGTGGCAGCTTGCCTGTGCTTAACTGTGGGGCTGTCCCCACGGACAGAGTCGGGGCTCTCAGTCTTCCGGGAACGTGGGTAGAAGACCTCCGTGGCTGGCCCTGGAGGCGTTGGCTGTCTGAGAGGCCCTCGGGGCCCAGGGCGCTTCCCCGCAGTCCCTCCAGAGCCTTCTCCACCTCTCCACCCTGAGCCTGGTCACGGGCACCCGTCAGTATTCCTTCCTCATCCCAAAGCCTTCCTGCCGCCTTCCCCTCCCCCGGCCTCCTCCCTGCTCCCCCAGCGCTGTGCATGGGACCGCCATGGTGACAACAGACATGGTACCCTCTGTGTCATCTCCTTCCTTGTCGGACTCTCCAGGACAGCCTCGGACCCGGGGACGGGGGCAGCACATACAGCACATACAGCACATACAGCACATGTAGAGTTCCTGAGGGCCCCGGATGCACACGGTGGACAGGGGTATGGTCAGAGCTGGCCAGTGGCAGTGGAATTTAAGAGTGTGTTTGCTTTTGCTGGCCCCAGAAGGGCAGTTTCTTAATATTTTACTTTTTAAAGAACACGTTTTTCTTCATGAAAAAGCCCCCCTAGCTGTCCGCTTACTCTGCGTGCCCCTGTCGTTGGCAGCAGCTAGAGGGGCCGGTCCTTCTGGAGTCCGGGTGCGGGACTGAAGCCACGAGGCGCACTGCGCCACCCCCGCTCCACCGGCCCCTCCCCCCCACCCCGCATGGTCTCTTTGGCGCAGTGTCTGGTACAGAGGTCCCAGTGACAAGCGGTGCAAGGGACAGGAAGAGAGACGGAGGCTAGAGGCCTCGGGTGCACCCTGCAAGGCACTGATGAGCTGGTGCTCCGGCAGCTAATCTTTGGATTAGGACTTATTTACCTTGGTTGCAGCCTATACCATCTCTCGGCTCCTGGCTTCTTTTTCTCATGCAATCCTACACCTGCATTTAAGACTTATTTTTATAGAAAGATGACAGCAGCTGCATGTAGACCGCTCTGGAGGAATGAGGTAGTGTTGGCTGCGTTCTACAGAGAACGTGACTGAGGCCATGTTTTGCCTGACTCTACCCTTTATACAGAGGAGAGGAGTGTTTAAAGCTACCACATTGTCTCTTGCTGGTGGGGGGGGCTCCTTTTAAGTGACTTGGTGGAGCCTTGTCTGTGTGCACACGTGTTCCCCCCACGTGCCCTCACGTGCCGACTCTGTGTCACCGAGCTGGTGCCCGGGCCCCCTATGGCAGCCACCTCTCACACCCACGGTTCTGCTCCTGAGGTCACCATGTGCCTCAGTACGGGTCCTGGGGAGGAGGCACCTCTGCGTCACCCCCATTTTATCTCCAGGCCATGAGGCCGAGGGGTGATGCATGGCTTGTCCTGGGCCGCCGTGCAGTGCACTCAATGTGGACCAGGCCACAGAATGGCATCTCCGACCCCCCACTGGTGACGCAGGTTTCCGTTAGCCCCCTCTGAAGCACACCAGGATCCCCAGTAGCTCAGCTGGTGGCCTTCGCGGGTGGGGTACATGGCGGCCCCTGCAGGTGCTCCTTGGAAACACATTATGGGTTTGGCTGTTCAATGAGGTCAGCAGTGCTATCCCCAGAACCCAGACTTTGTGAGCTAATCAAATATGCCTCCAGACACATGGATTTAAACAAAGTGACATCAGTGTGGGAAGAGGTGTTCTTTACAGAAACCATTTTTCTTTTTCAATGTTAGCTACAATCAGGTTTTCTTGGAAAGAAGAGGAAGAATAACATTGTACTTCTACCCCAAAAAAGTAACCCAAACCTACCGTGTTTGTTCCCTGGTGGTTATTAACAGCCAGCAAAGGTGCTGAAACTAAACGTTTAAAAATAGGCTTCCGAAAGGAGAAGTGAGCTTGGCAGGCCCCGGGGCGCTCCCCTGTGTGGCCTGCAGCTTCAGAGGCAGCCCAGAGGCAGCCCAGTTACTCACGCCCTCACTGGGGCCCAGACCACCCAGCCTTCATGAGCTTTAGTTCAAAAAATGCAAATCCTTTTTAGAAGTAAGAACCCTGGGGCGCTGGTTGAGAGTCTGCCTTTAGCTCAGGTCAAGATCTCAGGGTCCTGGGATCAGTCCCGGGATCCAGCCAAGCCGCATGATATCGAACTCTCTGCTCGGTGGCGGGAAGCCTGCTTCTCCCTCTCCCTCTGCCCTTCCCCCCCTCAAGTAAATGAATAAAGTCTTTAAAAAGAAGTGAAAACCCTTTAGATCCCAACTTAATGCAACAGGTGGTATGCCCGTCCTTAAAAACAGGCCGGAGCGTGAGTCTTAGCCCTCTGCTTATGGTTGTAAATGGTCTGTGTGTTTCTGCAAAAGAAAAGGCTTTCTGAATTATTTAAGATGGCATGAGATGGAGCCCTGCTGTCCACAGCCACGTGTTAGTCAGTTATCTTTCTGGGCCCCTGGGCACAGGACACGGAGCACCGTGCAGGTGGGGGAAGCAAGCCCGCTCCTAGGCATCGGCCCCTGGGTTTTAGCCGGGCTCTGCAGACCCCCCATCAAGGCCCTTCCTGCGGCCGGCCCTGGGCGGACGCCCGGTCTCTGGAGCAGGCGGCAGGGTAGTGGCTGCTCTCTCTCGGGTCCCAGCAGGATTCTGGGGCACTTCCTGCAGCCACCGAGACAAGGCGACCCCTCCAGCCCTGGGTCAGGCAGCCTCGTAGGAGACCCACATCGTTCGGCCTGGTCGATGGGTTGGCCCTTTAGGAAAGGGAGACCTGCTGAAGGCCCATGGGTGTGGCTCCAGGGTCCTGCACCTGAGACTCTAGGACAAAGTGGTATGGGGTCCCATGCCCTGCAGCTGGCGGGCGAGGCTTCTCTGTGCCTTGGTCCCCTCCTCTGGGATAGGGACCTATGGCCCCTGCATCCCCTGAGATGCATTTGGGCCACAGTGAGATGCTGGCGTGGGCCCGGCTCTGGGCTGGCTGCCCGTCCTAGCAGCTGGTGTCTGATGGGAGTAGCACGGCATCTGCACGGTTCTAACTGGGTTTTACCTTTCTGATGCCTTTGATTTGGAAGCGGGTGATAGACAGCCAGGCGGAGAAACTGAAAGAGCTGGACAAAGAGATCCGCCCCTTCCGGCAGAACTGGGAAGAAGCAGACAGCATGAAGAGCAGCGTGGAATCCCTCCAGAACCGAGTGACGGAGCTGGAGAGTGTGGACAAAAGTGCGGGACAGGCGGCTCGGAACACAGGTGGGGGCACCGGGGGCGGGGGGGGGAGGGGCTNGGGGGGGGGGGGAGGAGCTGGGGAGGGTCTGTTCCTGGGAACCTGGCCAGCGTGGCCAGGTCTGGGGGCTTGAGCTGGTGGGCAGGTGGTACGCGGGGTACACACCACCTTGAGCAGTGATTTTCAGTGAGAGATCACTCGTGCAGGGGTGTGATGACTTGCCGGCCAGAGATGCCTCTGTGAGACAGAACCGGAGACAGAAACAGAAACCTAGACACACGCCCTCCGTGTGACACCAGCCTGGTGGAGAGGAGGTGCAGGGTGGACACCAGGCAGGGGACAGGGCTTGCTGGTCGGAGGCGGGGGGGTTCGGGGTGGGGGGTGAGGGAGAGGCTCCTGGCCGTGCTCGTAAAGGCTTCCAGGGGACAGAAGTGACGCGCAGGTGAGGCACTGGATCCTGCGGTGCGCTCAGCGAGTGTGTTTCGGGTACCCAGAAGCTGCTTTGGGGACTGAGGGAATGTTCTGAGTGTTTGGATGACGAAGATTAATGGAGCAGAGGGACTGGGGTTATGGCAGTGCCTGCCCCCCCCCAGCATTGGGTTAAGCCGAGGATGGGAATGACACGTGGTGAGAGCCCACGTGGGGCACAGGTGACGCTGAGCATCAGGCTGGAAGGCAGGGGGGCGTGAGCCAGAGGGTGGGCTTTCCCTGCCCGCGGGGGGGCTCTGCGGGCCCTGTCATGCGGGCCCTGGGACACACAGGCCTGTCCCCCCAGGGGTTGCCTCCTAGCAGGCTGTGGCTGTGGCCGTGGGTGTGGGGGCCAGCGAGGCGGGGCTCTGAGGCCTGTGTTTCAGGACACGTACAGGTGTTTGTCTCCCACCCAGAAGGCCGTTCCGTTCCGTGCCGGTGCTGGCGGGAATGGGCTCCTCCCGCCTTCCTGGCGCTCACGGGCCGCCCTCACCCCGTCTCTCCTCACCCACGGCAGGCTTGCTGGAGTCCCAGCTGAGCCGGCACGACCAGATGCTGAGCGTTCACGACATCCGCCTGGCCGACATGGACCTGCGTTTCCAGGTCCTGGAGACCGCCAGCTACAACGGCGTGCTCATCTGGAAGATCCGAGATTATAAGCGGCGGAAGCAGGAAGCTGTCATGGGGAAGACCCTGTCTCTCTACAGCCAGCCCTTCTACACGGGCTATTTTGGCTATAAGATGTGTGCCAGGGTCTACCTGAACGGGGATGGCATGGGGAAGGGGACGCATTTGTCGCTGTTTTTTGTCATTATGCGTGGAGAGTACGACGCCCTGCTGCCTTGGCCGTTCAAGCAGAAAGTGACACTCATGCTGATGGATCAGGGGTCCTCTCGGCGTCACCTGGGGGATGCCTTCAAGCCGGACCCCAACAGCAGCAGCTTCAAGAAGCCCACCGGGGAGATGAATATTGCCTCTGGCTGCCCAGTGTTTGTGGCCCAAACTGTGCTAGAAAACGGGACATATATTAAAGATGATACCATTTTTATTAAAGTCATAGTGGATACTTCGGATCTGCCCGACCCCTGACAGGTCACTGGGGAGGTGGATTGAGCAGAAGGCAACTCCTCTGGGGGGTTTGAACCGGCTGTCTCCACCGAGGTCCTCGCGCTCAGAAAAGGACCTTGTGGAACGGAGGAAGCAGCAGAAGGTGGCCGCGGGCCGGCGGGAGGAGCCACGCGTGAGGACACATCCGACATGTTTTCTAATAGACTAGCAACACTCCACTCTGAAGAATTATTTATCCCTCGACGTGATAAATACTGCTGTCAGAGAAGGTTTTCATTTTCATTTTTAAAGATCTAGTTAATTAAGGTGGAAAACATATATGCTAAACAAAAGAACCATGATTTTTCTTCCTTAAACTTGAACACCAAAAAAAGAAAACACACATACGCACACACACACACACACACACACACTCACACTCACACACACGCACACCTGGGGATAGCTGGACATGTCAGCATGTTAAGTAAAAGAAGAATTTATGAAATAATAATGCAATTCTGATATATTCTAAAATTCAAGAGTGCAATCTTGTTTCAAATATAGTATATTGTCTATTTTTAAGGCCTCATCTGGTCTCTGTTTTAATAATTTGTTTGTCAGAAGACCCTGAAGTACACCTAGGTCTTTTCTGAAAGTCTCAATTCAGAACCATTTTTTAATTTAAAGTTCTAAGATAATTGTTATTGCAAACATTTTATTTGAAAACGTTGATAGACTGATATTTCTTGGAAGAAAATGTAAACTATCCAACACTGGTTATCACTTGTGATAGGACAGAAGCTATTCACTCTGCTGTTATTTCTCGTTAGAAATGTGAGCCTCACTACCTGTCGTAGTCAATGACACTACTTCACAGTTACTATGAAAGGGACCTGCTCATCGATGCTGTGCATCATTCTCAGATTTATAATCGTTTTCACCCTAAAATAGGGCGTTCGTTGAACTTTGGAGTTCTAAACAAAATCCTGTAGGCTTTTAAAAGATTCTGCCCCCTGTGTTCAGACACGCGCTCCCTCGCTGACCGCCGTGACCGTCGGTGTCCGCAGCCCGGGGTGGGCAGGCGGCTGGGGCCGGAGGAGGTCACAGTGGGTGTGTTTCTTCATTCTGTCACGTTGCTGCGTCGCGTTGACGATCTCCAAAGGCGGCGTCTTTGCGTAGAGGTGGTGGCATACTGTACACGTGCCTTAGACGGACCTGCTGCTTCCTGACCCTGGCTCTGTGTTCGCTGTAACTCTAGAAGGTGGTAGCTTAACCCGACTCTTCTCGGCCTCTTCGGAGGCCCTCAGACAGCCCCGTTCCTGCGGAGGAAACCAGGCTCCTCTTCAGCTTCCGGAGCCTCCGCTGCTCCAGTATCACAGATTCCGACTCTCCGGGCCCCAAACGTGCGCCGCCCGGTCCCAGTGCGGGCGTGGTGGCCGCACCCTGGGGCAGGAGGGGGGCAGCCACGGCGCCTCTCCGGGTCCCCACGCAGCAGAACCCTCTGAGCATTCCAGAGAGCGCCGCTCTGGGGGCCGCCCGGCTCACCCACGGGGTCCCGGCACCACCGCCCTCCCGGGGAGGGTGGGCTCGGGGCCGCCCGGGCTGCGCCTGCCCAGACGGCGTCTTCTCACCTCACTGTTTACCTTCTCTCAATGGTCCAACTGTGATAGAAGCCGGAGCCCTGCCTCCCTGTGCCCCTCTGCTATGCACCATGCTCCACGGGTGCTCTTACCACTGATGGGTGCTACACGTGACGGGTGCTTCTTAGGCAAACCAGTGTGTGTGAACCACCGCATCTGTGCCGCTCATCCAAAAGACGCGCCCGCCGCTGGCCAGCTGGGCCGCGTGCCGCAGACTGCCTGCCTCCGGGCTCCCCGCGGCCGCGCGGGGATGGTCGGGCTGGTGCCCGGTGGCCCGCCGTGTCTCTGGTGCTGCCATCTGCCCTGGGCGTGCCTCCGCCCCAGTGCCTNCACCAAAAAGCCGCCCCCGCCGCTGGCCAGCTGGGCCGCGTGCCGCAGACTGCCTGCCTCCGGGCTCCCCGCGGCCGCGCGGGGACGGTCGGGCTGGTGCCCGGTGGCCCGCCGTGTCTCTGGTGCTGCCATCTGCCCTGGGCGTGCCTCCGCCCCAGTGCCTGCTGGAAGTGCCCTCCCGGCGCCCCGTCCCCTGCCCTAAGTGACCTCGTTGGTTCCGGCACCTGCCGCGCCCTCTCGCAGTCCGGCGCTCGTGGCGGTCATCTTCCCGATTTCCTCCCCCCCTGCCCCCCGCATTGCTTTGAGAGCCAGTCCGTGCCCTTCGTCCTGTCCGCGAGGAGCCGTGAGTCCCCGTTCAGAGAGGAAGGACTTCCTGCAGCTGCTGCGGGACCCGTTTTCCCTCGAAGGCGCCCCCGACCTCCTCCAGGCCCTGCCCTAGTTCCACCCCGGACGCCCAGCAGGGAGAGGACGCCAGGCGGTCCCTGCCCGGCCTCCGGTGGCTTTCCTGAGGACGGGGGTGACCAGCAGGGACATGCCTGCCACTTCCTCCCCTTCACTAAAACTATGGACAATGGTAACAAACTTGAGATAAGCAACATCTCAGTCTGGATAAACAAACAAACAAACAAACAGTACTTTGCCTCTCCTGGTTGGGATTCTTCTGGGGGTGGGCCACCTGGGAGCACTGCTGGAAGCGTCTGTCCCTCGGTGGGGGCACTTTCCCAGCAGCCCCTCCCAGACACGCTCCTGGTGGGAGACGGCGGGCCCTTTTGGCCTCCTCCCAGGGAGCCCACAGGACACGGCATCCGGGGCTGGCACCGCGCGCCGGGATGAGGATGGGCCACGGCGGAAGCTTCGTCCTGTGGCTTGAGAATAGTTGGTGATAACAGGGGGGTTGTTTGCCTTTTGGCCACTGTGCACCTCTTTCCCTCTTGTGCACTTGGGACTTTCTGGAACGCGGCCTCCTGAAGGACCTGAGCATGGGGTGCTGCCCTGATGGACGCCCCTGGGGCGGCTTCCGGCCTGACTCCTCGGGGCCCTGGTCCGGTGCTTGCTGCCCGGGGCCGGCCTTGGGCGGTGACCCCAGGGCGGCCGCCCTCCTGGCTTCACCGGGTCCCGGCCACCCACGAAACATGTCACACGCAGTGTGTATCAGCTGCACTTTTCCCGTTTCCTAAAAGTGACAAAACTCCCCGATGGGACAAAACCGTTCCGACGCTTTAGAGAAACCCACACCAAGTGTCGTGCGGGACGGAGCCGTCGCTTCCCTGCCAGCCGCGTGCGGGGCCCGAAGGCCGCCCCCCGGCTCTGCTCACCCCGTGGGCTCCGGGCCGCGCCCACCGCACGCTGCGGTCTGCGGGGACAGCACCAGCCTGGGAGTCCCTGGCGGGGTGGGCGCGAGCGCGGGGCTCTTCCCCAGACGCGGGGAGTCGCTGCGGACCCCACTTCCCCGGCCGCTCCGAGGAGGGGGTTTCCAGTTTCCCGGGGGGACGGGTACCCGACGAGACCGTGGGGATGCTCGTCAGTCGTTCTCAGACCCGCCGACAGGGGGCGCTGGCCCGCGGGGAGGGACTGGCCCTGCGGCCGCGGGGGCCACCAGGAGGGCCGCGGCCCGTTCGCAGCCTGTCCCCGGAGCAGCGTCGGCAGGCCCGAGATGCTCCGTCCCCTCCCTGCCCGCCGCAGATTCCCCTGGCCTTGTCACCCCCCGGGCGTGGAGCCCCGGAAAGCCTGTCCCCTACGGCGGCCGCCGCCTGGCCCTCGCTGCTGGCCAGCTCCAGGGGGCTCCCTGGCCCCGCCGCCGCCCCGCGGCTCCCCCTGCACCACCCTGGCCAGGCAGGGGCCTCGAGCCCCTCACCTCGTGTCCCAGTGGGGCCTGCCGCTGTCGTTGGCGGGCCTGGCGTCCTGCAGCTGGAGGGCCCCGGGCGGCTGGGGAAAGGGTGTCGCGACAGACCCTTCCACACGGCAGGGTCCCGCGGTGGGTCCTTTCCTCGTCGGCCCAGGGGAGGTGGGCAGAGTGGTAGGATCCCCTCTGCAACTCACACCCTGGGGGGCTGCGCTCCTCCTCCGCCCCCGGCTCCACGGAGGGGCGCCACGGCTGTCGCCCGTCTTCGTGGGGTGGGGCTGGCGGAGGTCACAGCCCTCCAGGTACCCCTGGCCCAGACCACAGCTCCGAAGTGAGTGCCTCTGCTCTCGGTCGTCAGCAGAGCTGTGAACCACTGTTCTCCTTCTGGTCCAGATCTTTCTCAGACTGCGGCGGAGAGCTGGGGGGCTCCGGGAGCCCCTCTGCATTTTGAGCGTTGGAGAGGCGAATGAGGGGTCTGTCACCCGCATCTGCTTCTCGGCCCAAGACCACGCTTCCGTCTTCAGCTTTGCAAATCTAGACAGTTTTATTTTCTGCAAAGTAGAATGTGTCCACTGGGGTCTAAGCCAGATGAGGTCCGTGTGTGGCTGCCACGCGGGCAGGTGACCGGGTCAGTCACTGCCGTCTCCCGGGGTCGGGGTAGGCTGTCCCCCGGGAGCCAGGGCCCGCGGGGAGGGGAGCGTCCCAGGCGGGTGTCCCGAGTGGAGCCGGTGAGTCCGTCCGAGGAGGCCCTAGTGGCACCTAAGCAGTGCTCGCCTTTCATTTCTCCTGCTGCTGCCGTGTCGAGTCTCTCGTGAACTCTCGCATTGAGAAAGAGGTTCAAGTCCGGGATGGTTGTACCACTCGCTGTTAGTGGTGGTTGGTTTTTATAACTCAGTCCCCTAGTAGACAAGCCAGATAACCTTCAACAGCAAACTAAACGAGTTAATTGGTAAACACAAACGCCGGCATTATTTCCAAGGATTTTTACAAGAATCACCCTTATAGAGTAACACCTGTGATCAAGGAAGTGTGTGAATCCATGTAGACAGTTGTGTCAGGTTTTAGAATCTCATTCTTTCTCTGATGGCACACCTCTTCAGTTCTATTACCCCAAAACAAAGACCAAAGAAGGCCAATCTCTCATTTGACTCTGTATTTTTAATCTGCCTGTTTTAAAAGTTGCCGTCTGTAGTAACCGCTCGCTGTGAGGACCCATCTTGACCCTCCAAGTGATTGTGACCAGTGATTCACGTCCTGTGTGTTTCCGCTCTTCTAAGAAAAAACAACAAAACGACAGTATAAGTTATTGCTCAGCAATAATCATGTTGTTAACGTGAGTCAACAACATGTCTGATTTTCTGATAGCATTATTATGTTTTATATTTTTGTTTACTGTATATTGTGTGTGGTTTTATTTGGTATTTATTTGTGTTTTGAGGTCTTGCAATGTTTTTGTGTTTCTGATGCTAATAACTAAAGTTTGTAAGAGTGTAGAATGCAAAACTCTGAAATGCTAAACTGTCTGATTAGAGGAAAATAAATCTGACTAAGGAGTCTGGGTTTCTTTTTCCGCCGTCTTGCGCAGGCACTTGGCCGTGCCCGGGGCCTTCCCTTCCCGCCGGCCCTCCCGGCCTCTCCTCTCGGAAGCGGCTTCCTGGGCGGCCTGCGTGGCCACACAGCCCCACGCTCAAAAGGGCCCACGCGTGGCTTCATGCTCTGCTGTCACGGTCTTAGAACTCTCGATGTTTGAGAAAGGGGTCCCGCGTGCTGGTTTGCACAAGACCCAGCCAACGGGGCAGCCTCCCGCGGCCTCCCGGCCTCCCCTGCAGCCAGAGCTCTGACCTCGGTGTGTCCTGGAGGCTGGTGTGCCCAGCCACGCTCTCAAGTCTGCGGTCCAGGTCTGCGGCCCCCTGGTCCGGAGCAGATGAGGCGGCCGTTGCCCTCCCGCCAGGTCCAGGCCCGGGCATCTGGTGGAGGGGCCCCCGACCCGGTACCCGCCAGCTCCCCGCCTTCACCCGCCGGGGGGGGCTTTGGGCTCTTTGAGCCTCAGTTCCTCCTCATCTGTCAAATGGAAGAAGAGCATCTCTCTCTTTTCCGAAAGATGGTTATTAAAAAGCTGGACCAGGGCACCTGGTTGGCTCAGTCGGGAAGCGGCCGACTCTTGATTTTGGCTCAGGCCGTGATCTCGGGGTCCTGGATCAGCAGGGAGTCTGCCTGGGATTCTCTCTCTCCGTCTCTCTCTGCCCCCTGCCTCCCACAGAATCTCAGGCAGACTCCGCTCAGCGCGGAGCCCAACACGAGGGTGGATCTCACGACCCTGAGAGCACGCCCTGAACCAAAACTGAAAGTTGGACCCTTAACCGACTGTGCCATCAGGAGCCCCTAAATAAATGAATCTTAGGGGGAAAAAAAAAAGGCCACCCCAGTGCTGACCATGCAGGTGCTTGTGATGCTCCAGGCAACCAGGTGTTTTTAAAATATTTATTTCAGTAACCTCCACACCCAGCATGGGGCTGGAACACATGACCCTGAGATCAAGAGTTGCATGCTCTTCCGACTGCGCCAGCCAGGGGCCCCCCAGGCAACCAGTTTTAAATAGCTGCTCATAGGAGCGTCGGGGGGGTAGAGAGCCAGCAGGACCCCTCCCAGCTCAGCATTTCTCTGGGTGGTTACCTGCACCAGGCCCAGGGGCAGCAAGCCCTTGAGGGCACCGCAAATTATCGAGTGTGGAGCCTGCTTTCCAGCACAGGCGCAAAGACCGTGGGAACTGCCCAGCCTCTTCCCCACGGTCCTGCCCCTGCAGGTGTGCACCCTGCAGCCCCGCTGGGCCCCTGGAGCAACGCAGCAGCAGGAAGGGGCGGGCTGTCCAGGGCCTCAGCGCACACTGTTCCTGCTGTCCGATGCTGGGGGGCCCACCAGAGAGTCCGGTCCACCCCATGCCCTCAGCCCTGCAGTGAGGCACACAGTGGGGAGCCCAGGCCCCCCCAGATCTTCCTAATGCAAGCTCTCACACCCAAACCCCAGAGAAGGGCACCATCTCCCTCGGCCTAGAGGCTCCCAAGTCTGCCCGCCCCTGCGGTGAGGGGCTTGCGCACCATCGGCTCTCTGGCCCTCGGGCCTGGGCTCCCACGTGGTCTCAAGCACAGCAGGGACGCTGAGCGACACTGCAGGTGGCACACAGCCACGGAAGCTAGAGCCCCTGAGGACAGCCCGGACCGACAGCGTGGCCAGCTCTGTGGGCTGGGCAGCCACGGAGCCACGTGGACTTGGGGTTTTCCAGCTCCTTCGGAGGGATTGCACTCAGCGGGAACTTCAGGAACTGGATACTTTTCTTTCAGCCTTTTGGAGTTTTTTCCTGAGTTGTGCAGGAAGGGAAGTGAGCCATACACCCCGGGAGAAGAGCGCCCCCTGCTGGCTGCACCTGGGCCAGAGGCGCCCACGGGGCCCGGGCGGAGACGGCGGCAGACCCGCCCAGCAGCAGAGGGCATGTGCGCTCCAAGCAGCTCCTCCCAAGCCCAGGCCGCTCCCAGGACTGAGCGTGGCAGCGCGGCCTTGGCTTTGGTCCCCAGAGTGGGCACTGGGGGCAGCCCGGCCCTCCCGGCGCGTTGGGGCCAGGGAGGCCACCGGGCGGTGTGTCCCAAACCCTTCCATCCAGGACTTCCGAGGACGAAGCAGAAGTCACGAGCGCAGAGGTGCAGGAACGTGCAGAGGCCTCCCTGCGCTGCTGGCTCGCAGCCCCTGGTGCGGTCACCGCGCACGGCAGCAGGACCCAGGACCAAACCCAAATCCCGCACGGGCCGAGGACCAGATCTAGGGAAATGCCCGAGGCACCGCACGACGGCTCCTGGTCAGAGATGCCTGGTGTCTGAGGGTCGCTCCCAAGTGAGAACCTCGAGGTCTGGAGGGGGCGCGCCCCCGGGCCCTCCCTGCGCTCTGCGGGTCTTCTGGGACTGTGGCTCACCCTGCGGGACGCTCGGTGCCCCACATGGGGAAGAACTAGAGACGGGGTCGCTCGTTTCCTGCAAGTGGACAGCGGCATAGTCTACACCCTGAACCCGAGGGATCTGGGGCCAACACCACAGCCACGAGGAGGCGAACAGAAGGTCCGCAGAGGAGGGTCTGCGGCTGGCCCTGGGGGCTGGCCTCCGGGAAGGCAGAGCTCAGGCCGCAGGGCAGCAGGGGCGGGGCTGGCAGCTGGCGGTGGGGTAGGCCTGTCAGGCGGGCTGGCGGGGCAGAGGCCCCGCTGAACGCGCTCTTGGGGCCGGAAGGACACGTTCTCGGCCACTGGGGCCACCCGCCTGCTCTGTGCTGACCTTGGCCTGCTGGGCCCCCCAGGCGGCTGAGGTGCAGGGGGCGGGGGAGGGTGTCACACGCCGTCTGCAATGTCACCTCCTCACAGAGAACTGCCCTGACCGCCTTGCCGGAGCAGCTCCCTCGGGGTCACCACGCACTCTGGCTCCGTGCTCCTTCCGAGCCCCACTCGCTCAGAACAGTGTGGCGTGTCCATCCTCCACCTGCCCAGACAACAGCAGGGCCGTGCTCCCGGCCACAAGAGTGCACACAGACCCAAGGCCAAGGGCGATGTGGAGATCCACAGGGAAGTCACGGGTCGGGGGCGGGGACTACTCCCAGACGCCCGGGCCCTGCGGGTGACCGGCCTGCCTGTGCAGAGTGTCAGCCATCCCTTCCCCCATACATATTTTTGGGGTGGCCTCTGTGTTCCAGGCAGGGCCTAGTCGGCCCCTGGGCGCATGCTGACAGTGGGCAGGCCCACATGGCCTCTCTGGAGAGGTGACTCCATGCAGGGGCTGGAGTCTCAAAGGGGAAACCGTGCCAAGAGGAGCTCCACCGCCATTGTCCCACGGTCCCACCTCAGCCCTCCTCTCCCTGTGCGGGAAGAGAGTCATGCACGCTGGAGAGGGACACGAAGGCCCAGAGATGTGCAGGAGACCGCCCAAGGCCACACAGCAAATCAGGGACAAAGGTGGGGGTGAAGGAACTGAGGAACTGTTCTTGGGGCAGGATCCGTTTCCACAGAGTCCTAGAGAAGGGAGAGGGGGAGGGAGAGTGGGAAGGGGGTGATTCCCATGGCTCTGGAAGTCTGGGTGGGGACTCCCAGGGTGGCAGGGCTGTCACTCACACGCCAGGGGAGGGCTGAGGTGGCCCATCAGAGCACCGCAACCCTCCGCCATGGGGTTGGTGCAGCCTTAGAAGCAGGAACCAATCAGAGGCCTCGCTGAGACCATGCATAGCGGCCTAGGCAGGGAGGTGTGGGGTCCAGTTCTCCCCAGGCCATCTTTCCTGCCACCTGGAGGAGGTTGGGCACAGAGGGGAACCAACACAGTCAGGGCAGTTAAGCCAAGACAGAGTGAGGCTGAGACACCCAGGCAAGCACAGACACCGAGAGTTTGGTCGGTCCCTGGATCCA
Source organism: Ailurus styani (assembly GCA_002007465.1). Taxonomy (NCBI): domain Eukaryota; kingdom Metazoa; phylum Chordata; class Mammalia; order Carnivora; family Ailuridae; genus Ailurus; species Ailurus styani. The sequence continues at coordinate 3,717,438 of LNAC01000192.1, forward strand.
GCCTTGCCTGAAGCAGCTCCTTCATGGCATTTCCCAGTTACTGGGACAAACTCACCTGGGGACTTTGCATTTCTCCTACTTCCAGTTGAGGTCCCCAAGTGTCTGCCCACATGCGCACCCGGGTACCCAGGGCACCTGCGCGTGCAGTTTGGGGCCTTCTGTGCAGCATGGTCCTGCCGTGCCGAGTCACGTCTTTGCTTCTGAGGTGTCCCAGGGGCTCTTGGGCAGCTCAGGGCCGGGGCTGCTACCTGTCTCCTGCCTCAGCATGGGCTCCAGTCTGGGCCACCCTCTGACAGCTGGACACATTTGGGCCCATGTCCAGCTGCTGCTCAGCAGCACCCCCTTCAGGCTGGGGAGATGGATGCTGCTAACTCTTGGCTCAGCAGCCCCAACTCCTGTTCTGCACCTTCCGTCCTCCGTCCACACTGTGTGCTGCAGCTGTGACCTCCTCTGCGTCCCACCTTTAATGCTATCACTTCCGGGGAGATTTCTCTGACCGCCCAGGCGGTCTTGCTGCCCTGTTCAGACAGCACAGTCTCTCTGGCAAAGGCCTGGCCAGCTGGGGTGGGAGGGGTCAGAAAGTTCCATTTCCGCAAGGCCCAACCACCCCACCCTGTAGAGCCTCTCTTGGGCCTCGGCCTCAGTGCAGTCCGCTTCCCGAGTTGGGAGAAAGGAGCCTTGGGAAGACCTGCCTGGCCTTTCGGGCTCGGCTACGGTGCTCCGGGCCCTGGGAGTGAAGTTCGCTGAGCCCCTGGCTCTCTGCCTTGACAGCCACAAGCGGGCTGGCGGGAGGAGGGGAGGGGAGCAGAGCCGGACGGCCTGGTGGAGTCCCAAGAAGGCCCAGTTCACAGAACTGCCCAATTCCCAGGGAGAAGCAAGGCGAGGGGGCCAAACAGGTGTGACCCCCAAATAGCCCCTCTGCTCCTGGTCGAGGCTTCCTCAGACGAGGGAGCTCCCTGTCGGCCCAACAGGCAGACAAGGCCGAACTGCAGGGCCACGGAGACCCCGTGGGATGGGGATCCCAGGCTGGGCCGACTCCGCTGCACCCCTGAGCGCGGGTGCCCGCATCCCCCCGGGCTGAGGGGAGCACAAGCTGGTGTCCTCCCTCTCTGGTCCCAGTCACAGGATCCTGCCCCTTCCCAGCGGCAGGTCCCATCCTCCTTGGATGAAATATCGGCTGTGGGGGAGACACAAAGCCCAGTCCCAGTGAAGGGTCTAATTCCAGGGCTCTGCAGGGGAGGCCGGGGACGTACGACAGGGCAGGGTGGCGGTCAGGATGGGGGAAGGCGCCAGGGAGCCCCGAGGCTAAGTCATGCCCCCCCCCATGGGTAGTACCCACGGCCGTCCACGTCCACACCCGTGGCCATCACCTGCTCATCCCCGGCCCGCAGTCACTCTCCCCTCACCAGCTCGTCCCGGACGCAGGGGGCCACCCTCCACTCCTCCCCTTGCCATCTGCCATAACCCAGAAGGTGCCACCTGCCTGGTCCCATCACCCACAGGTCACCCTGTCCCCCGACGATCAGTTCACCACCCGCCCCACTGGCATCCCAGTGTCCATCACCCAGTGTCCTGTGCCCGGTCTGCCCGCCCACCCCCCTGCCCTCTGCCGTCCCATCCCTCGCAAATCTACTGTCCCCCACTCACCGCCATCCGCCCAGCCCCATGCCCCTGACACCATCGGTCCACCTGTCTGTCCCTCTGTCCTTCGATCCAGCCGTGCTCTCATCCACCCATCAGCCACCCCTCTACCAGCCGGCTGCTCGGTCCGTCTAAATCCTGTTCACCCGCTCACGCACCGGCCAGCCTCCTCTGCCAGCCGCTCATCAGCCAGGGTCCACCACCTTTTCTCACCCACCGTTCGTCTCAACAAAGTCCACCGCATCATTTGTGTCTCACCATCAACCATGCATGTATCCAAGCTCCGTTTTTTTTTCTTTTTTTTTATTATTTGCCCCAGGGGTACAGGTCTGTGAGTCATCAGGCTTACACCTTTCACAGCACTCACCATAGCACAAACCCTCCCCAGTGTCCATCACCCATCCACACTATCCCTGCCCTCCCACCCCCCAGTAACCCTCAGTTTGTTTCCTGAGATTAGGAGTCTCTTACGGTTTGTCTCCTTCCCGATCCCATCTTGTTTCATTATTTTCCCCTCCCTACCCGCCACGACCTCCCACCCTGTCCCTCAAGTTCCTCATATCAGATCATCTGATAATTGTCTTTCTCTGATTGACTAATTTCACTCAGCATAATACCCTCTAGTTCCATCCCGTCATTGCAAACGGCAAGATTTCATTTCTTTTGATGGCTGCATAGTATTCCATCGTGTATAGATACCACCTCTTCTTTACCCAGTCATCTCCAAGCTCCGTTTTTGTCCGCCTTCCGCACCTTGCATCATTCTTCCCCCCACGAACACACTACCCCCATCCACTGGCCC
>LNAC01000192.1:3729214-3754684 GCA_002007465.1 Ailurus styani
GGGGGGGGGGGGGTGAGGCACCTGGTGAGGCTGGCTGTCCAGGGCGCCCCCAACAGCATGCCCCGGCTGTCGACCTTGCAAATAAAACAGCCAGTCTTTTTTTTTTTTTTGGAAGATTTTATTACTTGACAGCACAAGTGGGCGAAGTGTCAGGCAGAGGAGGAGAAGCAGACGCCCCACTGAGCAGGGAGCCCGAGGCAGGACTCAATCCCAGGACCCTAGGACCATGACCTGACTGGAAGGCAGATGCTTAAGCCGCTGAGCCCCCCAGGCGCCCCCCAGCCAGTCATTTCACCGGAAGAATGGGTTTCTCCTGGAATGGCGGAGCAAGGGCACGGCGGGCTGTTCAGACTGTGGCAAAAGCACAGGCAGGCGAGTCTGGAGACCGGAGGAGAGGACCGGGATCGGGGGAGAGAGGGAGCTGGGAGAGGCGGTTTGGGAGCAAAGTCCAGGGCGGGGATGGGGGAGTGGGAATTGGGAGGGGTCCGGGGTTTCTGGTTGGCGGGCTGTTCCCAGAAGAGACTCCAGCGCTGCTGGGCTGGCCCCGCAGGCTTCCCGCGTGGGGCGGAGGCCGGGCCGGGGCGTGAGAGCTGCGGGCCGGGCTCTGGGACCAAAGCCGCCTCGGGTCGGCCTCCCATTTCCCTCTTCTGATGAAAACCTTTCCTCAAAAGCAGGTCAGGAGTAGGAGCACCTGGGGGCTCAGTCGGTTAGGCGTCCACTCTTGGTTTCTACTCAGGTCATGATCTCAGGGTCATGAGCTCGAGCCCCTGTCGGACTGCACGCTGGGCACGGAGCCTGCTTCGGATTCTCTCTCTCTCTCCGTCGGCCCCCCCCCCCAAAGAGTTACTGTGTCATCTGTGTCCCTCCATGCCAGGAAAGACCTTTTCTGGGTGTGGGGCCCCACGTCGGAGAAGTCAAGTCTCTCAGCGGTGGGAAGCGAGTAAGGCCGTGTTTGAAAAGGGGAAGGTTGGGGGGAGACGCCAGGTGCTTCCCATCGGCCGTCCGGGTCTTGAGGTGGATCTTGGAGATCCGGAAGCAGGGCGCGAGCATCACCCAGGGTTTCCGCGGACGGCTGTCGGGCCGTGGGGACACCGCGTGACTGTGCAGGGCTGGCCAACGGCGCGGGGAGGCGCCTCCCGACAAGGCCGAAGCGGCCCCCTGGGGGTGTGTTTCCCAGGACCCGGCGGCGGCTGCACGCGGTCTTGCCCCCGCAGAGCCGCAGAGCCGGGCCTCCAGCCCGAGCGCGAGCGCGGGGGCGTCTGGGAGACACGAGCACCAACGGCAGGGCTCTGGGCTGGGCCAGGGGCAGGGTCTTCCCAGGTTCGGCCAGTCCGGTCGTAATAAAGCCTCGAGTGGGTTCCAGCCCGGGCGCTGCGGGTGGGAGGTGCGGCCGGAGCGGCGCGGACCTGCCGGGTCGCCTGACCCGGGAAGTCGCAGCTCTCCCCAGGTAGGGATGGGCTTCTTTTGATTTATTTATTTTGGGGGTTGGAGGGGCAGAACCCCAGGCAGACTCCCCGCCGAGCACGGATTCAGACGCGGGGCTCCCTCCCAGGGCGCAGAGATCCTGACCTGAGCTGAAACCAAGAGTCGGACGCTCAGCCAACAGGCGCCCCGGCGTTAATCCTTCCTGATAGGATTTAGGCCCCTGTCTGCCCACAACGGAAGGCCTGGGTGCAGCGAGAAAACGTACAGCCCCCGACTAAATCCGATTCCATCCATGAGACGGGGGAGCGGAATAAAACCCACTTGCCCCTCCGAGGGTGCCCTGGGCACTTAACGTGCCCGAGGGCGGAAAGGGAGAGGGAAGCAGAGCGGAAGAGACTCTTGGATGGAGAGCAAACCGGGTTCATGCGGGAGGTGGGGGGGCTGCGCGGGGGGCGGGTATTGAGGGCAGCTGCTGGGATGAGCACCAGGTGTTCTGTGTAAGTGATGAATCACTAAATGCTCCTCCTGAAACCAATTTTATCCTGTATGGTAACAAACTAGAATTTAAATAAAAACTTGAAAAAAAGAAAAAGAGGCCCGAGCGCGGCGTGGACGGGTTTCCCAGGCTTGTATTTGGGCCGGTGGGAGAAGCAAGGTGACCACGTCCTGTGGGTTATTTCCCTGTCGGTATTGGTTCACAAAGCCTGTCATTCTGTCAGCACACCCGTGACTGAGCGCGTGCCCAGCGGTCGGCAGTGGGAATTTTAGGCTCAGGCAGGCCTGGATTATTTGGTCCCAGCCAGGATTCTTTATCGAACAGAGAATTTTATTGCCGATATTGTTTTTCCCTCTCTGGGGCCCATTGGTGGGCCTCTCGTCGATTTTTCTAGATTGTCCTTTGGGGGAGCGCCCCTTTGGACCACGACAGGGGTTTGGTTGTTGGTTTCTTTGCGAGCAGCGCTCCGGGCGGAAACAGGGATGAGGCCGTGCCCTTTGCCTCCTGGAGTCGAGTCTGAAACGCCCGCGGCCTTAATCCTACAGCAGCTGGTGGAAGAGTGGCATCGCATGCATTTGGGGCACAAGGGCCGTTTTATTTATTTATTTATTTATTTTAAAAAAGATTTTATTTATTTATTTGACATAGAGAGAGAGATCACAAGTAGGCAGAGAGGCAGGCAGAGAGAGAGGGAGGGGGAAGCAGGCTCCCCGCTGAGCAGAGAGCCTGACGCGGGGCCTCGATCCCAGGACCCCGAGATCATGACCTGAGCTGAAGGCAGAGGCTTTAACCCACTGAGCCACCCAGGCGCCCTGTTTTACTCTTTTTTATGGCTGAATAATATTCCTGTGTGTGTGTGTGAGAGAGCGAGCGAGAAGGAAAGGAGGGGGCAGGGAAGGGAAAGGAAAGGGGAGGGAGGAAGGGATCTTCTGTATTGGTGTAACTATCCATGGACACTTGAGCTGCTTCCATATCTTAACGATTGTAAATAATGCTGCAGTAAACACAGGGGAGCAAATGTCTTTTCAAATGACTATTTTCATTTTCTTCAGATAAATACTCAGTAGTGTGATTGCTAGGTCATAGGGTAGCTCTATTTTTAACTTTTTTTTTTTAAAGAGTTTATTCACTTATTTGAGAGAGAGAAAGCCAGAAACAGAGCAGGATCAGAGAGGGAGGGAGAAGCTTGCTCCCCGCTGAGCAGGGAGCCCGACGTGGGGCTCGATCCCAGGACCCCGAGACCACGACCTGAGCCGAAGGCAGACACTCAACCGACTGAGCCACCCAGGTGCCCCTATTTTTCTCTCCGAGGAACGTCTGTACTGTTGTCCAGAGCGGCTGCTCCAGCTCGCACTGCCCCGAGCAGCGCACGAGGGTTCCCCCTTCTCCGCATCCTCGCCAACACCTGTGTTTCCTAGGTTGTTGATCTCAGCCGTTCTGACCCGTGTGAGGTGGTATCTCGCTGTGGTTTGGATCGGCATTTCCCCGATGCCGAGTGATGCTGAGCACCTATTCATGTAACTGTTGGCTGGCTCTGTGTCTTCTTGGAAAGCTGTCTATTGAGATTTTCTGCCCATTTTAAAACATTGGATGTTTTTCTAAATAACGCATTATGTGAGTTCTTTATATACTTTGTATGTTAATCTCTTATCAGATATATCATTTGCAAATAGCTTCTCCTATTCAGTACGTTGCTTTTTTTGTTTTGTTGATGGTTTACTTTGCTGTGCAAAAGCTTTTCAGTTGGACGCAGCTCCATTTGATTATTTTTGCTTTTGTTGCCCTTGCCTGAGGAAACAGATCAAAAAAATATTGCTCAAACCAATATCAGAGAGCTTACTGCCTGTGTTTTCTTCTAGGATTTTTATGGTTTTGGATGCTATAGTTAAGTCTTTAATCCACTTAGAGTCCATTCTCGTGTGTGGCATTCTCTGCGAGCAGCTGTCTAGTTCTCCCAGTACCGTTTCCTAAAGAGACGGTCCTCCCCCACCGCAGATCCCCGCCTCCTCTGTCCCAGCTTAGATGACCGTGCAAGTGTAGGGCTTTTTTCTGGGCTCGTTGTTCTGTTCCATTGATCTACGCGTCTGTTTTTGTGCCAGTACTAAACTGTATTGATTACTCCCGCTTTGCAGTACACTTGGAAATGTGGGAGCTGGATTCCGGTTTCATTCTTTTTCAAGATTGCTCTGGCTATTTGTGGTCTTTTGTGGTTCCTTATAAATATAGGATTGTAAGTTCTAATTCTGTGACATGCCATTAATATTTTGACAGGGACTGCATTGAATCTCTAGGTTGCTTAGACATTTTTTTTTTTTTAAAGTAGACTCCACACGCAGCATGGAGCCCAGTGCGGGGCTTGAACTCATGACCCTGAGATCAAGACCTGAGATGAGATTATGAATTGGATGCTTAACTGACTGAGCCTTCCAGGTGGCCTGGGCGGCATAAGCATTTTGACAATATTAATTTTTCCAATCCATGAGCATAGTTGATCTTCCCATTTGTGTGTGTGTGTGTGTGTGTGTGTGTGTGTGTGTGTGATCTTCAAGTTCTTCCATTGATGTCTTATAGTTTTCAGAGTACAGTTCTTTCACCACCTTTGTGAAATTTATTTTTAGGTATTTTATTCTTTCTGAAGAAGTTGTGAGATTATTTTTTCTTTTAAAAATTTTTTATTTTTAATTGAAGTATAGTTGCCATACAATATTATGTTAGTTTCAGTTGTGGAACACAGTGATTTAACAATTATAGACATTACAAAATGCTCACCATGCTAAGTGTAGTCCCCATCTAGCACCATGCAAATGTATTCAATATTACTGACTATATGCCCTATGTTGTACTTTTCATCCCTGAGATTTATTTTATATTGGAATTTTTTTTTAAACACTTTTTTTTTAAAGATTTTATTTATTCATTTGACACACAGAGAGAGATTACAAGTAAGCAGAGAGGCAGGCAGAGAAAGAGGAGAGAGGAGGAAGCAGGCTCCCCGCTGAGCAGAGAGCCCGATGTGGGCCTCGATCCCAGGACCCTGGGATCATGACCTGAGCCGAAGGCAGCGGCTTTAACCCACTGAGCCACCCAGGCGCCCTATATTGGAATTTTTTAAGATTTTATTTTTTTAACTAATCTCTACATCCAACATGGGGCTGGAGATCAAGAATCAGATGCTCTACTGACTGAGCCAGCTGGGTGCCCCTATGATTGGAAGTTGTGCCTTTAATCCCTTTCACCAATTTCACCCACTTCTCTTCCCCCCCCCCACCACCCCCTGGCAAACCACCAGTTGTTCTTTGTATCTGTGAGTCTGTTTCTGTTCCTTTTGTTTTGACTTTTAGATTCTAGATATAAGTGAAATCATATGGTATTTGTCTTCCTCTTACTTATTTCTCATAGCATAATACCCTCTAGTTCCATCCATGTTGCAAGTGGCTAGATTTCATTCTTTTCTCTGGCTGAGTAATCTTCCATTGTTTATACCATCTTCTTTATCCATTCATCTATCTGGGCACAGATATCCTGGCTACTGTAAATAATGCTGCAGCAGAGGAGCATAGATCTTTTTTTTTTTTTTTAAGATTTTATTTATTCAGGGGCGCCTGGGTGGCTCAGTGGGTTAAAGCCTCTGCTTTCGGCTCAGGTCATGATCTCAGGGTCCTGGGATGGAGGCCCGCATTGGGCTCTCTGCTCAGCAGGGAGCCTGCTTTCCCCCTCTCTCTCTCTCTGCCTGCCTCTCTGCCTCCTTGTGATCTCTCTCCCTCTGTGAAATAAATAAATAAAATCTTTAAAAAAAAAGATTTTATTTATTCAAGACAGACACAGCGAGAGAGGCAGGGGGAATGGGAGAGGGAGAAGCAGGCTTCCCACTGAGCAAGGACCCTGACGCGGGGCCCGCTGCCGGGACCGCCACCTGGGACCACGACCGAAGCCGAAGGCAGATGCTTAACGACTGAGCCACCCAGGCACCCCGAGGGGCATAGATCTTTTCAAAATAATGTTTTCATTTTCTCTGGGTAAATACCCAGAAGTGAGATCAGTAGATTACATGGTATATCTATTTTTAATTTTTTTGAGAAGCCTCCATACTGTTTTCCACAGTGGCTGCACCAGCTTGCATTTCCATCAACAACACTGCGCAAGGGTTCTCTTTTTTCCACTTCCACACCAACACTTGTTGTTTCTTGTCTTTTTCATACTAGCCATTCTGATAGGTAGAAAGTGATGATCTCATTGTGGTTTGGATTGGCATTTCCCGGATGGTTAGCAGCATTGAGCATCTTTTCATACATCTCTTGGCCTTCTGTATGTCTTTCTGGAAAAATGTTTATTTAGGTCCTCTGCCCATTTTTTAACTGGATTGCATGTATGTATACATGCATACTGTATAAGTGTATCACGCGTGTGCGTACACATACACACACGATATGTATACATACACGTACCTGCATACACTGAGTTGTAGGGGTGTTTTATGTATTTTGGATGTTAATCCTTTATCAGATCTATTTGCAAATAGCCTCTCCCATATAGTAGTTGCCTTTGCATTTTGTTGCTGGTTTACTTTGCTGTGCAAAACCTTTTTAATTGTGATGTCGTATCAAATGTTTATTTTTGCGCTTGTTTCCATTGCTTGGGAAGAACGATCCAGAACAGCCAAGGCTGCTGTCCAAGAGCTTACCTCCTGTTTTCTTCTAGGATTCCTGTGGTTTTAGGTGTCACATTTAGGTCTCTAATCCATTTTGAGTTAATTTTTTGTATGGTGTAAAGAAGTGTTCTGGTTTCATTCTTTCGCATGTAGCTCTCCAGTTCTCCCAGCACAGTACTTCCCTTTTGTATATTCCTGCCTCCTTTGTCATAGATTAATTGAGCATATTGTATACGGGCTTACTTTTGGTCTTATTATTATGTTCCATTGATCTGTCTTGTTTTGTTGCCAGGACCATTCCGTTTTGATTACTACAGCTTTGTAATAATAGTCTGAAATCTGGAATTGTGGTATCTCCAGCTTAGTTATTCTTTCTCAAGATTACTTTGGCTATCTGGGGTCTTATTCTTTCTCAAGATTACTTTGGCTATCTGGGGTCTTGTGGTTCCATGCAAATTTCAGGATTATTTGTTCTAGTTCTGTGAAAAATACTTTTGGTATTTTGACAGGGATTATTGCACTGATTCTGTAGACTGCTTTGGGTACTATGGACATTTGAACAATAGCATTTTTTCCTCCAATCCGTGGGCATGCTGTATCCTTCCATTTATTTGTGTTGTCTTCAATTTATTTTATCAATGTCGTATTGTTTTCTGAGTACAGTTATTTCACCTCTTTGGTTAAATGTCTTCCTGGGTATTCTTCAATTATAAATGGGATTGTTTTCTGAATTTCTCTTTCTGCTAGTTTGTTGTTAGTATATAAAAACACAACAGATATCTTTATATGAATTGTGTATCCTGCAACTTGAATGAATTCATCCTGCAACATGACTGAATTTATTCTAGTAATATTTTGGTGTTTACAGTTTTCTGTATATATTACGTTTTCTCTCTCTATTCTTATGTCACCTAACAATAGTGATCTTTCTCTTCTTTATCATTTTGGATGCCTTTTGTTCCCTTTTTTGTTTGATTGCTGCGGCTAGGAATTCCAGTACTATGTTGAATAGAATTGTTGAGCTGATATTCTTTTTTTTTTTAATTTTTAAAAGATTTTTTATTTATTTGACAGAGAGAGAGATCACAAGTAGGCAGAGAGGCAGGCAGAGAGAGAGAGGAGGAAGCAGGCTCCGTGCTGAGCAGGAAGCCCGATGCGGGCCTCGATCCCAGGACCCTGAGATCATGACCTGAGCCGAAGGCAGAGGCTTTAACCCGCTGAGCCACCCAGGCGCCCTGAGCCGATATTCTCGTTTTGTTCCTGATCTTAGAGGGAAAACTTTGAGCTTTTCATCGGTTTCATGTTTGCTGTAGGTTTTTCAGAAAAGGCCTTTATCAGGTTAAGGTTATGTTCCTTCTCTTGCCTACTTTGTTGAGAATTTTTGTCATGAAGAGATGTTGAATTTTGTCAAATGCTTTTGCTGCATCTATTGACATGCTTGTGTGACTTTTATCCTTGATTCTGTCACTGTGGCATATCACACTGATTGTGCAGATTTTGAATCATCTTTGCATCCCTGGGATAAATCCTACTTGACTGTGGTGAATGATCCTTTTAATGGGTCACTGAATTCAGTTTGCTGATATTTTGTTAAGGATTTTTGTATCTATGTTCATCAGAGTTAGTGACCTGTAATTTTGGTTTATTTGTAGTATCTTTGCAAGGTTTTGGTATCAGGGCAATACTGGCTATATTTTGGAACAGTTTGAGAAGAGGCATTTACTCTTTCACGTGTTTAGTGGAATTCATCTGTGAAGCCATCTGATTCTGGACGTTTGTTTTGGGCGAGTTTTACTATTATGAATTCAATTTCATTACTTAGTAATAGTCTGTTTAGATTTTCTCTTTCTTTCTGATTCAGTCTTGGAAGATTGTATGTTTCTAGGAATTCATCCATTTCTTCTAGGTTGTTCAATTCGTTGGCATGTAATTTTTCACAGTAGTCTCCTGTAATCCTTCACAGTTCTGTGGTGGTGGTTGTAACTTCTCTTTCATTTCCAATTATATTTATTTGAGTTCTCTCTCTTTTTTTCTTGTTGAGTTGTGCCAATGGCTGATCAATTCTATCTTTTCAGAGAACCGGCTCTTAGTTTCATTAATCTTTTCTGTTGTTTAAAGTTCTATTTCATTTTTTTCTCCTCTGATGTTTATGGGCTTAGTTTGTTCTTTTTCTAGTTCCTGTAAGTGTAAGGTTATACTGTTTGAGATTTTTCTTCTTTCTTGAGGTAGGCCTGCAGTGCTATAAACTTAGCTCTTAGAACTGCTTTTACTCTGTTCCGTAGATTGTGGAGCATTGTGTCTTCATTTTCATTTTTTTAAAGATTTTATTTATTTATTTGACACAGAGGGAGAAAGAGAGATCACAAGTAGGCAGAGAGAGAGGAGGAAGCAGGCTCCCTGCTGAGCAGGGAGCCCGATGCAGGGCTTGAGCCCAGGACCTTGAGGTCATGACCTGAGCTGAAGGCAGAGGCTTTAACCCACTGAGCCACCCAGGCGCCCCATTTTCATCTTTCTTCAAGGTGTTTTTAAATTTCCTTTGATTTCTTCATTGACCCATTGGTTGTTCAATAGCACATTGTTTAATCTCTACATATTCGTAACTTTTCCTGTCACTGATTTCTAGTTTCATACCAATGTGGTTAGAAAAGATGCGTGGTGTGATTTTAACCTTCTTAAATTTATTGAGACTTGTTTTGTGGGTTAACATGTGGTCTCTATCCTGGAGGACATCCCATGCGGACTTGAGAAGAATGTGTATTCTTTTGTTTTGGGATGGAATGTTCTGTATGTATCTGTTAAGTCCATCTGGTCTAATGTGTGACTGCCACACATTGTCAATGTCTCATTGATTTTTCTGTCTGATCTATCCATTGATGTAAGTCAGGTGTTGACGTGCCCTATTATTATATTGCTGCCGATTTCAACCTTTGTGGTTAATATTAACTTCATGACTTTAGGTGCTCCTTTGTTTGGTGCATAAATATTTATAAGCGTTTTATCCTCTGCTGGATTGATCCCTTCATCCTTATGATGCACTTCTTTGTCTTTTGTTCCAGCTTTGTCTTCCAGTCTGTCTTGTCTGATAGGAGTACTGTCACCCAGCTGTTTTTTGTTTCCATTTGCATGCCATGTTTTTCCAGCCCTTCACTTTCTGTGTGTGTGTGTGTCTCTTAGGTCTGAAGCGAGTTTCTTATACGCAGCATTTGGATGAGACTTGTATTTTTTTTTTATTCTTTCCCCTTCCCCATGTATTTTGATTTGAGCATTTAGTTCTTTTACATTTAAAGTAATTATTGATAGGTATGTACTTCCTGCCATTTTGTTGTTTCCTGGTTGTTTTTGTAATTCTTCTCTGGCTCTCTTCCCCTGTGATTTGATGACTTTCTTTAGTGTTCTGTTTAGATTCAATTCTACTTTTTGTGTATCTATTATTTATTTACTTTTTATTTTCTTTTTATTGTTTACATCTGTTATTTTTGTGTGTATACTATAGGTTTTTGGTTTGTGATTACCATGAGGTTCATATTTAACAACATGTGTATATGGCATTCTGTTTTAAGTAGGTGGTTGTTTAGATTCAAATCCATTCTCAAAGCACTACATTTTATTTCCCCTGCCATTCTGTTTTTGACATCCTATTACATCTTTTTATTTAGTGTATACCTTAAATAATTAATGTAGACTTAGTTGATTTTACCTTTTTTCTTAACCCTCATACTGACTTTTTAAAAGTTTTATTTATTTAAGTAATCTCTACACCCAACATGAGGCTCGAACTCATGACCAAGACTCACATGCTCTACCTAATGAGCCAGCCAGGGGCTCCTGAATGCCTTCAGTTTTGCCTGTCTGGGAAACTCTTTATCTCTTCTTCAATCCTGAATGTTAACTTTGTCAGCGAGTATCCTTGGTTGTGTTTTTTTCTTCCGGCACTTTGAGTTTACCAGAGCACCGACTCTGGGCAGCCGTTTCTGCTGAGAAACCAGCTGACAGTCTTAAAGGAGTTCCCTTATACGTAACTAGCTGTCTTTCTTTCTTCCTTTCCTTTCCTTTCTTCCTTTCCTTTCTTTTCTTTCCTTTCTTCCTTTCCTTTCTTTTCTTTCCTTTCTTTCTTTCTTTTCTTTCTTTCTTTTCTTTCTTTCTTTTCTCTATCTTTTCTTTCTTTTCTTTCTTTCTTTCTCTCTCTCTCTTTCTTTCTTTTTTGCTGGTTTGTATTCTCTCTGTATCTTTAATTTTTGACACTTTAATTACAATGTGTCTTGGTGTGGATCTCTTTGGATTCATCTTCTTTGAAGCTTCTGTGCTTCCTGGATCTTGGTCTGTTTCCTTCCCCAGGTTAAAGACATTTTCAACTATTATTTCTTGAAATAAGTTTTCTGCCCCTTTCTCTCTCTTCTTCTGGAATCCCTGTAATATGAATGTTAGTATACAGTATACTTGATGTTGTCCCAGAGGCCCCTTAAACTCTTATTTCTCTTCATTCTTTTTTCTTTTTGTTCTTTATTTTGGGTGATTTCCACTACCCTGTCTTTCTCATCTGATTCATTCTTCTGTATCCTCAAATATGTTGCTTATTCCCTCTAGTGTATATTCCACTTCTGTTTTCGTATTCTTAAATTCTGACTGGTGGTTTCTCACATTTTCTGTCTTTTAAAAAAGATTTTATTTATTTCAGAGACGGGGAGAGAGCGTGTGAGCGCAAGCATGAGCAGGGGGTGGGGGGGTTGGGGGGGAGGTGCAGACGGAGAAATAGACACCCTGCTGAGCAGGGAGCCTGACATGGGGCTTGATCCCAAGAAGTGGGATCATGACCTGAGCCGAGGGCAGACACTTAACTGACTGAGCCACCCAGGGGCCCCACATTTTCTATCCCTTTGTTGAAGTCTGCACAGTTGCATTTAGTTATTTTTGTCAGGTTTTGTGCTGTTATTTTGTCTGAAACATAAACCTGTGTCTGTTTGTTCTGCCTGTTTATATGTAGTAGGTAGTTCAGTTACTTCTCCCAGTGTTCAAAGTTTATGTAGGAAATGTCCTGTGGGACCAAGAAGTGCAACCCCTCCTGGCCACCTGCGCCAACGGCTCCAGGTGTGTCCCTTACATGTGTTGTGATGGAGCTGTGACTGCTGTGGGCCGGGTTATCATCCTCCCAGCTGTGGCTTCAACAAAACACGGGGTTGTGTGGGACCCTCGGGGGTGTGCACCCTGTCGTTAGCTGTCTAGAGGGGGATTTATTTATTTATTTCTAAGATTTTATTTATTTGACAGAGAGAGACACAGCAAGAGAAGGAACACAAGCAGGGGAGTGGGAGAGGGAGAAGCAGGCTTCCCGCTGAGCATGGAGCCCTTTGTGGGGCTCGATCCCAGGACCCTGAGATCATGACCTGAGCCGAAGACAGACGCTTAATGACTGAGCCACCCAGGCGCCCCTACAGGGAGGATTTCAAAATGGCACTTGCCAGCACTGGGGTCCACACTGCAGAATGGGCTAGAAAAAAATGGCTGCTCCCAGTGTCTCCGTCCCTGGGGAGACACCCAGCTGTCTCCGCCGTCTCTGGAAGGCACACCAAGATTTCATTTTTAATTTTTTATAAGTTTTTTTCCAAGATGAATGAGTACATCTATGCCTACAATGTGCCATCTTATACGGTGTTTTTACACTGGTTTCTGGGTCAAAGTGAGTCTGTGCATTAACTCTTTAAGGGCGGGCTTTCCTTTTCCTATAGTTCGGTGGTTTTCCTGGACAAGACTCCTTGGTAGTTTTGGGAGCCCGTCCGGATCTCGGCTGCCTGACGTGAGCTCACAGCTCTCGCTCCTCAGGGGGAATGTCTGTGCCTGTGAGAGCCTCTCCCCCGCGGCCTGCTGCCTCTGTGGGAGCGCGTCTGCTCCTTAGAGAGGCTGCCCTTCTGCCTCTTCCACCCGTCTCCTTGCTGTGCCTCGTTGTGGAGACTGTTCATCCAGGGTCTGGGTCCCCATCACTGGGGATTATTCTGAATTCAGTGGTAGTTGTGTCTGCGGGATGAGGTGCGCTCAGGACGGTCCTGTGCTGCCATCTTGAACTTGTTTATTTTTTTTATTTTTTTTATTTTTTAAGATTTTATTTATTTATTTCACAGAGGGAGAGAGATCACAAGGAGGTAGAGAGGCAGGCAGAGAGAGAGGGGGAAGCAGGCTCCCCGCTGAGCAGGGAGCCCGATGCGGGCCTCGATCCCAGGACCCTGAGATCATGACCTGAGCTGAAAGCAGAGGCTTTAACCCACTGAGCCACCCAGGCGCCCTTGAACTTGTTTAGATGTTTGCCATCTGCACCCTTCAAATAGGACCATCGGTAACTGTAAGAAACCTGCACTGGCTGGAGGAATTTTCTGTAAATTATCAGGGTCAGAAGGTGATCTGTCAGCAGTGCTGAGGGTGCTGTCTGGGGCGGGGAGCAGGGTGTCGGGAGAGGGTGACTGTGGGGAGGAGTCCTGGGAGGAGTGGTTAGGAAGAGGATTTCATAGGAGGCGGACGATGGGCCGGAGGGCGGTGGGTGTTCAGGAGGGCGCCTACTGCATGGGGCCAGGAGTGGCCCCCAGGGGTCCCAGGACTGTCTCCTCTCTGCCCTTAGCCAAAAGGGGGGTGGCGGGAATGGCTCGTGTTGGGGTGGGTACTTGAAGGCCATTCCCTTCCTCCTCACATATAAAGAAGGAAACGGGGAGCTGATAATTAGGGTGTCCCAGGGCAGGAGCCCTCACTAAGCTTTTCTTTAAGACCTCAAAGGTTATGTTATCCTGATTTTCCCAAATAATAGGGTCAGATTTGATTTCTTTAGAAACGTACAAGGTTAGGCCATGAGAGAGAAGTTCAGAATCCAATTCACAGCCAGCCAGTGTGAGAACAGCTTGTAACTGGTGCTTAGTTTAGGTTTGGGACGTTCAGGCTACTACAAAGCACATGTGCTTCTAAGTGAGTCCTCGTTCCAGACCAGGTGCCCTAAATACTGAACCTGCGTTTGAGCAAACTGCCATTTTCCCGGAAGACTTTGTTCTTTTAAGGCTAACGGTTTCAACAGGGGGCGCTGTCCTCCCGTGGGGGGGCCTGGGAAAGGGGGCAGAGAAGCAAGTGCTGGAGCCACACTAAGGGCGGGGGGAGCCTCCAGAAAACCTCGCGTCACTAAGTCAGCCTGTAAGGTGTGTGAGCCCCCGGGGCGGGGCTGCCCCCGGGATCCTCCAGCCGTCCTGCCGGGGAAGCAGGGATCCGGCCCGGCCGCCACCACAGAGACGCTGACACAGGCGAGGGTCACCGTATTTGGGGCTCGGAGCTCCCAGGCAAACCTCCCTGCTCGGCCGCTGGGTTTTGCCACAGGTAGGATCGGGCTGGCGCGGCGGCTGGTGCGGGCACAGCGAGGCTGGGGCCTCCCGCACTCTGTTATCCTGGTGCCCTGCAGGGTCTATTTATAGGGCACTGGTTCGTTCTGGGGGGAGGCTTTGAGGGGTCTGCGTGGCTCTCGATGGGAGGCGTGCTGGGATCGCGCCCCTGTCGGCTGAGGGGTTTGCCCATAAGGGGCTGGTAGTGAGCCAGGAGGTCCTGGGCGTAGCTGCAGGGCTGGCCGAGACGGAGCAAAGACAAGACGTGGAAGGGTCACTTGATCGCTGCTGTCAAATTCTAGAACCACTTCCCCTTTCGGGAGAAATTCCATTTCTTGAAAAGACTTGGGCCCGGTAAGGGAGTAGGAGCCAGGGAACGAAGGAGGAAGCATGGGTGTCTCCTGGGGGCTCAGGCGAGAGAGACAAGGTTCCGGACAGGACCCTGCTGAGGTTACTAGACCCCCGCTCTGAGTGGTTTTGGTTCTCAGACGCCGGGCTCTTGGCGGTAGCGGGGCGAGCCCTGAGGGTCACTCTTGTGCCGACGCGGACAGAGAGCGACTCCTTCCCGGTCTGCAGGGCAGTAGAGAGGGAGGACGGGAGGAGCCCGCGTAGTTCGGGGCCCCGGCGTGGGGGGGTGGGAGGGACTGGAAGGGCTGGTTGGAGAGTTGAAGGGGGTCAGAGCTCTTCCGCGTCCAACAGTCTTCTCTTCCAGCGGCCTGGCTTCTTGCAATGACGGTAAAGGTCAGGAGGGTTTTGGTTCGGTTTAGGGACCTCCATTTGTCGGAGTTGGAAATTACGGGTCTTAGAGGCCTTGGGTTTAGCTGAGTCATCGAGGGCACCGGTGAGCTGGCTTGCTGCATTAACTAGATCTAGAGTGGACAAGTTTCCCTTCCCGTCCCGGTCTTTTTAACTAGATCCGCCCAGTAATAAACACAGAGTTCAAGGCTACCTGGGTGGAGTCGACCTCCCAAGGAAGGCCAAGCAATCTAGTTGATCGTAACAGGGAGGAACAGGTTCACAGGTGTTTAGCGTGTAAGCCTGAATTTCCGGCCAACCAACAGGCTTAGGAAAAGCTTCAGTAATGGTTCTGGACGTTTTCTAGTGAGCACCCAGGCTTCCCAGTCTTGTTCCTCTCAATCCCTTCCAGGATCTTCCCACGGGGCCTGACCCTCACCAGGAAGCATGTGACCCCGAGTGACCTGCCTCTGAGACGGGGTTGAGAAGATTGAGTAACTTTATGTGAAGTGCCTCAGCGAGTCTGTAAGGATCCTGAGTCCTTATTCAGCTTTGGCCCAGGGAATAGGAGAAGCTCCGGGCTTAGCACTTCAGTCCCCAGAGGGCTTAACTTTAAAGGGGCAGGTTCTTTCTTTTCTTTTCAAAGATTTTATTTATTTATTTGACACACACACAGATCATAAGTAGGCAGAGAGAGAGAAGGAAGCAGGTTCCCCGCCAAGCAAAGAGCCCGATGCGGGCCTTGATCCCAGGACCCTGAGATCATGACCTGAGCCGAAGGCAGAGGCTTAACCCACTGAGCCACCCAGGCGCCCCTAAAGGGGCAGGTTCTGATAGGTGCAGAGGAGGGAAGGGGGAGAGTTTGGGCAGAAGATGAAGTTCAGAGAGGACTGGAATGAGGGGCGCCAGAAGGGGGGGGCCTTGGAGGCAGGCGTGGCCACAAGATGGCTGCCGCACACCCGCAAAGGCTGCTGGGAGGGGGAACTGAGGCCTTCATGCAGTTGTCTTCTGCCTTGGTTAATTTAGTAACGGTGTCTGTTTTGTAAAGTGGTGATCTGAGAGTCCTGAACACGTTCGGAAGCCTCCAGGTA
Organism: Ailurus styani; assembly: GCA_002007465.1. Classification (NCBI taxonomy): domain Eukaryota; kingdom Metazoa; phylum Chordata; class Mammalia; order Carnivora; family Ailuridae; genus Ailurus; species Ailurus styani. The sequence continues at coordinate 3,744,953 of LNAC01000192.1, forward strand.
TCACCTTAAAGTAGCTATTCCACTCACTTTGTTTGAATTTAGAGCCATGGTCGTCTAATTTGATTTTGAGAAAAGTAACTGTGGGGAGACGTGAAGTTTCCCTTAATGACTACTGAAGCTCTGAACTACCTTTACTTAAGCGTGCCCGTTTGAAAAATGTGCCTGAGGAGGGATCATGGCTTTTAAACCTGAAGCTGGCTGGGGTTCCGGGAGGAGGACGCTCCTGACATTTGGATCCTGTGCTCTTAGCTTCAAAGCTCAGAAAAGCAAGTGTGCATCCAAAGGACAGAGCCTTTACGCAGACCCCGGGTGCGGCTGGCGCGCTCACCGCACGACCGCAGAGCTCGGGTCCAGGGCCCACCCGGCCTCAGACTCCGGGGCCGGGGCGAAGCACACTGCCTGGTGGATCCCTTGCTCACCAGCCTCACAGGTCGTTGGGGGGGCTTCTCTGGAGCCTGCATTTGACACCACGTAACATCGACCTTGCAAACACAAGGGCCAGTCATTTCACCGGAAGAATGGGTTTCTCCTGGAATGGCGGAGCAAGGGCACGGCGGGCTGTTCAGACTGTGGCAAAAGCACAGGCAGGCGAGTCTGGAGACCGGAGGAGAGGAACGGGATCAGCGGGAGAGAGGGGGGAGGTGGGAGAGACGGTTTGGGAGCAAAGTCCAGGCAGGCTGCAGGCGCTGTGGGCCGGGCTCCTCGGCGATCCTTGGGCCTCGTGCTGGCCCTGCGTGGACGCGGCCTCCGCGGGGCCCGAGCTCTGGCGGCTCGGTCAGTTTTCCCAGCCGAAGGCTCTCACCTGGAGTCTGAAAGGCTCCACCTGTGCCTGGCACGGTCCCTGCTGCTCGGGGACAGGGGGCAGGGCTGCCATCTGTGCCGTGTGTCGGGGGAGGCGAGGGGGGCAGGCGGGCTAAGGGCTGTACCCCGCAGGGCCAGCGGCGGTGGCCCAGGGGCCGGTCCCCCGCATCCCCCGCCACGGGCCGGGCGCTGCTCTCGAACGTCGTCCGCCCGCAGCACCCGCGCGGGCAGGGGCTGCCGGGGCCCCGTGCTGCAGAGAACACGCTGCGGCTCTCGGGGCGAAGACGACCCAACCAGGGCTGGCTGCCCCCTGCCGCCCCGCGTTCGCGGGCTCGGGTCACTCTGGCCTACCCAGCCCGACCTCCAGGGCCGCTGAGGGGCCGGCGTGCTTGTGTGTGGCCGGGGGCCCCCTGCCGCTCCGGGCGGCCCCCCAGACGGAGCCTCTCCCGTGGGGCTGCTCGTCGGGCTCTTGCTCCGCCTTGCAGGGCCTCGTGGGCGTCCCCTGGCCCTGGCCGTGGCCCCTGAACGCTTCTACTTCTCTCCCAACTCCACTGCCTGGCTACCCCCCAGTGGCCGTGCGCGTCCCTGCCCACCGCGTCCAGGGGTCCCCCCGCGGGAACCCCGTCCCAGCCCGGGAGGAACGGAGTCCTACCGGAAACCAGCTCCTGCCACGTGGGGACCCCCCCCCGCGGGAACCCCGTCCCAGCCCGGGAGGAACGGAGTCCTACCGGAGACCAGCTCCTGCCACGTGGGGACCCCCCAGAGCAGATGACCAAGAACGGCGACTGCAGGCAGGGGTTTCCAGCACGCGGGACCCACATGGGGCGACTAGTCATCACATTCAGACAAGCCCCTGAGAACTTTAAAACTGCTGTCTTCTGCTTTATTGGCAGGAAAATTGTTCAAAAATGTTCTCACGATTCAATAATTACAAAGACTCAGACTTACATTAAAAAAGTAAAAACCAGAACCCCCAGCAGGTGCCAGCCCCAGCAGAAGGCCCAGGGGGCGCCGGACAGCAGGTGCCGGGTGTGCGACACACACGGGCAGGCCGTGGTGCCCACCTCACTCAGTGCCGACTCAAGGTAAGTGCACGTCTTCCAGGGCGTCGCCTTCAATGGCATCGCCAAGAACGTGGACCAGCGGGAGAGCAGGGCGAGCCTGTCCTGGGCCGAAGACGAGCGCCGCCTGCTGGCCAGTTAATCCCGGCCTTTCGCGGGACAGGGCACAAACCGGACTACCCAACACAGCAGCGAGGAAGGGGGAGAGAGAATCCACGGGCAGAGCCGAGGTGCAGGAGTGTGTCGGGTGAGTCTACGTGACGCATACGGGCACTAATCACAGGGCTCCATGCAGGGGCGTGGGGGGGGGTGTCCGGGGCCCGCAGCGGAGCTCCAGGGACGCGGGCCTCCTCTCACCCGGCGGCAGCTCACCACGCCAGCACGTGGGCTTCACAGTAGTGAGACAGGTGACACTTGACGGCTGTGGCTGGGCGCGGACTCACACTCACACACATACGGGGCCCAGGGCAGGGGGGGCTCCGGCCATGGCTACAAGGTCGGCAGAAGGTCTGTGGCTGACTGTAATGGCTAAGCAAGGAGAAGGCCACCGACTAGCCTCTGCTTTCCTGTCTTCAAGATGCTAGGGATACTGGGACTGCGACACAACTTCCTACGATTCTCTAAGGTCCTAGGGGGCAGGGAACAGGCTCGACACGGAGGCTGCGTGGGGCCTGCGGGCTCACCGTGCGGGAGGCCGGCGCCCACAGCTGGTTCCGGGCGGGGGAGGCGAGGTGCTGGTCCTTCCTGTGCAAACGGAACGGTGCTGTCCCACCGCGGCGTGGGTCAGCGGGTCGGGCCCACCACCAACCATGCGGCAGAAAACTGATCACTATTATAATATTTTTCTTTATCTCCATATCTACATATTGAGTCTACGTTTCCTTGGACAACACTGGAGGGTCAGCTCAGTCTTGGCACTGGCAACGGAGGCCGCTCCCCGGGCCCGTGGTGGCGAGGCGGGACGCCGGGGGCTTCAGGCGTCGTAGGCTGGCGGCTCCAGGCCCTCGAGGGGGAGCTGGCTCCTGTGCGGGGAGTTGGGGCTGGGGGGGCCGCTGGGGTTGGAGCTGTTGGATGGAGTCGAGTGTTTGGTCGAGTCGGAGTCAGGCTGTCAACAAAAGGAGGGGAGAGTGTGAGGACCAGCGCCTGGGCCCCGTGGAGGCTGCGTGCGGCCCTCAGACGTGGGCACCTGTGGGCCGGAGACGGGCCCGCTGCTGGACCCTTTCCGGTTATGACAACGCGCCCCACGAGCATTTGGCGGGGTCCTTCGACTTGCCGATGAAGCGATCACAAACCAAAGGCCAACCCCAACCCCACGAACCACACAGTAATCACAGTTACAAAGAGGACCAAGCAAGTCTACAGCGAAGAAACAAGACAGGCTGAAGTCAGACAAGGCGCTCTTTCATGAAAAACCCACGGCTCACGTCACACTGAACGGCGAGGGTCAAACTTCCCCACTAGGACGAGGCATGAACACGGACGCGCGCGCTCACCACCGCCGTCCAACTCCGGAGTAAGTTTGGCCACAGAGGTGGAACACCTGGCCGCTGAAAGTAGAGAACGCTGTGTGGGAAACTAGAGACGGCCCAGGACCGCTCACGTTCGTGGACGGGAAGACCGAACACCGTTAAGAGGGCAGCACGCCCCCCACAGCCGTGCCCAGGCTCCATGCCGTCCCCACTGAAGTCCCAACAGCTCTTTCCAGAAACGGGGAATGCGGGATTGCAAGGGGCCCAGAGCAGTCAAAACAAGACTATGAAAAAACCAGGAAGAACCACACTTCCCAAACTCACTCCTTCAAATGTCCTAAAAAGCAATGGAGCCCCAAACAGCGTGGTGTTCCACTAGCACAGCGACCAGTGGAACAGAACCAAGAGTCCAGAACTTATCTAGACTACCACGGTCAACTGGCTTTTGACAAGGTGCCAAGACACTTCAACGAGGGACGGTGGTGCTGGACCTCCAGCTTACGGCACAGGGGAAAGTAACTCAAAGTAGATCAGTGACCTAAATTTGAAGGCTATAAGCATAAAACTCTAAGAAAACAGTAATAAATCTTCATGACTTTGAATTCAGCAATGAATTCTTAGATATAACCTCAAAAGAACAACCAACGAAAGAAAAACAACTGAGTGTCACCCAAATTAGAGGCATGAGAGAACATGACCAAAAAGGTGAGAACACAACCCCCAGAAAGGGAGAAAATGCTTGCACCTCACGTCAGGGTCAAGTGTGCAGGTAACATAATGTGTTCTTCCGCCCAATAACAAAAGACAACTCAATTTACAAAAGCGGGCAAACGACTAGACGTTTCTCCCAAGGTACAGAAGTTGACAAGCACAGGAAAACGATGCTTGACATCACCAGTCATTAGGGAAATGCAAATCAAAACCACAGTGAGGTTCGGTGATTTCACAGCCACCAGGATGGCTGTTAAAAAAAGAAAAAAGGAAAGGAAGCCTAAGTGTTGACAATGATACAGAGAAATCGTCCCCTTCACACTTCGCTGGCGGGAGTGTGAAGTGGTACAGCTGTCGTGGAAAACAATTTGATGGCTCCTCAAAAAGTTAAACATATTCCACTGCTAGGTACACACACAGATGTGAGGATGTGCTCACACAAACGCAGGTCCGCACATGGTCATTTCCTCGCTATTCGCAGCCGCCAGAGCTGGGTCCAGCCCACGTGTCCATCCGGGGACAAGGAGGATGGAAAATGGGGTACATCTGCACCATGGAGTCTTTGGCAACAAAAACAACCACCTGTGACGCTGGCTACAACGTGAACGAATCCTGAAGAGCTCATGCTAAGTGCAGTAGGCCAGACACCAAAGGCGGCCCACACGTCCGTGACCAGTACCCCCACCGAGACGGAACAAGGATCTGTCGTTGCCATGGGCTGGGGGAAGGGAGGAATGGGAAAAACTGCTTGGTTGGGGGGCAGGCGCTTTGGGGTGATGGAAATACTTTCACCTTTAGCTGGTGGTTGCACAACTCTGTGAATTTACTCAACAGCCACTGGACTGTTCACTTTAGAACGGCGTGAACTGCATTTACATCCTTTCAAGAGTGTGAGCACGCAAGATCAGCGTGGGACAGACGGGTGCTCTGTGCCTCTGTGGGCACCAGCCCGAGGATCCCGCATCCTCTGTGTGGCAGGCCAGCCCGGGACTTCTAACCCGAACCCCGAGACAAGGCAACGTTGGAAAGACGGAGGACCAGCTCCGGGGTCAAGGGGACCGAAGGAGCGTGGTGAGACCAGGGGCTGGGGAAGCGGAAGGAAGGGGCCCAGGCACAGCGCGGACCCCTGCTGGCGGCACCCCGGTCCTCCGGGATGAGAACCCCACCCCTGCTCTCGGGGCAAGGGGCCTGGTCTGTGCCACCTACTGAGACAGTTCAGGAGAAGTGTGTGCGTGCACACGCATGCTTACACACGCTTATCTGTCAGTCCCTGGGGAGAACGCGACGGGGACTTTCTCCAAAGTCTCACACAAGCCTTGACTGAGGGACGTTCTGCATAAGAACTACTTTTCTGCATAAGAACAATGTCACGAGAGAGAAAAAGACTGGACGCAGACCAGAGCCAGGACTGCGGAACACAACGTGTGATCCTTAAACCGATTCTGGGTTTAAGAACAGCCAGGCCCTGGGCCCGAACAGTCCCTGGAAGACACCGAGGGGCCCGGTGAGCCCCGCCGGGGAGGAGGGACCTGCCCCCGCAGCAGACGCGTGCGGATCGGACTAGGGGCTCCCGTGAGCTGGCGCCTTCCTTCCCGCCGGGGCGTCCCCCACAAACCCAACAGGGAGAAGTGGGTTAGATAAAGCTCACACAGGACGTTCACGCTAGTATTCTTGCAGCTTTTCTGGAGGTTCGAAATTTTCAAAGTACACAGTTCAGGGAATACAAGTAAAATAAGAGAAAAAACCAAGACGTACCTCTAGAGCTGTCAACCTTAGTTTGAAGGGTATTCCATGAAACCTTCCAGGAAAGAAAACTGATATATTACGGTGACCAAGAGCTGCAAACCTCCTCAGTCAGAGTTGAGGCCAGCACAGCTCTGAGCACAAAGGCAGCCAAGGTCAGCACAGGACACGAACTTTACTGATGATCACAGTCAACAAAACGATCCCAGACTGTATCTACTCAAAGAAAGAACACAGCATGACCAGGGAGAGTTTACCCTCAGGAGGCAAGGCCGTCCGCTCCGACATGAACGGACTAGAGAGATCCCAGGAAGGTGGGATTTCAAAGGGAAACCTTTGATGAAAGCAACTGACTGACACCCATCACCCCTTCCTTAACCTGGTGAGATGCCTGCCAGAAAGCACAGGTGCCCCGAGTCTTCCTGGAGCCCGGGCGGGGGCGCAGAGCCCGCAGCGCTGGCAGCCCAAACCTCCACTCTCGGGAGCCCGGCCAGTGCGCTGAGTGAGGCAACATCCACCTCTGCACCCACACCCCCTCCCAGGGTCGAAGAGACGGAACTCCATGGCCATCAATCAAACAGGAGTGCCGATCAGAATTCGGCAGGGTGGGGGGACGCTGAAGAGCCGAAAGTTGCCAGCTTGTACCGACCCCAGACGTGACCCCAGATACGTAACAGAAGATTACAGTCCATTCACAGTGGCAACCAAAGCCTTCAAATTTGTAAGAATAACTTACCACAAACATGCACTACCTGTAGAAAGAAACCATCAACTGGAGAGACACTCCATGTTCCCACAGGAAAGGTCAAGGTAGTGGGTATCTCCCAAATTAATCTATGAATTCAATGTAATCCCAACGAAAAGCTCAACACAATCTTAACTTTTTATTTATTTATTTATTTGACAGAGAGAGAGAGAGAGGGAGAGAGATCACAAGGAGGCAGAGAGGCAGGCAGAGGAGGAGAAGCAGGCTCCCTGCTAAGCAGAGAGCCCGATGCAGGGCTCGATCCCAGGACCCTGAGATCATGACCTGAGCCGAAGGCAGAGGCTTTAACCCACTGAGCCACCCAGGCGCCCCTACTTTTTTTTACTGTGAGGCCAACAAGGTGGTTTTAAGGTTTACTTGGAGTGGGGCACCTGGCTGGCTCGGTCAGAAGAGCACATGACTCTTGAGTCATGGTTTCGAGCCTTAAAAGAAATAAAATGTATTTGCAAAAAATAAGAACGGCCAAGAAACTGTTATAAAGGAAAAAGATTTTTCTGCCCGATCCCCCACAGGCGGCACTGACAGAGGAAAAGAATCCATCCACTGGTGGATGGTAGATGGACTGTCCAGAAACAGAAACATGTAAACAAAGGAGTTTGGCCAAATAAAAAAGACATTTCAAGCTGGAGGGAAATAAATGACACGGGGCCAGGGAGCCACCCACTTCCGAAGTGCGCCTGCTCGCGTCCTTGCCTACAAACACGCTGAGAGTCAGGACGCTCCCTCACAGACAGACATCACGAAGGCACGACGCACCGAAAGGAAACCTCGCCGAACTCGAGAGACCGCGCGAAAGTCTGTTTACCTGAGCTGAACAAGACAGACTGCGCTGCGGGAGAAGTAGTGTCTGCAACAGACCACGCTCACAGTGAGAAAAGACCATCTGGCAATGAGGGAGGGGTGAGGGTGTGCAGCCGGGCCCTGGAGAAAGAACAGTCGGCCCGTGCTGGGAATGACCGTGGACCTGAGACTCAGCAACACGGGCGGGAAGCCCAGTGTCTGGCTCCCCCGTTCCGGCGGGCTGTGGGGCTCCCCCGCGCTCGGAGGCTGCCGAGCACGGGCTCCCCCGCTGTCCCCGCTCCCCTCGGCCAGCCCGAGGCCGCGCCCGCCATGCCAGGGCCGGACGCCCGGGAACAGCCGAGCCCCGGTGCTGAGCGGCCAGCAGAGGAACGGGGGAGACGGGCGGACGTGGGAGGCTCTCCGAGATGCACCGGGGCCACCTGCGCCCCCAAACAAACGCAGCCACGGGGACGTTACATGGGAGTACGCAGAAGCTCACGGAGGGTCTAGAAGGTGGCTGGGCTTTCTTGGCAAGGCTTTCACTTCTCAGTCATCCGGCAGGAGGCCCCTCCCCGTCAGTGCCCAGGAGGCTTATGCGGCCCCCCCCAACCCCCTGCTCGGGACAGCCGTCAGTGCCTGGAGGGTCCAGGCCCTTGGGAGCAGAGCCCGGAAGGGGGCCTGGCTCCAGAGGCCTTGGTCTGAGTGAGGAACATGCAGGTCAGGTCAATTACCGGAAAACAGGAACCCACGTCCTCCCTCCAGGCTCGCGGTCACAGAGCCCAGGCCGTCCCACCCCCTCCTGCGGTGCTGGTGAGAAGCACTCAGGTCTGCCCGTCACTGGGCTGCTGCTCTTCCTTCCGCAGTGGTGACCAAGCTGCACCCGGGCCCCCTCTTTCCCGGGTCTGCGGGGCCCCACGCGTCTGGTCCAGGTGGGGTGAAGCTGCTGTCACCACTCGGATGCTCCCCGACGTGAGGAGCTGTAGACGCTCAGGTGCCATCCCTAGAACGAGGCAAGTCTTACCTCTTTGTCAAAGTCCTGGTCGGGATCGGACATACTTCTAAGAGGCACAGCCACTCCGGGCTCTGACGCACCTACGGAACAAGGACAGCTGCCAACTTAGGAAAAGAGTCCAAAGCCCCAGCAGGCCAGGCCCCCACCCTCAGACACCCTAGTACCTGACGAGGGCCATGAGATGTAGGGCTTGTTCCTAGGTGGAGGCTGCCGAGACAGGCTGGGGGGAGCAGGGCCAGGCCTTTCCTCCTGGGAGGGGGGCACGGCACTCTGGGTGGAGAGAAAAGCAGTGAGTAGGCTTGGGGCACCCAGGCAGACCCCAGGGCAGAAGCACGTCTGGGCCCCAGCCCAACTGCAAAGCGGGCACCACAGAACACAGCCGGGGTCCCGAGACCTCGCTCCATGGACAGTGGAACCAGGCCAATTTTGAGCTAAGAATTGGGAAGAATGATTTTAGGTGAAGTCAAACCCTAGCTCGTATTTTTTTAAAATTATTTTTTGTTAACAAGTTTAAGTTACTTTTTGTTAACATATAATGTATTGTTTGTTTCAGGGGTACAGGCCTGTGAATCATCAGTCTTATACAATTCACAGCACTCACCGTAGCACAAACCCTCCCCCATGTCCATCACCCAGCCACCCTATCCCTCCTACCCCCCGCCCCCAGCAACCCTCAGTTTGTTTCCTCAGATTAAGAGTCTGTTATGGTTTGTCTCCCTTTCTGGTTTCATCTTGTTTCATTTATCCCTCCCTTCTCCTATGATCCTGTCTTGTTTCTTAGTATCAGTAAGATCGTATAATTGTCTTGTTCCATCTACATCATTGCAAATGGCAAGATTTCGTGTTTTTTGATGGCTGCATAGTATTCCAGTGTGTGTGTGTGTGTGTGTGTGTGTGTGTGTGTGTGTGTGCGCGTGCACACGCGCATGCGCGCACACACACAAACATACCACATCTTTATCCATTTATCTGTGGATGGACATCTTAGCTCCTCCCACAGTCTGGCTATTGTGGACACTACTGCTATCAACATTAGGGCGCATGTGCCCCTTCCAATCACTATGTTTATATCTTTGGGTAAATGCCCAGTAGTGCGATTGCTGGGTTGTAGGGTCCAGTAGTCCCCCCGCTAGGGACTCGTTTTTAAGTGAAAAAGTATGCTACCTGCTTGTATGAAGATGTTCCTGAGAAACCATTTTTGACAACTAGCTTCCTCACAAAATGCTAGCAGCCTGAAATGGTGACAGACAGCAGCCATGTGTAAATGCCCTGGTGTTTGGAGACCCACAAATCAATACACAGCCCCTGGGAGCAGTGGGGGGCCAGCTCCGCAGTGAGGCGCTCGGAAGGAGTCCCGTCAGAGACGGCTCCGGGCTCCGTCTGCTCTGC
>LNAC01000192.1:3755295-3798961 GCA_002007465.1 Ailurus styani
CGGCCCCGCCCCTCCCCATCCCGCGCTCACCAGAGGCAAGTCCATGAGCACCTGCATGCCGTCCCCGGGGCCCATGTGCGCCACGTGGTTGAAGTTGGTGGGGTTGGATATCATTTTGGACCTTAATTCTGGGTCTCTAAGCATCTCTCTGAGGAAAAGTTAAGTATGTTGGAGACTCACGAATATGTCAATCCCCCCCCCCGGCCCCTCCCCCAGCAAGGCCAGCGAGGGCGCGCTCACCGCCGCTGCTGCAGCCGCTCCTCCTCCGGCACCTTGAAGACGAAGCGCCTCTTGCTCCTGGTCCGGAGCATCTGCTTCTTGCTGTTGTCAGACGTGTCGGGCACGTTGAGGGCCGTTCCTGCGGGAGGGGGAGCGGGCCCTGTGGTTCCGTGCGGCCCTCGTGCCGGTGACCCGCAGGCCCGCCGCCCCCTCCCCGCGGACGGAGCCTCACCCGCGAACTTGCTCTTGAAGTAGATCAAGCGCGGAGGCTCGCAGCTGAGGAGGTTGAGGGAGCCGTCGGAGTTCAACGGCCTTATCTGCGCGGGAGAGCAGAGGCAGGGGAGCGGCGTGCAGGGCTGCGGCAGGCGGGAGGGGGCCGCCCCGCGCCGCCCCGGGCCTTACCCTCCGCAGGCCGATGGTCTGAACCCACTCCATGGTGCGCACGTCGAACACGTCCACGCCGTACTCGCTGTACACCGTGACGTGCGAGGGGCTGCAACCTATAGCGCAGACGGAGCGGAGCGCCGTGAGCCCGCCGCGCCTCACCCCGCCCGCGCCCCCCCGCCGGCCGTGCCAAGGCCCGGCTACGACCGCTCGGAGGGGCCGACCCTCGCCCGCTCCCGCTCTAGAAAGAACCTGCGCTTCCACGGTCACCCGAACACAGGGCCGTGCGGACGCGCTCGCCCCTCTGTGCCTGCACAGCGCTTGACCCACGCAGCGCGGAGGGCCTGCCTAAAAGGTCAGCTGCTTCACTCAGCCTCCTCATACAATCACTACAGAACAACCGCTGCAGGCTCAACGCACCTGAAACTGAGGTAGGGGCCGAGCTTTCTGAGGCAAATGCCTTTAAGAGATGCCGACAAGTCAGATTCCTCAGTAAATATTTAAGATCTCCCAGCAAAACTGCTGCTTAGCTCTGGGCCAACCCCCGTGCCCGTCTCCGCCCCCCGCTGAGCCCCAGCTCGCCCTGACACTGGTCCTTCGGGGTGTTGGCGGGCGGCCCTCCGGTCTCGACCACGTGGGGCCAGCTTCCTGTGAGGAGCCCCGTGGGGGGCGGGGGGCGTCCTCCCCTCGTCCCCAGTGCCGGGCCCTGCCAGGTGGGGACAGGGACACGCCAGGGACTGCCGGCCCACCTGGCACGTGAGGCTGGAGGCCAGTCCCCACCTTCCGAACGGCAGGAAGACGACCTGCCCGGGGTCGGAGAGCAGGCCCCGGGAGACGGCCTGCCTGGGACGGCGAGGCAGGGGCGAGGCCGCTCTGGGGTCCCCGGCGCCGCCCTGCAGCAGCACAGAGGCGTCCACGGCTCGGCTCAGCCTCCGGCCCGTCCTTCCGCCTTCCAGGCCCGAGTTAAACCCCCTCGCGTCACGAGTCCCTAACTGAAGGTGAACCTCCGAAAGGCTTCTCCTGATGTGCTGTCGTCAAATTCCCAATGGGCTGCGGGCCCAGCCCCTCGACTACAAACAGGAAGAGGAAACGGGCTTTAGGAGCAGCCCAGGGGCTGCAACGAGCCGGCAGCCGTCCCAGAGGGGACGGGAGGAGCACTTCCCGAGCTAACTCTCAGAGGACCGTGCTCCGCACGGAGGCGCCCTGGGCACGAGCTTCCTCTGCAAGGAACCGAGGAGGGAGCTGTGTGCGTGGCTCGCCGGGAAAGTGATAAACTGAGGCGTCCAGTCTAAAGAAAACTGTCAGTTAAAACATCCCCAGCGGCGAGAGCAGGGCCGGGGAGCCTGACGCGTGTGTCTGAGCCCGGCTCCGCCGTGTGCCCCACGCGCGGCCCTCCGTCCTCCTCGGCCAGGTGGGACTGCCCGTGCCTCCCCCCGCGACTGGGGACGGGTGAGGACACGCGACTGCTCAGCACGGGCGGGGAACAAGGAGGCAACAGGGTTTTTGTTCTCCAGCCTGGACATTAGTGACTTGTTCGTCGCCGGCTCAAAACGGATCTGGCGTGTGTGGTGTGCACGTAGGGGGAGCGAGCACCGGAAGGGCCAACACAGGAGCATGAGGCGCGCGTGCCAGCCACACGGCCAGGATGCCAGAAACATCACACGCAGTGACCTTCCCACATTAAACTCCTCAAAACTTAGGGTTCGGGAGGAAAAGCCCCCGACAGGCAGGGCTGCTGCGTGGCTCGGAGGCTACTCCTGCCCAGGCTGCCCATGAGGACGACAGGGCGCGGCAGGGAAGGGACCCGGCCTGCCCCCACCTGCCTGCCTGTCTGCTGCCCTGGCCGAGGGCGGACCGAGTCAGGGAATGTGCAGAGGCCCAGAGAGCCGAAGGCCGGCCGATCGCCTCAAGGGCCCGGTGTCCCAGTTCCAACCACCTCGGGGCCTCTGCCAGCTTGGCGTGGCCGGCAACGAGGCACACAAAAGGAATATGACCCCCACCTCCCACCCCGTCCCCCACCCCCATCACCTCCACATCATCGTGTGCCCTGTGGCCCGTCTCCTCACTCCCTGCTGCTCCTCCGACTCGGGAACACCAAGCAGGTGACCTGAGGTGTAGAGTCCGCTAAGAGCGACCAGACAGCGGGCTGCTCGGGAAGTGTCCCCACAGAGCCGACTCGGGGCCCTGACTCACCAAGCTCAGGCCTTAAGAGACTCCTGTCCGGGGACCCCATTCCACAGAAAGCCACCGACACTAGGCAAAGGGCCGCTGCTCCCAGCATTTCCACGGGCACAGCTGTCCCAGCAGGAACTTGAACCCGCACACAGGAGCTGCAGGTTTCCTGGCTACCAAGACCCTTTAGCTTGTTTTGATTCCTGTGTGAGTTTATAACACATGCCCCTCAGGGTTCTTCAGCTGAGGGGCCCCTGCGAAGCCCTGGTGCTCCGGGACAGAAAGGCGCCGCGGGCAGGAGGCTGGCACCAGAGGGCCCCCCCCCCCGACCAATCCCGCTGGTCTGAGATGTGGTGTGGGGAACACACCTCCTCCTGGGGAAATGCACGGGGCCCGCTCTCCGGCGCCTCTCTAACTGCTCAGCTAAGGGAACTGAGAGACAAACCAAAGCAAACTAGAAGGCATGCTGACTGTCGAGGTGAAGAGCAGCAACAGGGATATGGCAACAGAAAAACATATACATACTACAGGCAACAGGCGCCGCAGGCCACATGAGCTCCTGCATGCGTGACCTCCGACCTTGTGGGTCCACGTACAGTCCCATGTGGCTGAAGCAAAGCAGGTACTCCTCGCTTTTGAGCTCCACAGCACAAAGGGCATCAAAAGACTGCTGTGAGAGGAACGTAAGCGAGGGGTCATTGGGATTTACCAGGGTTAGAGCCTGCCCGTCCCCCTGGGGGCTCAGCAGAGAGAACCCAGACGGGTAGCCAACACAGAGCTTGTCCTTGAGCGCGGCCATCCACTGCACAGTGCCGGGGGCCACGATTTCATTGACCTTCCTGTGGAAAGGCCTAGTTCTCTGGACCTCATAGCAAAGGACCAGGCGCTTCACAGCCGCAAACAGGCAGGTGGAGGAGCTCTTCTTCAGCGTCGCGGTCGCGATGAGCTGGCAGCCTTTCGTTTCTGGAAGCTTGATGTCGACGTTGCTTTCTGCCCCGTCGAAGGCAGACCACGGACAGAGATGGACGTGGTGGTTCCGGCCGCAGAGGAGGACGGCGACTTTCTCTTTGGGAGCAAGCTCGATCTGGTAGACTTTCTTGTAGTCAGCAACGCGGACGATCACTGCGGGAACGAACGGCGGTGTCTTGCCGCGCCTCCGCGGCACCGGGCCCGGCGCGCCAGGACCTGCCCATCGGCTCGCCGCCTCCACCCCTGCCAACCTCAGACTCCGGCAGCCACCCGGGCCGAGCCCTCCTTCGGGAGCGCCCAGGGGCCCCTCCCACTCTCCCGCCCCTCCCTCCGCCTCCGTGGTACCAGCCCCGAGCCGGGAGGTGCCGGGGCGCACTGCGGCCTCGGGAGGTGGATCTGGACCCCCTTCCAGGTCATCCTCGAAGACAAGAAAGCTCAGGCTGCATGCGGGGAACAAAGGTCTGTCTCTAACTTCACTGGACCCGCAGATAAACTCTCTGAAAGCAGCCACCCCCGAATTAACCCACTATCCCCAATACCCTAACTGGCGTAGGACCTGCACCAAGAGCTCTCTGAGCAGAGCCCTTAGTCTGGAACCCGGTGGACCAACAGCCCTGGGCGCAGGCTGGCGGCAGCCACCCCTGGTGACACGTGTTCCCACCGGGCTCAGCAGGAAGGGAACGCTGCCCACGACGGAGCAGCTCCTTATTTCTGGGGGACATGCCCAGAGCCTGGCTCAGGGCCCAGGCCGGTTCTAGTCTCCTTGCATTTCTCTCCTGACACACAGGAAGGTGAAGAGAGGAGACAGGAGCTACTCTGCATCAACTTTGAAGCAGAGGAAGGAAAAGTTTCAGTAAGGCGTCAGCACGTTGAGGAATTCAGCAAATGATCTTCCTCCTAGGAGGCTCTCCCTGCCCCCACCTCCCTCCTCAGTCCTCTCCTCCACGAGCTCAGGGGGTGCAGGAAGCCGCTCGCCACCCCACCCGTGGCACCAATGGGTCTCTGCGCCCTGCTGAACCCGCGGGGGATGACCCTGCCCCGACTCTGAGGCACCAAGGGACACTCCACACACAGCTGCTGAACATCTGTCTCATCTGCTGCAGATGACGTCTCTCAGCTGTTCGTCCTTCCCTTTGTTTACGTAAGTCACTGAAGGCCTCCTTGCTCCCGGGGCTCCCGCTACCCCTGACCTGTGCGTGAGAACCCGGGAGGGCGACCGCAGCTCTGGGCACTCACCGTCGCGGGTCACCTCTATGACATAGAGCCCTTCTTCTAGACCGACCACGATCCTGTCCCCATCTGTCAAGGCAAGAGAGGCAAGAACAACAAGGAACGTCAGTAGTACGACACCCCCGTTCGCTTCTCAAAGCCGACGCAGGCACTCAGCTCCCACGGACACGCGTGGCCGCCGGAGGGCAGACCTGCCCCGCAGGCCCCCGCGGACACGCTCTCTGGTCCCCTGTGTCACGCGCACGGCCCCGGCACGCACCCACGACGGCGGCGCTCAGGACGGCTTTGATGAGAGGCAGCGTGCTGTCGTAGGCCTCCTGCGGGACGTGCACCACCTGGTTCCTCAAGCGGTTCTTGTGCAGGATCGACTGCAGTCCTTCTAGAATCCCAACCCACTTCCTTTTTTCGTTCTCATTTTCTGTCAGAATGAGCAGTGAGCTGGTCTTAGAAGGTGTCCCTAAGAGAGAGGCTGTCACCTTCGTGACAAAGAAAAGAGCCGTAAGACAAAGCCCAGCACACAGACGCCCACAGCCTGGCCCGGACGCCCCCCCGACCCGCACCGGCTGAGGGCAACCGCCGAGTCCCGGTTCCGCGGTGCCCCAGAGCCTGGGAGGGGCTCTCATGCCATCAACAGGCGCCCCGTTCCCCTTCCTTGTCACATTTTGTTCTTGCCAATACTGTGATGGAGTGAGCCCACTTTAAAATGGACTTCTTGAACGACTTTACTAAACAACTAAACGGGAAGCATGGAATCTCCCAGAAAAACGCTCTGCCCACACACGCTTCCCAGGCAGCATCCCCCGAGCACGTCCAGGAGCCTGACGGCGTTGGCTGCTACAGAACCGTCAGCTTTAAGTACATGAGGATGGCAATTTTCTGTATCAATTTTCTGTATCACCTCGCGCATGAGGCAGTTTCTGCATGGATAGGTAAGTTCAGGAAACAGGACTCTTGCACTTCATTTTGTGGTCAGTGAAAATTCTACTGTGTTTACAAAAATTCCCAATGGAGGAGTTGGGGGTGATTCTTTCCCTAACCCACAACGGCCCAGAGGCTTCCTCATGCCACACCACCTAATGGGAACTCAGTGGGGGGACTCCCCATCTCGGCAACAAAAATACTGCCGGAAACGTCTACGGATTCCTTCTGTTGGCGCCAGCTGAGGACCAGTGAGTCTGGGGGGAGCCGCAGGGGCACGTTCCACCCACAAAGGACCACGCGGCGGCTCCCAGCATCAGGCAGGCTGTGACATCACACACACACCAGGTTAGGTGCAGTGCAGGACAGACGGCAGCGCCGGCGACACGGGGGAGACGGGGCCCTGGGAGGGGGGACCCCGGCACAAGGGAAGGCGTCTGGAGCGAGACAGGAGGTGGAGGAACAGGAGCCCCACTCTGGGTCTGCTGGCCCCTTGCTACGGCACGGTGAAATGCTCCAAAGAACTGTCCCATTTTAACCCCGGGATTTCTTTTTTTAAGTTAACGAAACATCTCTACGGAACAGAAGAAAGCATACCCTGAAGATACACGGGATATCTCGGCGGGAAGCGTGTATGACGTCTGAGGCCAGCACCGAGCTCACCGAGAACTCCTCATCTCTGGTAAGAAACAGAACACTCGGAACATCAGAAAGCAACGTGTGCACGGACCTGTCTCCCACCCCCTGAACTACAAATCTCCTGAGAAAGAATACTTCCATGGCTCTACTTTCTAGAATATACGGTCGGTCCCTTGTCTCCAACTGGATAGGAAAGTGCTTATGCTGACAAAGTCGACAGATTCGAGAACCCTCCAGGTGTTCCAGTGATGAGGGACGTGTGAGAGTAAAAGCCCTTTCCCTGAGCCACGTGGTTCTAGTCTGTGCCAGATGCTTCCAGCCACAAACACAGTGCTGATTTAAGCCCAGACTTGACGACAATCAAGTGGGCGCTTGGTGACAGCTTCTCAAGGACAGGACGCGGAAACAGCCGTGCAAGCCCCACGTCCGACACTGAATCCTGGGCTCCACCGGACACCACATCCCACGGCCGCTGGCCCATGGGCTCTCAGGCACCAGCCCAGGGCCCACCTGTGCCCAGCGATAGACAAGCGGGATTGCCCGGGAATGTGGAAGTGGGGGCCGCTGTGGAGGTGACCCTGGAGCCGTTGTCAGGGGCACCTGCCGCGGCCCGGGGCCCCCCAAGCACCAGTGCGGAGACTGAGGTGCTGGGCCCTCACCCAGGGCAGGTGCCGACGGGCAGACAGGACACCAGGCCCAGTGCTGAGTGTGCACCTTCTAGGAACTGCTTTGTCTTCAAACAACCTCCAACCTGATCACACAGTTGTGCCCACTTCATAAATGGAGAAACACAGAGGTGGACGCTGCTCCTAAGAGAAGCCGGGAGGGAGGGAGGGCGCTCCGCTGCCCTGTCCGTCGGATGCCAGGAAGGCAGGTGGAGAGACATGCCGTGGTGAGCGAGGGGGTCACGTGGCAGAGCCCTGGGCTCTAGATTTCTGTCACCGAGAAGACATGCAGGTGCCGCCACCTTGGGCTGGGTAGCGTGTTTCTGGGAAATCTACTTGTTCTTGGGGGCAGGTAGTCTTCTTACATTAAATATCTACGTGCCAAATTGTTGAGTGCAAATATACCACACGGGGAAGTTTCTAGCACGTGGGTCAAGCACCTGTGTATAGAACTGTGTGATAACCAAGGATGTAGAAAGAATGAATGAGATTGGAGGTTACCTGGCAACAAACTCCCATTTTGGGCAACAGAGAAGTCAGCCAGATCTCACAGAACAGGACGGAACGCACAGAACAGACCTGAGGTCCAGGACTTGGCTGGCGACAACACCAGGCTGCGTGGACTTTCCTTCGGGCAGGTCATAGAGAAAGAGCTTGCAGTCACAGACCACTGCGTACGCCCGCTGCCATCCCTTCTTCACCCCAGTGGGCTTTGGGACCTACAGGTAACAGTGAGCACGTTCCACCGGGCCGGAGAGGCCAGGCCCCGGGCCCCAGGAGCCTCCTTGCCCAGGGTTCCCGTCCCGCTGCTGCGTGGCCGGCCTGCTTCTCCAGGGACAGCCCCCCCCGTGACTCAGGGCACGACTAGGGAGGGGTCCACACAGGATGAAAGGCGATGCAGGGGACAAAGTGGGCAACTCGGCAAACACGGGTGTTCACACCATACACAGAGCATCTCGGAACGCCGTAGTCCGAAGGCTGTCTGGACCCCGTGGTTTTCAGAGAGCACTTGGCTCTGGAACCCTGTCTTTAAGTGACTGAAGGTGGGGATGAGGGACTCTGCGGGACTGAGGGTGTTTCTGGGGCCCTCAGAACGCAGGCCTGCATGCCTTACTGCCGGGGGGGGGCCTCCCAGGACCAGCACAAAGGCCACTTTTCACAAAGCAGAGAAGGTCGGCTGCGGAGAGCGGTGTGGCGTGACGGTGGCCCACCACGCCGACAGGGGGCGTGCAGCGGACACAAAGTGCCCTCCCCCGCCCGGGCCTTCGCACGTCCTACCTTGACGTAGCCCTTGTAGGCTGTTCCTATGCCCCTCTGCACGTCCACGCCCAGAGGCCGCTTGGACTGCTCAGGAGGGATGGGGCACACCTGGGGAGCGCTCTCTTTGCAGGCCACGTGGCACGCGAACGAGCACACTGCAAAAGTGAAGGAGCGCCGCCCTCAGGACCCACCTCCTCCAGAGCAGAAGCCGCGGAGAGCGTGCCGCGGGCAGGGCCACGGGGGAGTCCCTGCCCGTCCCGGGAAAGGCCCGGACCCCCAGCGGGGCGACTGGTTTCTGGAACAGAAGCGCCAGGACAGGCTCTGAGCAGCCCTGGAGCACGCCTGCCGGGGCCCGGACGGGGCGCGAGGGCCAGTGTGGAGAAGTGGCCACGGCACTGTGTGTGCTGCCCCTCCAGGCAGCCAGGCCTCAGTCCCCAGATCGCCTGCAGAGCAAGCCGCCTGCAGGTGTGTGACGGGGCAGGGGCTCCGCAGACAGATGGGGTCTTGGCAGCCGGTCGGAAGGCCTGCCAGGAACGAAGGAGGCGGCTTCTGCTGCCAGGGAGAAGCACACACAGCTGCTTCTGCAGAGCACCCCCCCCCCCACCCGTGACCAGCGCCGTCACTCGTCAACATGACTTCAGCGGGCGGCTCGTCTGTGAGACAGGCCATCGCGCTGCACCGCGGAGGTCACGTTGCCGGATGGAGTGCGGCTCGGGGCGGCGGAGCACTGGAGGTTCCAAGAGCAGCCGTGACGCCAGGAGAGCCAAACACCTGCCCTCGCCCTCAGATGACGGGACGGGAAGGAGCGTGAAGTTCTGTTTAGTCTCTGCTCTTCCTGATTTCCCAGAAGGACTGCGGACATTTCATCTCAGAGTAAACAACAGCCCACAGATAACCTGGGCCCCCGTGGCCCCGTGCTCTCCGGCGGCAACAAGGATTCGGGACCATGTCCCCCAGAGCTCAACTGAGCGTTTACAAAACTAAGGAGAGCATCTGCCCTCGGCTGGCTCACCACAGGCTCCGTATTCACTGCTCCCCCTGCCCGCGGTGCGCCCCAGTCCCGCCCGGGCCCCCCACGGCCACCACTCACCCTCGCAGGCGTAGCCCTGCCGGATCAGGCCCACCATCAGAGACGTGCAGTGGCTGCACTGCGTGGGGCTGGAGAAGGACTTGATGCTGAACTGGTGAGCTTTCGGCTGGAGGAAGAACATGGAGAAGGTGAGACCCAGGCTCTGAGCGGGGACCATCGGTCTGCTGCGGATCAAACGGATACCCTTGGGTGTGATCCTGAGCAGCTGAGGATGTGCAGTTTCACTGTGACACGTACACGAGCCTTCCTGGTGTCAACCGGAGACTAGTGCCTACCACCTGCCTACCGAGCTCGAGCCAGAGCAGGAGTCAGCACGTCGGGGCGCCTGGGTGGCTCAGTGGGTTTAGCCTCTGCCTTCGGCTCAGGTCATGATCTCAGGGTCCTGGATCAAGCCCCGAATCGGGCTCTCTGCTCAGCAGGGAGCCTGCTTCCTCCTCTCTCTCTGCCTACTTGTAATCTCTATCAAATAAATAAATAAAAAAAAAAATTAAAAAAAAAAAAAAAAAAAAAAAAGAAGTCAGCATGTCTCCCCTGGGCAGCAGTCCTGCTCCCAGAAACAGCAGTGGGGGCCGGGCAGGGGCACTCTGGCACAAGCGCCTGGCCTCCTGGGGGCCCCCGGGGGGCGCCACCCAGGGCTGTGTGTGCACATGAGACCCAGAGACGTGCAAGAAACCCACGGCAGCCCTGTTCCCGAGGGCAAGGGCCTGGACCACCCGCCGACCCGTCGGGAGGGCAGGCGCATCACACCACCTGCCATGGGGAACAAAGGTGATGCCAAACAGAGGAGCGAGCTGGAGACGTGCAGGACGTTGAGTGTGTAAAGCTCCGAAAGAAAGGATTATGACTCAGGGACACAAATGCCGCCGGGCCAGGTGTAAGAAGCAAGGGAGCGGGCAACACAAAGTCCAAAGGGCAGTCCCCCGACTCGACAGGAATCTCAGCCCAGAGCCAAACAAAACCAAGTGCCTAGTCGGCCCGCTGCCTATGGCTGAGGCCATGGCTCGTTCGAGGAGAACGAAGCACCCAAGTGCATCAAGCCACATGCTCGCTAAGCTGGAAACTTCGGGCCTCCTCACAACGAGAACTCTGGGAGCCGGCGCGAGGTTCTCCACACACACTCCTGGGGAAGACGAGGTCCTGAACGGCACGCTGGGTGGCATTCCGCCTACTCTGGGGGAAAACACCCTTCCACAAAACACATGGTTCTCTACCGTTCCAAGTGCAGATGGACAGATGAAAGTCAGTTGGAAGGAGCGTGGTGCACATGTGACCAGAGTGGTCACTGCTGGAGAAGGAAGTATGGTCTGGGAGATGGAGAGGAGACTGATTCTGAAATTTCCGAATTAACATGCGACCATGGGTCATTCACTGGCTGATTAAGGAGACACAGGGTCAGGGGCGCGTGGGTGGCTCAGTGGGTTAAGTGTCTGCATTCGGCTCAGGTCATGATCCTAGGGTCCCGGGATCAAGTCCTGCTTCGGGCTCCTTGCTCAGCAGGGAGCCTGCTTCTCCCTCTGCCCCTCCCTGCTCATGCTCTCTCACATCCTCTCTCAAACAAATTCTCAAAAGAGAGAGAGAGAGACACAGGGTCCTGACACTTCGCAGACCACACACTGCTCACAGCAAACCATTACTAGACACCAGGGTCTCACTGTGCATACAGAAACTGTCAGTCTTATTTATGCAAAATTACCTCCTAAAACTGAGAAGGAGGCACGGGTGCAAAGCCAGGCCCCTACCTTTGGTCCGGCCAGAGCGAGGGGCTGCGTGGTGGGCAGCGGCACGGCGGGTGGCCTCTGCGTGGCCCGAGCCATGTCCTGGGGACAAGCAGGGACAGGTGAGCATCCTCTGAGCTCGCTACTGCTCTTACATGTCACACCCTGCTTGGGGTCTGTTTCTCTCTGGAACTGATTAATAATGCACGGCAGCTTTTCTTTCCTACATTGTTGAGACATCTGTCAGAGCAGCTCTCGACCAATGGATGCTCTGACGATAATAACTGAGACCCAACTCGGGCTCGACAGCTGGTGGAGGATCCTGCTGCGGGCTGTGAGGCAGGCCCGGGGGCCGCCCTGGCACGAGCGCGGCCTCCGTCCATCAAGGCCACGGGCGGGGGGGGACCCAGGGCTTGCAGGGGAGCAACAGGGAACACTGCTTACTTCCTGCCGCTCTGTGCTCGAGGCCATGGAAACCGACGGAGACGCCTCTGGCTTGGGAGCCTGTGTCTCTTGCTCACCAGCGGAGCCGCTCTGTGAAAACAAAGGCAGAGACACAGTGGGAAGGAGAGAACTTCCACAGAATTCAGACTCTGACTGCTCGCTCTGTCCCGCTGGGGACCCAGGGTCCCGCCGAGGCCTGGATGCCCGTCACGTCCCATCAGAGCCCACTTCACTCACAGCTGTGCTGCCTTCCCCGACCGAGGACCACTGCCCCTGGCATCCCGAGGCCGGAGTGGTGACGGCGAGCTCTGACGAGTCACGGGCCTCGCCGAAAGCCAGAGGCTGCCCGCCTCACCCTCCGCCCACAGCCCTAACCACCTGCTCTCCCTGCAGCGCCCCATTTAAGGGGCAGGACCTGGAAACCGCCAACCCACTATTCTCGTTCAGAAGTGACTTTATCTATACCTGGTACCGTTCAGCTAAAGGAGTCCAGTAATTTTTAACCTCATTTCAGGGGCCAAGAAAAAATTCTGACGTCAACAAGGGTCTGGGGTCTGGGGCCTCTGACCCAGAAGTAAGAGTTTCCTTGAAAGTTTTACGACACAGGGAGGCGGGGAGGCAAAGTTTTGTTCTAAGAACTCAAGGTTCCCAAATTAATTTCGCAATCTGAAGCTAAAGCTTTGAATCTAATTTGAAGCTCCTTTTAAAACCACTTAAAAAGGACCTCATTTTGAATGTTCTGGGAATTATTTCCTCACGAAAGGCTGTGACTACTTGCAGAGACGTGCATCAACCACGCACATGTGCTCAGTACATGTGAGCACCGTGACACGGGCGGCTGGCAGGTTCCCACGGGAGCAGTCTACAGCTTTACCTCATGTCTACACTGAAATCCCAGTGAAGCAAACCAGAGACACACTTTCTGAAAGTTGTAATTGGTGAGGTTCCTGTGTAAGGAGCCGAATTCAGACGGGCAGGTAGTGCGTGCGTGTGCACACACACAACCGTGCGCTGCGCTGTTTGCATCTGTCAGCAGATTCACGAGGGAAATGCTCATCAATTAGCTAATTGTCAAAGTACAAACTAAGCCAATTTCTCCCATAAGTAGGGTATGTTACACACATGAGAGTTCCATCTCCAGCCAAAGGAAGAGTAAGAGTATCAGACAACCGCACTGCAGCCATGTGACGGCCCAGCTAATCTCCTGGTTGGGGAGGCCAAGGATGGGACTTAGGGATGAGGAGCCGTCCACAGTGGAGAGCAGCGAGGGACACGGGGAGGGTGGCAGGCGGCCAGCATGGGCAGCGGCTTGCTTCTTCCTGAGAGGCTGGCTGAAGCCGTGGAGAGGAGGCAGAGTCCTTGACTGTGACAGAAAGGGGGGATAGAGAACCATCCCTTCCCGCCCAGTGAAACCTGGACAAAAACACAGACCCTGTCACCGTGGCCAACACCGTATACTTAATGATGTGTTTGTACAGAGAAAGCAGGGTAGACGCTTCTTGAAGATGATCCTCAGGTCTGGAAACACCTGACAAACCCAGACTCTGACCAAGGATTTTTCCTTTCCATCAACAAATGTCCTTCCTCCTCAACCCACAGAGGGAAGGGGGACTAAAGCCAAACACGGGGACGGCAGGAGCACCGGCTGCCAGATCCCGCAGCCTCGGTCCAGCTCCGCGACGAGACCACCTCCCCAAGGACCGCTCCTCTTGCACGAATCCTGCAGAAATGCCTCGGCTCTCCGGGCCACCTCCGCCCGGTAAGGATGCGGCCCTCGGTCCGCTGGGACGTGCCTGGCGCTCCCGCCATGGGAGACACACGGGCCTTACAGAGGCAGCAGGTCTCTGAGGGAACCGGCTCGTGAGGACCAGGTAAAGCTATCTGCTTCTTAAAACCGAGGACTTCAGGGAAAAGACGAGCATCACCAATCGGATAAGAAACCATTGTGACAGGTGAACAGAAGCAGGCATGAGCCAGAGTGGTAGGAGCAATACAAACCTGCCTGACGGGGTAATCACTGATCCCAGGCAAGGACTGCTGACGGACACCAGCCTGCCGCCAGACAGCCAGCCGGCAGCCAACCCAGGGCCCGGTGCTTGCAAAGGGGTGGAACAGGGCCTGGCAGACACCACCTCACCCTAATGATGAAGCCTGGCGTCAACAGGCCCCCGCACACCGGAAGTACCCAACATCTCCTGGGCAGAATCCGTGCCACAATGTGCACCCCGCTTCCAGTCACGAGGACTATCTGACAGATCAGGACACAGGACACCGGGCAGGACAGCTGGTGTGGCCACTACAGAAATGCCGAAGTTACAAAACCGGGGGCGGGAGGATGGGGGCGCTGTTCCGGATCCAGCACCGGTGCTGCCCGTGGGCTCCGGCTGGATCCCGACCAGGCCGGGCCGGGCAGCGGGAAAGGGCTTTGCCGGGGGCAACCAGGGAAACGTACGAGTGTGCTCTGCTACGGCGTCCGCGCGCAACGCCCTCCGCCTGGCGGCGGCAGTGTGGTTATGTGGGGAGAACACCCGATCTCCAGACCCTGGCGAGTTAGGGGGCGTGTCTGTACGTACAGACGGGGTCACATAGCTGAGAGATGCCTGTATGTTCACTGTACTACTATTCTTTCAACCTCCCTGAAGGCTTATGATGTTCTAAATAAAAAGCTAGAAATCAATAAAAATGATCACGGTTTGTCAAAAGTCCCATTAATGAGATTTGCTTTCAGTGTTTTTCTTTCTTGTTCATTTCAAGGGTTCTGACCCTACCTAGTAAGGGTTCACCCCCAGCATGTTTTTCCAAAGAGGGAAAGGCTGCGCGGAGTCCACTTGCTGCACACACGGGGACGAAGTGGGGCTCACGCAGCAGCGACAGCCACTGCCTCGGGCGGCTCCGACCTGCGCCCGCGGGGCTCACTGCTGGAGCGGAGGCACTGGGTCGGCGACAGGGCACCCAGGGCTGGACTCTTCTCATAAACCACCTTTCCTCCACCCAAACTGTAGAGCAGTACGGGAGTCACCGAAAGGTTAATGACACTGGCTTATTCTTCATCTGCTGCAGTAGGAGAATCTATTTTCAAAACTGCCAGGGCCCCCGAGAGGTCAGTCGGTTAAGCGTCTGCCTTCGGCTCAGGTCATGATCCCAGGGTCCTGGGACTGAGCCCCGCGTCGGGTTCCCTGCTCAGCAGGGAGTCTGCTTCTCCCTCTGCCTGCTGCTCCCCCGGCCTGTGTGCTCTCTCTCTCCCAGACAAATAAATAAATTAAAAAACAAAAAACCGAAACTGCCCAAAATACTCAGCACACAGGCAGAGGCCAGTGTAGATGTCTTCCCGGAGATGCAGAGCACTTTCTTAATCAACCTCCAGTTAGTCTGAGGACGCTTCTCTGGGAGCCCTCTGAATTACCTCAAATGTGTCTAACCTCACGCACAGAACGCCTGGGTCAGTGAGGGGTCTCCTCGAGGGAGAAAGCTGTTAGATGTTGTGGGGGGCCTCAGGTGGGGTCAGAGCACGTCACTAGTTCTAACTTACCATCGATTCGTTTATCACTTTTAAAAATAACTACTTACTCTAAACGTCAGGTCGTGTGCAAGAGGTGCAGTGTTGAAATACTCGAAAATAGAATCCTGAAAATCTGGAAGTTTAAGTCCTGTAAGAAAGAAACAAAGACCAGTCAAGGTAGGTTTAAAAGATGCTCTCGTGCTTCGATGGGAAGACGCGACGTCGTCCAGACTCCATCCCCCGTGAGCCAACTGATCAATCACACGCGATCCGAGTCACGTTCATGTGGGGGAGTCACCAAGGAAGACGGTCTCAGAAATCCTTACAAAAGGGGGTTGGAAGAGAAGATCTACCAGGTATTAAAACAGGTTCCCCAAAGCCTCTGTAATCACAATTAAGTCAACAATGAACAAGGAGGAAAACCCAGAGACAGACTCAGTGCTCAGAGGAATCTCATGTGGGAAGAGTCACGTATGAAATCAGTACAGAGAGGAACTTTTCAATAATTGGTATCAGACAACTAACCAGCCACAGGAAATAGATACAACTAGTTCCATTCCTCAAAATGCACATCAAAGCAATTCCTACTGAATCAGTAATCCAAATGTAACAAATGAAACCATACCAGTCTAGGAAATTATGAGGGAATCACCTGGAATACCTGGAGATTTGGGAATATTTCCCTATGACTTGAGAAAAGGAAGAAGACTGAAAAATTCAATGCACAAAAATTAAAAAGAAAAAGCACCAAAAAACATTATGCTTGGTAAAAAATAAAACCCCCAAAACCAAAAAACTAAACACAAGCAAAGTAAAAAAAAAACAAAACAGAAATTAGGAAAAACGTCTGCAACTTCTATCACAAACAAAAGGCTTTAATCCTCAGTATACAAACAACTTCTGGAAGAAACTTAACCTGAATTTTAAAAAATGGGCAAAAGATAAAAATACATAAAAATTACAGAATAAGAAGTATAATAGCCCCTACACATACAGAAGGTGCCCCTGATAAGAGAAGCACAAATGAACTATTTCAATGCTCCCTCTTGCCTACTCAGCGTGCAGACCTGGAGCCCCAAGCAGGCTGCCCCCCGTAACCAGGGGGATCTGGATGCGCACCTTCACACACACACGTTTGGTGTGTATTCCGAGATCCAACGGCAAGGATAAACCAAAGCCCAAGCTTACCTTTGGGGAAGGTATCTTTGAATGTAACCTATTTCAGAATTTTAGCCTTGAAATTATGTTAAGTGCTTTCTTTACATAACTAAAAAAAAATTGCTTCTAAAACAAAACCAGGTCCTTAAAAAAAAGCTTGTATGTGAATTATTCAGAAGCTTATAGTTTTAATTTACCAGTATCTGCTCTAAATTTTTCTTCCATCTTTTTCTTCAAAATTTCCATTTCTTCTAATAATTCTCTATTTTTGGCTTCGGAATCCTTTAGTTTACTGAAATAAAAGAAAAAATAAACAGCTTTAAGCGCACTGAGAATAGGTCATGCACACGCTGACGCGGCAAGTGTCAGAATGTGAGGGCAGGGGCTGGTCTCCAGTGGCTAGGAAAGTGCCGGAACGCGGCAGGCTCCCTGCTGACCTGAAACACAGACCCGTTCTCGCCCTGGGTGAGTCTACTGGGCATGTTGTGGAGAGTACAGACGCTTCCGAATTATAAACAGACATGGATTTTAAAAGTCACGGTTAATGCAGGTATACCTCAAGGCTGTCATGCAGTTTCTGACACCCCTAGTCTCTTTCCAGGGGAGTCCCTTGCCCTCCGAGGACACCCAACCTCTGAAGGTCTTTCCCACAGCTGGCAAGATGGCGGGCTGCCCCAAGACCATGACCACTGCCTGAGCCCCGGGGGTCTTGGGGTTCCCACACGGTCACGTGGTGACAGAGCAGTCAGGCCACCGCAGTTCACGTCTGGCCAGCAGCCAAGTGGGACTTCTGCGCTTAACTAGCGGGGGTGCTGGCTGGCCCACCATGCCTCTGCCTGTCTCATCATCTGTAAAATGGGGCTGCAGGACTGCCGGCCTCCCGGGAATGCTGAAAGGGTCCCCTTACTAACAGAATAAAGCTCCCACAGGGAACATATTTAAATCGTAGCTATTATTACTCTTTTATCCCAAACGGATGAAATGTGTGACTCGGTAATCCTGTCAGTGACATCCTTAGTGACATCCAGGTCCCCACGCCCTCAGGGAGGAGCTTGCCCCACCTTCCACATCAACAGCTACTATTACACGTAGGGGGACTGGTTTCTGGGACGCGGCGAGCGGGGCACTACTGGGGCCTGAGCGTGTCAGGCAGTATCTGCAGACGGTGGCCTCCTGTCCCACACCGGCTGGATTTGCGGTGTGTAAAGGGTGTTCCTACAACCGGATGTAGGTGGAGGAGAGTTTTCAAATAGACACACCATCTTCCACCTGCATTTTAAAGTGTCAGGCCAAAAGGAAAAATTCAAAGCTGGTGAACTGAGCAGCACCGAGGTAGACAAGAAGCCCAGAGAGGGGCCCACCAGACGTGTGGCCGTGTCCTGTCACCCAGCACGGGGAAGACAAGCTCCGCCCCTTACACCCACATACCCCGACCCTTCCGAACTACGGGCTCATTCCACTCTCACTATTCCTTGGAAACGCTAGCATGACCCTACAGGAGCAGGTCAAGGGCATTTGCACATTCGTCCAGTCGACTCTTACTGAGCGCCCACGACGTGCCTGAACGTCCCCCT
This sequence comes from Ailurus styani, assembly GCA_002007465.1. Lineage (NCBI taxonomy): Eukaryota > Metazoa > Chordata > Mammalia > Carnivora > Ailuridae > Ailurus > Ailurus styani. The sequence continues at coordinate 3,773,232 of LNAC01000192.1, forward strand.
GCTCCAAGCTCCTTCCGTCAGCTGATGCCCCAGGTCACACAGCCCCCTGCGCGGTCAGACCACGGGACCAGGTACCTTTCAAAGGAGAGGTTCGTGTCTTTGACTTTCCTCAGCTCCTCCTGCACCAGCTGTTTGGCCCGGATCTCTGCCTCCAGGGCCGACTGCAACTCCAGCCGCGCAGACATGTCCAGCTTCTGACTCCGGCGGACTTTCCACAGCGGATCCTGCAGATGAAACCGAGCAGGTGTATGTTGTTTTAAGCTATTTATCTGTTGAACAAAATGCTGGCAAGTACTTCGTCTTTTTTCTAAAATTCGTATTATCACATTTAATAATTTAAACATTAATGTGATACTATTACATATTATCAAAGTCCGTGTTTAATAATTTTTAATAATTTAAACATTAATGTTTAATAATGTTTAATGTTTAATAGTGTTTAATAATGTTTAATTATTGATGGGACACAGTGTCACTCCCTTTTAAACATCACTCCCATTTAAACATTATTAAATAATGTTTAATAATGTTTAAGTCCATGTTTAATAATGTTTAATAATTTAAACATTAATGTGATACTATTAGATATTATCAAAGCCCACGACCCAATTTTAGTTTGGGCATTTTGTGATGTTTATTCTTATTTAGAGATCTTCCAAAGAATGACATGTACCTTTTCCTATTTTTTGAAAGAATAAAACGGAAACCCTAGTGTAATTTCTACTTGAGCTTGTTAGACTCTCACCCACACCCAGGATGTACTGCGGGGTCGCAGCTGCCTTACTTGTCCTCTACCCCGAGGCTCTTAGACATGACACCAGCACTCCCCAGTGCGTCCCACCCGGGATGGAAGACTCCAGTAACGAAGGGAGGATGGAGTGACTGTGAACGGAGTCAGCCTGGTGCCAGGGCCCTGTTCCTGCTGAGCCCGGGGTCGTCTGTCTGCTTTCGTGAGGGTCAGAAGTCTGGGGACACTGCTTTGATCAACCTTTGTAAAGTTTTCACTAAACACCGGATTTTTCATTTTCTGCCTGCAGAGTGAGCAGATAACCCCGTGCAGGGGCGCAGGGCGGGGCGCCGCAGCCGGACACTCACGACTGGGCTGGAATCCGGTGAACCAGAGAAAACTCAGCGAGCCTTCCGGTGACTGCATCCCACATGGATTCCCTCACAATGGGTGAAAATACACTTCTCGGGACAGAAAGGACAGATACTTTCATGCAGTGAGGCCTCCAATACGACTATTGTGCAACAATAATCTCAACCAACCCCTTTTACTACAACGACCCACGACCGGAGGCTTCCATCTTTCAGACGGTTTGTGTACTCGTTTCTCTCCGTGAGGGCAGCAGCCCGTCCTGCTGGCGGACGATCCCCCCGAGCCCGGCGCTCAGTGACTACCTGTGCGAGTGTGTGCTCTCAGAAGAGCTGTGATCTCCAGGTACCTCACAACCCTGAGCTCCGTCACCGGCCACACGAAGTCCCACATGACTGGTGTGACCCACCTGGCACTGAGCTGCACTGGAGCTCAACAGAAAGCCATGAATGACGTCCGCCGCCACAAACATGCAGAGTTCAGAGCAAAGCCTACCAGCGCTCTTGAGCCCAGGCTGGAGCTCCTCAGCGCCTCGAGCTCTTCGGTCATCTTGGAGGCAAGAGCCTGAAGATAACCTCGGGCATCTTTCTCGTCGCTGACCCTAGGGGAGGACCACACCCCGTGTGTGAGAGGAGCCGGAAACGAGAGCGGGTTCCTGCCTCCCATAGGACAGAGGGAGTGACACTGTGTCCTGTCAGCTGGAACAGTCACCCACGCCTGACGAACGCCCCTGCCGGCAGGGGCCGCCCCAGTCCCTCTGCTGTGCTGTGCGGAGGCCGGCCTCCTGCTCCCCACACACGGGGGCGTGCAAAGCCTGACGCACACCGTCAGTGACTCGGTGCGGTCTCTCCACCTTTGGTCCAGAGTGACGACCAGCAGAGAGAACCGCGGTCCGCGGACGTTAGCGATTCAGGGACAGAGCAGCAAGGTCTGCGCCGAGAAAGTGCGTTGGCGAGGAGGGCCCGACGGGCACCGGCGGGGCCGGCGCGCACATACCACTGAATGATCTCTGCGATCTGGGCTTCCCAGTGGGCCACCGACTCCTTCTTGGCTGCCAGATCCTGCAGCTCGTCCTCCAGCTGTCTATTTTGGGCTGTGAGTTTATCCACAAATGAACAAAGCTGAAATTAAACAATCGTACCACGTGACTTGTTACTGGTGCCTTTTAAACTTTTTTTTTTTTAAGATTCTAAACTTTTGTATGCTCTGGGAATCCCTGTGGGAAGCTAGAAGCTAACAGGGCACCCTTCAAGATGACGTTAGCATTATTACTGCCCGAGTTCTCCTGAAGAGTCTGAAAGCTTTCCTCATTATGAAATACTGTCCCAAACTTAGTTTTCCACGTAGACTTCTCGAGTGCATCTAACGTTGTCATACCTCAATACAAATCTGAACACACAAGGGGTAAGAGCAGGTGATTTGGGGTAATCGGCAGCTTTTAACCCAGTGAAACACCCAGTTCAGAAGACCAAGCCTATGGCTCCCCGTAAGCACTGCGCTCCTAGGACCCACGAGCGAGGACACGGCGGCCGGGAGCGGGGACGCAGGTTACCCTCTCGTTCTCCGCCGTGAGCTTCCTGTTCTCCTCCAGCAGCAAGGCTCTCTCGCGCTCATACTTCTCTCTCACTGTGCCCACTGCCTCCTCCATTTCCGTGTGTCTGCAAGGGTACGAGAGAGAGAGAGAGAGAGAGAGAGAGAGAGAGAGAGAGGAGTTAGGAGCCCGTGAGGCAGCCCCCGGGGGCAGGCACACCAGCCCGCACCCACGACACCGAGGAGCGCGTGGACCCGTACCGCTCTCGCTTTGACTTCTCCAATTTGTCTTTTAACATGAGAACTTCCTTCTGCAGGGCCAGCTGGTGGCTTTCGGAATCATGCACCTCCTTCTTCACGTTTTTGACTTCCAGCACATGGGAGGCCTCACGCCTGACCAACTCCTCTTCGTAAAATAGGACTTTCTTCTCAAGCTCAGATTTGATTTTGGAAATCTCCTGCTGATGTTCCAAGGTGGCACCTGGTCCCCGGCCTCCTTGTTTCATCTGAAGATAGAGGTTAAATAAAGCACAGAGCTCTGGGTCCTCCCGAGGGCCACGCAGCCCGTCACCGCCCCCCCGCCCCCCAGTGACAGGCGCTGCACCTGACACTCTGGGCTTGGTCGGGCTGATCTCAGGGGCTGACAGGACCTGTCTTGCTGAAGGGACGTGTTTGCAACTGCCCGGGGCCCGAGAAGCTTTGTCTCTACACCCTGACACGAAGGCTCTTCAAGGCCTCCTCCCACTGTCTCTACACCCGGACATGAAGCTCTTCAAGGCCTCCTCCCACTGTTTGTTCATCACACAGTAGTCCTTTGAAGGCTGACTACGTGTTAGGCGCCTCTGGGGTTAAGAGGATTCCACCGAGCTCTCTGCTCTTGTGAGGCCGAGGGGGAGAGCCTGACAACAAACCAGTAACTAAGCAACAAGACGCTAACATGAGACAGCGAACACAAGGCAGCGAGACAAAGAACGGGGGGTGGCACAAAGCGGGCAGTTAGGGAAGGCGGCGCGGGCACATGAAGCCCTAGGTCAGGCAACGAGCAGCAAGTAAAGGCACTGAGCTGGGGGTGAGCCGTGTGCACGACAGGAGGGCGTCGGGGTGCCTGCGGTCAGCGGGAAGGGGAAGTGCCAGGGGGGCCCTCGGGGTGGAGTCACTGCGGAGCTCCGGGAAGCTGCTGGTGGGCACTAAAGACAGGACGCGCTCTGGCCGCCGCGCTGTCACTCTGGACAATGACAAGCACTCAGGCACGGGGAGAAGTCAGGGCCCATGGGGCTGCCGCCGGCCGGACCACGAGGCAGCAGGGACGATGGAGAGAACAGTCACCTCGGAGGTACGTGCCGGGGGAGAGCGGCCCCATCGCCTCCACTTCGCCGACGAGGAGACCATGGCTCAGAATCGGGCCTCGCACGCCCGAGCTCACACCGGCTAACAAGGAGACCCGCACATCCTCGCCCCTGCTCCCTCCACTAGTGCCTTTCTGTTCGCTCCCTCCTGCCCTCGCTCCTGAGCCGCCTCACTGCCCCGCCCCGGCCGCCAGCCTGTCTCTTCAATGTCAGCTGCAGAAGGTGGGCTTTGAGGGACTTTTCCAGAGAAGGACTCCACTGAATTGAGAAACATGAGACAGGAACGCCTGGTTAAGCCTCTGCCTTCGGCTCAGGTCACGGTCCGGGGTCCTGGGATCGAGCCCCACGTGGGGCTCAGCGCTTGGCGGGGAGCCTGCTTCTCCCTCCTCCTCTGCCCCTCCCCGTCCCTTCCTTGTGCCCATGACACGTTCTCTCTCTCAGATAAAAAAATCTTAATAAAAAGAAACTCAAGATAAACGGCAGGTATCATGTGTTAGTTTACCAGAACTTCCTATAAATCGCTTGAGACTTTTTATAGAAAGAGGGGAAAAAACGGAGGAACCTGGGATGGAAAAGTGGAAAGGTGCCGCCAGGGCACGTCCTCCACGGCCCGCGCTCGTTGCCGCCGCCCCTCCCGGCAAGCCCCCCACGCCGGCGAGTGAGGGACAGGCCCCCGGCGGGCACTACCTTGAGGGCCTCAAGCTCACTCTCCACTTGCTTGGAGAAGTTCTCGCTGTGCTCCCGAAGCTTGCGCTCCCTGGAGGCCTCGGCGACGGCGTCCTCCAGCCGAGCTTCCAGCTGCGGGAAGAATGCCCGCCGCTCACTGGCGCGAAGCCGGCCCTCCCGACGGCCCGGCTGGCGCAGCCCTGGCGGCCTCCGAACCCCTCCCTCCTCGTCAGCCCTCGCCCCCGCTCGAGGCTGAAACACACTGCAAGACTTAACTGCAATGGCTGGTCAGTAATGAACAAGTTTAAATTCTAATTTAAATGAATAATCTGTCCTTCGATTTTAAGAAAGGATGCTGAGCAGTGACACAAGTACTTCGGATGTCTGGAGAACACGAACGCATCTACTGAACGACAAACGTCGTGCGTGTGTGGGAGTGGGGGGCAGCGGGGGGCACTGGGGGGGAGCGCAAGGACCGGGGCCGGGGCTCGTGGGCCTCGGAGTCGCGCCTCGTCCCCCGCAGCGCCTCGTCCGGGGTGGGACCGCAGGGCTTAGCAGGCGGTCCCGCGTCCAGAGCTCCAGCCGACTACAACTGCAAACGTATCTGGGCTGGGAAATAAACCGAGAGGAAAACAGGCACCGCGAGACCAAGTGACAGAGATCACATCCTTCCAGGCCTTCCAATTCCGTTTACCAAGCACATCATAACAGAACTCAATACTAAGGACACCTGGGTGGCTCAGTCGGTTAAGCAGCTGCCTTCGGCTCAGGTCATGATCCCGGGGTTCTGGGATCGAGTCCCACATCGGGCTCTCTGCTCAGCAGGGAGCCTGCCTCCCCCTCCGCCTGCCTCTTCCCCTGCTTGTGTGTGCCCTCGTGCTCTCTCTCTCCCTCTGACAAGTGAATAAAATCTTAAAAAAAAAAAACTCAATACTCAGGACTGCTTCAAACACGTCCTTTGTCGGTGGAAGAGCACCTGCAGAACGGCAGGCAGCCGGCTCTCCAAGTTGGGTCTGGAGGCCCTTTCAGGGGGAATAAAAGGCCCTTCTTTTTCCAATTACCTGGGTTTTCTTTAAATACTTTATCCAAAACAGTTTAACACGACAGACTGAATGCAGGAACAGGTAGGACAACCTATGTGTTCACTAAGGCAGTTATTAAAGAAAAGCCCAAAAAATGTACAAATGCCACTCTTCTCACTACACGGGGGAAGGCAGTTACTTTTCATAAAGAATGTTACTCATGTTAACACATAATGGATTCAGCGTTAAACTGGAGACAGTGTCTTAATTTCTAACACGGTAGATACAAAGGGCCGTAACCGACACCAACAAAACCTTTTCGGGAGCCTCAACGACGCTGAAGAGCAAAAAGCCGACCCAAAAGCAAAGTTTCCGAGCCACTGGGCTGACGTGAGGTGCACCCGGTGGAGCCTGGTCCCCCCAGGCCGCCCCACCCCCCACGCACACGCGGCTCACGCACACGTACACTGCGCTGCACCAATCACATCACGACAGGTTCAGGTTACATCTGTTATGCACGAATACCCTCTGTGTGCTTTCAAACAGAATTTTTAAAAATCAGCACCCTAAGACATCTCTTAATAGATATGGAGAGCCGAGAAATACAAAATAAAAACTTGGTAGGCCAACTTGGTTTCTCATAAAATTTAAGATTTTTAAGTAATTCATGTGATTCAGCCCGAGTTCTCAAGATGTTTTATGAAGATCGTACAAAGGTCCAAGCGGTACAATCCCTGAAATAGCCAAAAAGGTACCTCTTTCCTGAACTTCTCAGACTTGCGCATCTCCTGGCGCATGGAGTCGATCCTCTGCATGGCCACTTCCACCTCCTCCTCCTTGTCGCGGAGCTGCCGGGACACCTTCTGCTTCTGGGAGCGGAGCTCGGCCATGCGCTCGTTGAGCTCCGAGAACTCCTGCAAGGCCAGTTTTCGCTGCTGGTGGGCATCTTTGAGTTCTCTGGCCTGGGATTTCAGCCGCTCCGAAGCTTCGACCAATTGCTGACCAGAAAGAACGAGAGATGTTTTACGTCTGCTTGACAGAGAGGTGGAAGCCTGGAAGCCCAGTGTCCCCAGCAAAGGCCGGCTACGGACCACAGCCAAGATCCAAGAGCTCGCCTTCTTGGAAAAAGCCCTTTGCTCAGCCCCAGCACAGCCATGAGCCGCCTGGAAGAAGCCCACCCATGCTGAGGTGCTAAGCATCAATCTCACTCCAGGGAAGACCCCCAACGCCATGGCGGCCAGAAGCCCAAGCTCTCCTAGCCAGCCCGAAGGCCAGCTCACGGTGGCAAGTCCGGCTCACCGGTTTCAACCCCTCCCCGATGCCATCCACACAGTCACGAAGGTGGTGAAGCACATGTCACCAACCCAGCTTTTTAAACAGCAGAGAAAAGAACATATTACATATGAAAAGGCTTAAGATCTCCACCAAAGTGAGGAATCCTGTAGATACGACTACAGGAGAGCTAATCCCTCCCTAGAAAGACATGGGGGTGCTTGTCCCTCTGGCTGCCCGGGCAGCGCCCCTGCGCGGCCGATCCCTCAACCACGGGGTGGCACGGTCACCACGGCACCCGGTGGTCTGACTGGAAGGAGCGATGTGAACAGGCAAGCGTGGCGGTCCCCGACCTGGGGCCAGGCTCCGGGTGGTCCCGTAGCTAGGGTAACGAGGGGTCTCCTGTCCCACACTGCACTTCCACACGAAGCGCTATGGTGGGATCCTGTGGTGAACTGGACAATCTAGGTTTGAAATCCTGCATGTTTTGCTTTATTTTATTTACTTAATTTTTTTTTTTTAAGTTTCTATTTACTTGACAGAGAGAGAGACAGTGACAGGGAACACCAGCGGGGGGAGTGGGAGGGGGAGAAGCAGGCTTCCCGCTGAGCAGGGACCCTGATGTGGGGCTCGATCCCAGGATCCTGGGATCATGACTGGAGCCTGAAGGCAGAGGCCTAACGGCTGAGCCACCTAGACTCCCTGAAATCCTGCACATTGTAGAGAACAGATCACAGACTATAGACTTAACGATGTAAGTGTGTAAATGAATGTATTTCAGAAAACAATCCTGTGGTATACACATATTGTATGAGCATGCAGTTTATTTTACTGAAGGTCAAATTTATAAAAGACTTTTGGGGGGGAATCACCTAAATTTTAACATGTGGACTCTCTCGCAGCGCCCTGTCGTAAGGAAGAGCTCACTTCTGAAAGAAGGGTGGGTGGGGAGAGGCCGCTGCTGGGGGCCTGGCGGAGTGGGGAGGGCAAGGACTCCGGCACCAGGTCCAAGTGTGGGAACCCAGCCGGGTCGGCTGCCACGGGTGCTGAAAAATGGGGGCCGTCTGCATCGCCATGTCCTTACCTTCGCACGGCTTGGCTCAGCAGCCGGGGGAGGCCCACGTAGTCGTGGCCAGACACCCTGGAGGCTGAGCTGCCGGCGGCCCGCGGGACCCTGGAGTAGTCACGCCCCCCAGGGGCTGCAGGCAGCACAGGCCAGGACACACACGAGGGCCCTGGAAAAGGTCCTCAGACCTCTGCCCAACTTCAACCTCCCAACTTACAAAAACCACGGACACCTTTCTCGTGTCAGATGACACCCGTGACTACCTTGTGAAAATCCTCCTTCTCCTGCCGCACCACACGGTACTGCTTTTCCAGCCCTTTCAGCCGATGCGCGGAGTCCTCATGCTCTTGGCGAAGGGCCACCGTGTCCTCCAGCTGCCGCTCAAGCCGACTTGAATCTGAGCAAAAGAGAAAACAGACCATTTGACTTCCTGAGACTGAACTATTTAGTAATTCCTCACGCTCCTGATCATCTAGAAGCTTTCTGACTTTCTCACACACGTGAGCTGCCCGTCTGGGTGACGGCTCTGCCCCGGGTCTCGGAGCCGTCTCGGGGGGCTGCTAACCTGTGCGAGCGAGCACAGGGCAGCCGGTGGGACGCAGGAACTGTCCGTGTGCCACTGACTCACTCGGGCCCTACTCAGCGGCAGGATGGAAGGTTCTAGGGCAGGAAATGGAGACGAAAGTTTCGGAAACGAGTCACCTGCCGGGCTGACCCCTGTGTCAGGTTGAGGGCCGAGACTCAGAAGTGACTTGAATTTTTAAGAAGCTTTGCTAATCTAGAAACCACAGAAAATGGGGTCGGGGGCAGGGGGGGGGGCGTCCAGCACCTAAAACATGGAGGAAAGCAGGTCACTGAGCAAAGCCTCTGGAAGAAATGAGCTGTGGCAAGTCTGTCCCGGGGCTACAAAGAGAGGAATTAAGACAGAGAGCTGTAAAACGTGCTGAGAGTCTGTGGATGGAAAGACTAGAGACACATTCTGGCCGCAATTACAAAATCCTGTTACCTGAGCTGCGCCAAGGTGGAGAATCACCTCAACTGAGCTGACGAACCAGACATTCACTGAAAGATGAGGTTCACTGAAGCCACAGCTTTTTCTCTCCTTTTCCGCCTCACGAAAAGGACTGCACATCTGTTCCGAAGGGATGACTGCCCAAGAATACAGACCGCCTACCTGCTATTTTAGTCTTCAGACGCTCGATCTCTTCATTTAGCTTTTTGATTTCCTTCTCTCGGGCTGAGCCGCCCAGGGCCCGCATGGAGCCGTGCAGGGACTGCACCGTCTGCGTGGACTCTGCGGAAGGGATACGGGGCGTGAGGGCCGGCAGGCGCTGAGGCAGGCCGACCGAAGCTGCGGGAGGCCGGGCCCTGCCTTCACCTTGCAGCTTCCTGCTCAGCTCCAGCTTCTCCTGCTCCAGCCTCCGGATCCGCCGCTCGTAGGCCTCCCCCTGCAGGCTGTTCTCCAGGTCCCGCTGCACACCCTCGTCTCTGCTCAGGGCGCTGGCCTGCACGATGCTCTTCAGAGAGCCGCGGTCAGAGAAACAGCTGCAAGGAGAGCCAGGGCGTTTCCTCATCTGCCAACAAGTCACAGTGAGCTCATCGGCATCTTACAACCTCCCGGGGTAAAACACACGTCTTTCACCCGGGCCGCCAAAACCGCCTGTGAGAAGACGATTGTTTATGGAGCCAGGATTTAGCCAAGGGTCTTCCTTCAGGCTAATGGTCGGACGACAGGGGGTGACCGACAAGGATGTGCCCTCCGCAGGATCAGAGGACGTGACCCGTACGGCACCGCTCCGCTCAACCAGAATGCGACAGGAGCCGGGATCGCGCGGGCACCTGGGCGTGGGCGCCTGGCGGAGGCCACGGGGCATGGCCCTGGACGCCCAGGCCACCGAGGGCTTCCTCCCCCTGCCACTGACTGGCGGGGATTTCTGGGCACGGGCCGCTCCCCGCTCCAGGGCTCATCCTCCGCCGCAGACCGGACCACCCGCAGGGTCTCCCCAGCTCCAGCACGGCGGGGCCCGGCCTCTCGGTGGTGATGGGCCCGCAGCGCGCGCCACACGCAGTTTAAAGCCTACGGTGCTCCCGTCCCTCAGAGCTTGCTTAATTCTTGAACTCCTTCACAAGTTATTTAGTTCTCTTGCTTTTAATGTGACAGCGACGCCGGGAGGACTCCTGTGAGTCCGGCTGCACGGAGGGCAGCGAAGGCACCAGCACACACGCGCTGCGGGAGGGCCGGGCCGGGGTTTCTCCAAGGTGGCCCGAGAAGGCTGCTCCCGCCAGCGCCGCGGGCTCGGTTCCGGGAGGAGGGCCCCGGGCCCGACCCGCAGGACTGGAGCCTTGGCAGGTGGGCCTGGAAGCCCGGGTGTAACAAGCGCCCGCTGGGCGAGAACAGACCAGGAAACGCGGAAGCCCCGCTCGCGGGATCAGGAGGCCGCTTCGTGAGAACGGCAGGGCGTCGCTGTCGCTCTGGCTCTTAAGCAGGACTGCTTAACCTGGCACCTAACCTGGCACTTAACCTGGCTCTTAAGCAGGACTGCTTAACCTGGCACCTCACCCTGAGGGAGCTCCTAGGAGCTCAAGCAGAAACAACCTTTCCTGAAGGCATTCTCAGCTCAGCCGTGAGCCGCTAGCAGGTGCAGGTGCCGCGTGGCAACATCTGCTCCGCTCTGCCTGCCTTTCCCCCTGGCCCGGTTCCCCGGGAAAGCCGGTGAGAGCTCGGCAAAGAGGGGGACAGAGGCTGACAGCTCCAAACGTCCCACGGGCTGGGGGCTGGAGCGACACGCGGGCTTCGGCCCCTGGCCCTCCGGGTTCCCAGTGTGGCTGGGACCGCGCTGCAGCCCCGGAAGCTACCGAGCCGCGGCCGACATCCTTACGAGAGCTGGGCGTGACCGGGCCACCGAGACCCTCTCTGAACAAAGCTGACCAGCGCTGACAAGCTGGAGTCAGAAGTCAGCTAACCGCCTCCCGTGAGCCAGAGACAGGTTTCCCGTTTTCAAGACTTGTTAAGAAAGACGACCACGTAACGGAGACCACCCTCTGTGCAAGAACCCTGCCGAGCCTGGGACATGTCACCATGTGTCGCCGTCAGGGGCCCTTTGAAAGGACAAGCCCGTCCACACCCCGCGAGCACGGTGCTCAACACCGACGCAGGCGCGCGCCCGCCCAAGAGCACCCGACCGCGTGTGGCCCCAGGGGAGGTGCTGCTGGGGGAAGACACGGCGAGACCTACCTTTCCGTTGTGAACGTAAAGCCGATGAACGGCAAGTGCAACCCCGAGAAGCCTGTGTGAGAACCAGGAGGTAGTATTTCCTGCAGGAGAACACATACGACAAAACGAAATCCGTGTCAAACAAAGGGAAAGGAGGAGGAAAAAAGCGACCCGTTGGTGAAACGAGGGGTGCGTGCGAGAGAACAGCCTTCTCGGACACGGAGGACACAGCGTCCCTGGCAGGGAACACGGCGCTGGCAGAGTCGCAGTTTGGGGGCCTGCCTGCACCCGCGGCACTCACAGCACAGGGGGGCACAGACACGGCTTCCGACGAGGGTGACACACGGGCCACCCGCACCACACCCGGCACCGCTCCACGTGGCCCCGAGCCGAGGCAGCAGACGGGCCCAGGCACAGTCCCCGCAGGGCGTAGGGCAGTGGCTGGGGGCGCCGTGCTCTCGGCAGAGACAGAGGTCAAAGGCAGAAGGGAGGCCTGGAAGCCAAGCTAGCGTGTTTTAGGGAAATGTATTAGCAACTCTGTGTTTTTCGGTTTCAGGATCCTTCTTTATCGAACACGAAAGCAAAGTTATAATTCATCTGGGAAACGACAGTGCGGAAACAGTTTCTTTGGAGTCTAGGAAAATCCCTTCCACGGTGATGCTACTCTTCTCTGTGTGGTCTGCAGTTCAGCTCTCACTTGAGTAAAAGGAATTGTCCAGGGAGCAATCAAGATCCTTCCTCTACTTGGTCGAACCTTAGTCCTATCCCCAAACCAGGTCACATGTCTGGACTGAGCAAGGCTGGGTCTGAGGAGAGCAAAGAACCTCACAGCCTCGGAGCAAACGTTCCGGAGCTAAAGGTGATGACGACTCGTGTAGCAGAGGCCCCGTGGGACCAGCCGGACACCGCACAGCCCCAGAGCCAGGACCCAATCTGGAGGAGCCACGTCAGTGGGAGGACTCAGAACCCGCACGTGGTCACTGCTGCTCCCAAAGCCCTGCCAGGCAAACGCCGCCGAGGACAGGCACGCCTCGGAGAAATCTGGGGTTCGGTTCCAGACCACAAGAAAGTGAGTATCTCAACAAAGCAAGTCAAGTGTATTGTGGAAGTTGAGTTCACAGCACACTACAGTCTATCAAATGTGTGACAGCATCATGACAGAATGAAGTACACACCTTAACTTGAAAATACTCTGCTGCTGGGGCACCTGAGAGGCACAGTTGGCTGAACAACTGCCTTCGGCTCAGGTCATGATCCCAGGGTCCTGGGATCCAGCCCCGCATTGGGCTCTCTGCTCAGCAGGGAGCCTGCTTACCCCCCCTTCTCTGCCTGCCTCTCTGCCTACTTGTGATCTCTCTGTCAAATAAGTAAAATCTTAAAAAAAAATATTCTACTGCTGAAAGATGGTAACCATCACCTGAGCTTTCAGCAAATCATAAGCACTAATCACAAATCACTGTAACAAATACAGTAATAATGAAAAGATCTGAAATATGGTGACCAAAATGTGACCCAGAGACACAAAGTGAGCAAATGTGCCACAGCTGTGCTGGAGGCGGGGGCACCGCAAACCTCTGTCTGTAAAAAAACCCAGTATTTGTGAAGCACAATAAAATGAGGTGTGCCTGTAACCCTTTCTCAGAGGGACATTAAGGACCAAGCTGAAGGTTGGAATAAAAGGTGTGTTTTCTTAAAACAGCTACCAGGTGTTTTAAAAAACCAACACAGTCCTAAGACGTGTCCCACTGGTGAGCAACACCATGCACACCACACTGCCAAGACACGGCCCACGGGGCCACGACACACGAGGATGAAACCGCAGTGACACTTACGATATTTCTTAGCACGTCATCATCCACGTCGAAGTTGGAGGTATCGGAAGGACTGCTCACGTCGGGAATATACGGGGCTTCCAGGTTCCGTATGTTCTCCCAGTTCAGACCTTCAAAGAACGCGTGCTTCTTGAAGTCCTCAATCCCGTTCTGGCCCAGCCGGCGCTCTCTGCTGCAGATGAGTCTCTGAATGAGGTCTTTGGCTTCTTCAGACACATCGGTAACGTGGGATGGAAACTGAAACCGCTCCTGGGGAGGTGGGGTGGGTTGGACACGGGACGAAAACTTACTCAGAAAAATCCAAGGTATATAGATGTTACAGGAAACAAAACAGAGGCAACTTCTCCAAAGCAACAATCCCGTCTAATTCCGCGGTGACTAAAATGTGAGCCACGGCTAACGAAACTGAATTCCAGAAAGGCAAACGAGAAAACCATTAATCCTGCTGCTTCTGTGCACAGCAGACTCAGTAGCACGTGCCACGTAAATGACGACGACGACAGACCATCACCCATCAAAGCGGCCAAGGACGCAGGCGGTGCGCTGCGGTGGGACAGGCCCGCACGGCTCCTCGAGGGGCATTCTGCCAGGAGCTATGGCAGTGCCCCCTGAAAACTGTAGTCTACAGAAACAGTCACAAAGAGAACACCCAGCCCGTTCACACGGTACGATACTCTGACCCAGTCAACTGCAAATTACCTCAACACCCATCAAAAGGGGACTTGGTTAAAAAAACAGGGCACACACACAAGAGACCGGTCGTTTCCGTGCTCTGGACAGAGGACAGAAACACATGGACAGAAAGAACAACCTGATTCTAGGCAATGTGATGCCGCTCATTCCAACACCCCCTCCCCCGCGCCCAGGCCCGCCTGTGATCTAGGACCAGGGGCACGGTGAAGTTCAGGTGAGCGCACGGGGAGCTGGCCCAGGCCCACGGGGAGCGCGCAGGACCAGCAGGCTCCTTGGGACGCACGGAACTCCGCCCGGCACCCTAACCGAGCTCGTCAGGAGACGTGGACGGGGTGATTCCCACCATCTATGCTCCGCCCTTCCGTGTTCCCTGACGTTTTTACGGTAACTATCAGTTTATAAGTGAAAACGTTTATTTCTACTTTGAGAAAAGTGTTTTGTAGGTATGGCGTGCTCTGATTTGGAGTCAAATGGAAGACCACCCACTACGTCCGTGTTCGTCTGCTCCCCGCGCGAGCATCCTGTGAGGGACGGGCTGGGGACAGGGCAGCGCAGGGGTCGCGCGGGAGAGGCGCGGAAGGACGCCGCGCACACCGCGGCAGAGGAGACACGCATGACCGCGGAATGCAGCCGCCAGGAGTGCGAGGCGGGAGAGCAACAGGTAAAGCAAATGAGAGAGGGAGGCAAGGCAGGGGGCGAGGTCAGGTGGAAAAGGCACAGCCGGGAAAGGGAACAGGATGCAGGAGGCGGAAGGATGCCGCTGTGCGGAGGCGCGTGGCCCCGTCACGACAGCGGCGAAGCCACAGCCTGCGGTGACGTGCCAGCAGCTCCCCAGCCCCGGCCGCCCCGAGGCCGCCCGCGCTCGGCACGCTTCTCCCGGGCCGGACTCAGCCGCGGGTGTGGACTCTACTGCCCACTGTCTGCTCCCATCCGGCGGCCAGTGGCCTGCTCCAGCCCTATCGCCTCTTCCCCAAAGACGCCCAGAGCCTCAGAGCGGCCCTCGCGCCTCCGGGCCTGCACCTCGGGGCTCGAAGCAACGGGACGTGGAGATGCCGCGTCTCACCTCGTGGTTCATGATCTTCCCGTAGGTCTCCACGAGGGACTCGGCGTAGAAGGGCGTCTCTCCGTACAGCATCTCGTACATGCAGACGCCCAGCGACCACCAGTCACACTCGGGGCCGTACTTGCCCATGCCGTCCTCCATCGCCTGCAGGATCTCGGGTGAGATGTAGTCAGGGGTGCCCACGGCCACAGAGGACTGGACCTTGGGGGAGAGGGGGGTGTTGGAGGGAAACCCCGGGGCAGCCCTCATGCCAAAGCCCTACCTGCCTTCTCTAAAATAGGGACAACAACGAAATCGTCCTGAGATAAAACTGGCACGTGATCACGATGAAAAACTGTAATTCAAAATTCAATGTGCACAATTGCTCTCCCGCAGCACTAACTACCCCCCGGGCAGTTTCCAGGACGCGCAAGACTGTCTCGCACACCTGCTCTCCCCGGGCCCAAAGGCGCACCTCAGCCCCCGAATGGCACTGCAGTCCCCCAAGGGGTGGCACGTCCCACAGGCTCCGTCCCTGCCCAAAGTGTGGTCCTAGGGCCGCGTGTGTCCAGGCCAACCCTTCGCCACCGCCGTGTGCACAGGGGCCACCTGGGTTCTTGCAGAACAGACTCGAGGGTGGGCCCCAGACACTGGATGCCCCCAGGGATGCTAAGGTTCGCCCAGAGCCGACCCTCCAGTCTCCCAAAGGGAACATCTAGAAGTGGGTCCAGGCACTAACTAGCTGCGTGCTTAGGAATTCCCCCGATGGGGAAGCAGGCGGCTAAGGCCCCTAAAGGTAAAGAACAGTCCCTCGGCTACTGACGTTAGCAGAACAGGCCTGTGACCGCTCTCCCGAAATCTGTGGCCACAGAGGGCGGCAATCATCACAGAGAAAGCGAGAGGGAGCGAGTCAGCTGAGAAACCAGCCTGGTCTCGGAGCACACGGAGAACAGAGTCCATAAGCCCGAGGCAGAAACATTCACAGAAGCCTGACTCTCCCTTGGTCGCGTCTGCGGCGAGGGCTGTGGGGTGAAGCCACACCCCGCGTCAGACTGGATCGGCAGGGAGGGCTGCTTCCACCACGTGACCAGATCACTGCTGGACAACGCGGCTGCTGGGGCTCCGAGCCGGGCAGTGGCCAGACGGGGGCACGAGGTGGGGACGCGGGACGAGTGTCCGCACGTGCAGGGGAGAAAGCTAACCCACACCCTAGCTCAGCCTGGGGCTACTGTTCTTGTCGTCAGAAGACTGGATTTGAGGACAGCACCCATATATCAACTCATCAGGAGCTTGTTGGAGAGAGAAAAGTCTAGCATCAAGGAGCCCTGCTCCCAGACCTACAACAGCCACAGAGAGAAAACCCCTCGCTGACAGGAAGTTAGCTGCCCACAGACAGAAATGAGGAGGGGTAGTTACAGCGAACGTCTGTGCGCCCGAGCGGCCTGCACAGGGCATTTTGAGGAAAGACCCGCGGGCTGCCTGTTGTCCGCTGCAGCCCCGACGTGACTTCAGCCACCGAGCCGCGTGTGGAAACCCGACAATCCCCCGACTGAGAAGGCACATGCTTGACTTTCGTAAACACAGAAAGCACAAAAGAGCTTTCAAGCTTAAGGAGAACATTGCAACTGTCTTCTAAATGGATTTATCTTTTAAATTTACATTCATAAACCTACTTTCTTAACTGGATCTCAAATTACAATTTTAAGCCCCTTCTAATTATAAGCAAAACCCCAAATCAAATGGGAAATCTCCAACAAAATACCTACAGTTCCATCGTCATTCATCTTCAAGCACGATCCAAAGTCAGCCAGGCGGATGTGGCCGCTCGCGTCCAAGAGGACGTTGTCGGGTTTGATGTCTCTGTTAGTGAAACAAATAAATGAGTTCACCATTTCCACGCTACGCGTTAGGGAGGTTCAAGCCCTTGCCCAGCGGCGTATCAGCTGTGACAATCTTGGGAAAACGTGTCCCCATGCACTCGGGTGTGCAGTGGCAGTCACCTCTACCACTGCGCCCTCCTAAGCCCCGGTCAGTCGGGTGACACGCCACTCTTGTTCCCAGCACGCGGCTGACAAGGTCTCCTGAGTGGGTCCTTTTTCCAGGCGCTACACTCGAGCCCTGGGCTACGACAGTAACCTGGCCCCGCGGCCCCCACCTTCCCGAAGCTTCCCACCGGCGGAGGCGGCAGGAAACGAGCACGCGCTCACACAGACACACACGTGGTCTCAGCACTGGAGCACGACGCGCGTGCTAAGCGCTGTGAGGAAACGCGAGGACGTCGAAGACGCAGCCGAGGCTGGCCGAGCAGAGACTGGATGAGAGCAGGAGGCAGGGGAGGCTCGGGCGCAGGAGCCCAGCAGGCCCACGGCGTGCCGCGCACCCCGCGCCGTAACGGACCGACGAGGCCCCGGGGCTGAAGACCAGTCAGCAGCAGGAAGCGCACGGCAGGAGAGGACGCCCGCGGTCGCACCTGCTGCTCTGTCCTGGCGAACATGGCCCCGGGGAGGGGAACGACCTCTAAAGCGAACCCTCCTTCCTGGAAAACAAGGTCGGACGACAGGCCGGCACGAAAGGAACACAAGCATCAGGCGCAAAGGCGGGCAGGCGCTCGGCAAGAGGAGCACAGGCGCGATGACGCGACGCGACGCCTCCGGGAAAACAGACGCGCAGCCCCGCTACCCCCCCGTCGGGGACGAGCCCCACGGACCAAAGTGAGCAGGAGGTGACAGCTCTTACCCACAAGACCCACGAAGCAGAAGGAAGCTAGCCTCAAACGAGTCGGGAAAACACATACTGAGAACAGAACCAGACAAAACAGGAAGAAATGAAGAGTCGATTTAACTCAGGAAGCAGCAGCAGAAAAAGAAAAAAATCTCAGAAACGGTGACTCGATTACAAGGTGCCCAGAGAACAGAGTCAAATGAAGATCTGATGAAAGGCACCGAAGAAAGGGACAGAAAGATCCAGAAGACTAAGAGTGAGACAAGGCAGTGAGAGGGCCCGAGAGAGAGCAGGTGGAGGGAAGTGGAAGACAGGCCAGAAGACCCAGAACACAGGGGATGGGAGCCCCCGAAGAAACCCAAACAGCAGAACATGACTAATACCTGAAAACACCACCCGACACGACGTCCCAGAAGCAAAACAAGGGCCTACACCGACAGACTGATGGGCCCATCACGTTGAACGTTTTCCGATGCCCTGTTTTCTGGAGCCCGACAAGCCGATACCGAAGGGCGAGGTTACTGCGTGAAGACAGCCCGAACCGCAAGGAGAAAGCGAGGGTCTGACGGCGACCAGGCCGCCACGGCTCCGCCTCCGTGACGAAAGCAGCAGGGCCCGGGCAGAGGCGGAGACGACGGGACAGGACGGGGCGTCCAAACCAGACCGACGGCACAGGGACAGCGGACGTGTGAGGCTGTTCTCGCCACCCCCTGGGGCAGAGCCTCCGGAGGAGGTGAGCGGCTCTCGGGACGAGAGGCGGGCGTCTTCAGGTTAAAGGAGGAGCCCCCCGCCGCCGACTCTCCCTCTCGGTCAGGGCTCCGCTGTGCTACCCGGCATCTCCTCCACCACGCAGCTCCACGTTCCAGCGTTTCCTTTTCCAAGACCGCTTTTATTCTCCGAATGTTCCTTCTGATAAAACTGCACCGTTCTTTCATCCCTAAGCCGCACTCTCTGCTCTCCCCGGGAACACGACGCCCTCCGACGGCAAGCCCTGGCGAACCTGTGACTCTTCGCTCCCGCCTCCGCGGGACCCGGGGCCGGCCTCTCGGAAGCACGGCTATCGTGCTGCGGCCACCCAGCCGTGGGGCGGCGGGCACTGCCTGAAGTCAGCACAGCCCACGGTCAGCCACAGCCGCCGGGCACAGGGCTGGGGCGCAGGGTCTGGGCCCGGCCGTTGCTCGTGCGGATGAAACGCACTTCTTTCTGGCCCCACCACACGTGGTCTCAGGCTACTCACCCTGTGTCCACCGCCGGAGGCTGCGGTAGCACCGACTTCCTACAGAACCTGACTTTGCGCATTTTCTACCAAAAATGCAAAGCTTTCAGGTTTTAGACGGGGGTCATTCAAGTGCTGAGTCTGAATCCTGAGTTGATGGGGGTGCTAATTACATATTTAATTCTTGTACTATGCCTGGAAGTCAAACAGAGTGAAGCTTCTACAGAGCCAATTAAGAAAAGAAGAAGAAAGCTTTCTAATTAGGGAAAACAGGGAACGAATAAACTGTTAATAAAGCGGTCAGATTAATTTCCCTGGAGACTGGTGACAAATGCAGAGACATTCATGTCCGGTATAAATCAGGCACAGTCTATCAGAAAGGTAAAACATAAAACTGAAGGTTGAAAACAACTACAACGAACTGTTACAAAAGCAGGCACATCATTAAGGAATCCATGAGAAAAGAGAGAAGACGCACTGTCCCAAACCTCATCGCCCTCAAAGAAGGGACAGTTATTTGGGGCAGCTCCCCCTGCTTACCCTGTGACACAAGCGACCAGTGGCACGGTGCCCTGTGTGGGACGTGTGGCCGCAGGCAAGTGTCCCAAACCCCTGCGCCTCGGGTCCCCCACTGGGCGGAGAGGTAACACTCACGGCCACAGCTGAAGGGCTGTTCTCTTCACACTGGGCACCGAGGCTACCCTTGGGGCAGGAGTCCGTCTGCTAGGTCGGGCCCCACGCAGGGCGGCGCCCCCGAGCCCCCTAACACGGGACAGTGACGCCGTCACAGTCCTAAGAGGAAGGTGACTTCTAATCTAAGATCCCATACTGGTCATTCCTCAGTCATACGTGTGGATGGAATTAAGATGCTGATCCACCCCCCCCACCCCCAAAATGATCTCAGGAACCTCCTTTTCCAGAAATTACAGAGAATATGTGCTACCAAATTGAAAGAATGAACCAAGAAAGAGGAAGGTGCAGGACTCCGAAAACAAGGGATCCAACCCCAGGGAGGTGGGAAGGGAGCCTGTCCGGGGCAAGGACTCTCAGAAGGAGCCAGAGCGGCAGGCTCAGAGAGCACCCAGGCTGGAAGGGACCGGGAAGGAAGCAGCAGCTCCAAGAAAAACCCGAGACCAAAACACACGCAAGCTCTGTAATCTGGTTGCGAAGTTTGGGGATAATTAGTGACGCCGCCATGGAAAAGCACAGCCGTGAGAAAACAGGGCCGCTACCAACTCCGGAGAAGACAAGTCATACGAGTGTAAATACTGTAAGCGCGAGGCTCGTCTGTAATATTTACAGTCACTGTGCTGTGAACACCAAACACAGATTTAACCAAAAGTTATCATTTTCGGATCGGGATGATGCGGGAGGGAGGACGGAGAGCTTGCGGCTTGGGGGGGGGGGGGTGGCTGGGACAGAGACTTCAGAAAACGGTCAGTCTCCATTTCAACAGATGGAGTCTAATTCTCCCTCCTCCACAACAAAGAGAAGAGAGAAGCCTATTATTTAGAAGTACGGGGTAAACAGCAGAAGAAACGTCAGGAAAGCTGACACGTGACCTGTGGCCCGTGGAAGCACACACGGCCATCCGACTCGGACACCAACCCACCCACCCGGCCCTGGACTGATCCGCTGTCTTAAACGGCGGGAAGGGACGGACGCGGCGCCCCAGCACAAGAGAGAACAGCCCAGCGGAGGGCCGGGGACAGCGGCAGGCAGGCAGGCAGGCCGACTCCTCCCGGACAGCCGCTCACGCTGCCGCTCGGGCTGCGGTGCTGTGAGCCCGTCCGCAGCCTCCCCTCCCTGCGCTTTGCTGCGGGGCTGGGGCCGTGGAACAGAGAAAGCAGCACCGACACAGCTAGGGGGCGGGCATCCTGGGGAGGAGGGGTGGGCAGGGGAGGGGGGAGCTGGTGTCAGGTGGCTTCAGGGGACCAGTGCCAGGGCATCACGACTGTCACAGACGCGGGGATCCCCTGGTGCCAGGCGCTGGGGTGGCTCCAAGTGAGGGCTGCTAACTGCACGACCTCCCGGGGGCCTGGACCCTGGGGTCTGTGACAGACAACACGGCAAGGGTCCTTCAGCACATTCCGAGCAGCTTCTGTAAAACCGAAGAGGCGGTTACCTGTGCACGTAGTGAAGTTGGTGGATGGAATCGATGGCCAGCACCATCTCACCAATGTAGAATCTCGCCATGTCTTCCGGAAGCTTGTCCTCGAACTTGCTGAGCAGGGTCAGTAAGTCGCCACCCACATAGTAATCCATGACTAAGTACTACAGATTGGGGCGAGACGGGGGAGAACAGAGTATTCAGTCAGCACTAAGCCCGACAACTGAAGGCCAAGCTCCCCCCGTGAAGTTCTCTGGCTCTCCAAGTCTGGATCGACAGCTTGCTCCCCTGGCATCCAGGATGTCCCTGCTTTGATGTATCCTAACACTGCTGTACTTTCAAGTCAGGCGTCTGGCAGAGAACAAATCTCAAAAGGTAATACATTTAATCTACGGAGAAAGTGACTGAAGAGCCTGCTGCTGGAGGAGGCACCACAGAAGCTGGAGACCCAAAGTAGAAACGCGATTCATGATCTGTCGAGTTCTCCTGGGTTTCTAATCATTCTCCAGGCCCTCACATCACAGGAAGACACTGGAAGGTGAGTTCCCTAAAATCACATGAAACCAGCAGCTCTTATTAGAAAGGCGATCCCACGAACAAGCTAGAAGGCAGGCACCTCTGAGTACACCGCCACGAAAAGTCAGAACACTGACTGCTCGTGTAGAGATTAAAGCCACGACAGAAGAGCGTCCGGGTGCCGGGTGTCCTGCTGACGGGACTGAGCGGGCTCTCCCCCGGAGCAGGGTGCCTCCTGCCGGAGAACAGCCTCTCGGCGCTGCACCCTCAACGCTCCGAAGTCCGACGGGGCACCCCCAGGTCAGGGAGGCCCAGCACGGGGGAGACCGTCTCGGCCAGAGGCAGGGAGGCCGCGGCCCAGGGATGCTGGGGAAGCAGCAGGCCGGCTCCCGAGCAACCAGCTCCCTGGAAGCCAGGCTCCTCCGATGAGATGGACGCTCTGGTCCAAGCAGTTAACTCACCAACAGAGGGGAACACCACCGCCTGGTTTACGGAGCCAGAGAAACGATCAGTGCAGACTGACCGAGACCCGAACGACGGTCCGTGAGCAGCTACGCGGTCTGTGCTTTCAGGCTCTGGCCCGCGCCCGTCAGCCCGGGAGCGCCCGCAGCAGCCCCGCCACAGGGAGGAAGTGAGGCCCGAGGACGCGTCCCAAGTCCCCCAGCCAGCAAGGGCTGGAGCAAGGTCCAAACACAAGCAGTCGGACCCAGGCCCACATGGGAAACACAGCCCTCAGCGCCTCAGGAGAGAGGAGAGTCGGGCGCCTGGGAGGCTCAGTGGGTTCAGCCGCTGCCTTCAGCTCAAGTCATGATCTCAGGGTCCTGGGATCGAGCCCCGCATTGGGCTCCCTGCTCAGCGGGAAGCCGGCTTCTCCCTCTCCCACTGCCTGCCGCTCTGCCTACTTGTGCTCTCTACCTCTTTCAAATAAATAAATAAATAAATCTTAAAAAAAAAAAGAAAGAAAAAAAAAGAAGAGAGGAGAGTAGCCACCGTGCTGCTGGGCTCGTCTGAGGTGGCGCTCGGAGCCTTCGCTCAGGCCCTGCTCTCCAAAGCTCCGTACCCACAACCCTCCCATCCGGCCTCACACACCCTCTCGAGACCCCCCCTGCTGACCCACCCCCGCCCTGCCTGACCTCACGGCGCTGAGGCACGGCAGCCTGCCTGTGCAAGGGCATCCTGATCGCGTCCCCCTCACCCATACCCGCAACACGTCCTGCTTCACGGAAGACCCTCGATGGAGCCCACCGAGCTAGTGCTCTCCCTCGTTCCCTCGTTTGCTCACTTGTCCTCAGCCAGGAGCCCTTGGCACCCCCCAAGACAACGGGCGCTCCTCTGCAGAGCTGACGCTGCGGGGAGGGAGAGAGACCGTAAGCACGCAGATGGCCATGGAGCCGAGAGCACGGGCACGGAAGCAAGCGAACCCACACAGCCCACCAGAGCACGACCCGGCTGCACGGACCATCGCGCAGACGTCTGAGGCCCACGCGACGGGCAGAAGCCAGCCTTGGCACGGGCTGGGGCTCCTGTTCCAGACAAAGGGACTCGCGCAAAGAGAAGGATGGGGCCTGTTGGGGGGAATGGACAACGCTGACTGTGACCGGAGTGTGAGCAGGGGGTGGGGGTGAGGCCAGGCCCCACTCTAAGAGCCAGGGAAGCTGCTGAGAGGTCCTGGGCCAGGCAGCTGCACCCTGCGAGCTTTTTCTGCCTGCCCAGGAAGAAGAGATGAGAGGCTGAGAGCCAAGAGCAGGGCAGGAGAGGGGCTGGGAGGCCAAGATGTGGTTGGTCCAGGCAAGAGGTGAGGCTGACAGGCACTGGGGAGCGGGGGGTGCAGAGGGCCTGGATCAGGCATCGTGGGTATCTGGAGGCAAAGCCCAGAGCCCCTGTGGACAGACGCACGCGGGGTGAGGGGGAGATGCACAGACAGGAAAGTTCCGCAGGCCCTAAAGAAAGCAGTAGGAACACGGCAAGCAGCACATCTAAGCTGAATGTCTACCCAGAAACGTAAGGAGAGAAAGAAAAATGTAATACAGCAGGGCCATACATGACGAACCGGCTCCTGCAAGGAATCTGGAAGGAAAGTTAGCGGTAAGGGCTTACACGGCAGACAGGCGGAAACTGATTTTTGGAGTAAGAACCAGAGCAAGCCTTTCCTCCGTAAGGTAACACAGGATTCCAAGTCAGTAAGGCAACGCCCCTTTAGTTACTGGTGAAACAGGTTTAATGTTTATGACAGGCCAAGTTTAGATCCCTCCAGTAGGAATTACAACCTGAACTGGCTCGACAGGGCAGCCCAGGAACCCACAGGATGAGGGAGCCCCGACATGTGCCGCGCAGCGCTCAGGCCGGGAGCCCACCAGGCCTGCTTCGCGCCCCACGAAGGTGCTGGCTGCCACTGTCCCAGACGGAGGAACCTGCCCAAACGCTCCACTCGAGGGTGGCGACACGGCCGGCAGAGCCCGGCCCGCCTGCCCAGTACGAGGACCCAGGAAGGGCCCGGAGTCCCTGCTTGCCTTCTCCCTGATGGTCCCTATGCCTCTCTTTGTGCAACTCCAAACGCTCTAGAAGATGGCTTCTTGGCTGGAATTCCCAACGGACTGTGTGCAGTCCGAATAAGCCCGCTGATGCCTCACCTCTCAGGCTGTAACACCCCATCCCGACCTCGGGCGAACACCGACTCCCCCCCCACACACAGCCCCGCGTTGCCTAGACCGCGCAGGAGTTTCATCGCGTCGGAAACGGGCTGGAGCCGGTCCCCTCGAGCGGGGGCTTGCGTGGAGAGAGCCGCAGGGCGCCAGGACTCTGCGGTCTGTGGGGAAGGGCCCTGAGCACCCCTTCCTGCCGCAGCCCCGGGCCGCGGTCCTCGCTCAGCCCCTGCATCTGTGAGACAACCCCGGGCCACTGACTTCATCCCTTCCCGCTCCCGACGCCCCATTTAAGAAGTGGTGACAACCATGAAGGCCTAAGCCACGGGGTCCCTTGGAAGACAGACGGAGGTGACCCTCACGCCTCTGCGAAGTAAACACAACGGTCCCCTCTGTAGAAACAAGCGTGTCTACTTTAAATTCTTTTATCTTTATTTTTTTTAGTTTGAGAGAGACAGAGCACAAGCACGTGAGTGAGCAGAGGGGGCGGGTGGGGGAGAGCAGAGGAAGAGGGGAAGAAACCCAAGGAGACTCCACGCTGAGCGTGGAGCCTGACACAGGGCTCCATCTCCCGGTCCTGAGATCACGACCTGAGCTGAAACCCAGCGGCGGACGCTCAACTGACTGAGCCACCCAGGCGCCCCTATTTTAAATTCTAAGTAAGGAGTATAGTAAGCCCTTTTGCCTACTTCTGGTCATTCGAATGTAAGGGATTTCTCTGATGTCTGAGAGAGACTGTCCTACGATGAGTAAGAGAGACCCCACACCACTCGGCTTGCTGCAGGTGACGGAGCACACTAGCAGGGGTGCCCTCGGGGGGGCCGGGGTCCCACCCTGGGGCTGCGCTGACCCTCGAAAGCCCCACAGCCACAGTTGGAGCCGCGCAGGCTGGAGAAGCGAGGCAGAGACCAGTCTCCCCAAGGTCCCGACACCCGAGGCTCCACGTAAGGACTTCGGGGTTAGGGAACCGAGTGTCGCTCTCGGGACTCGAAGCGCCCGAAGCCCCAGGTTGCGGTGCCTGCGTTCCTAGTGCTCACGTCCATACACACGTGTGAATCACACGGCACACTGCTCAGGACTGAAGGTTAGCCCAGCTCAAGTCAGGAGAAACGATGCCGACAGTCCCCCAAAACCCCGAGTCAGAGGGCCTCAGGGAGCCCGGCTCGGTGTCCCGGGCCTGTCACCAAGCGGCAGAGGTGGCAGGAGCCGCTCGGCGTCAAGGGCTGAGTCCCTGCAGCCCCTGCAGCGCTCTCTTGTTCTCACACGTGATGCGAGATGGAAAACGTTTGACACCCTGGCTTATTTAAATGGAATCACCCCAGTGAACAAAGTAACCGGCTACCTAGTGACAGAAAAACTAAGTACCCAACCTCGCTGGTCTACCTGAAAACCCTCACCCGACGACATGACCACGAGCCCCGGGTCGTCTCTGGCCGCGTCCGGGCTCGAACAGGGTCAGCTGCACACCGCGCGGCTCCCCTCGGCCACAGCACGGAGCGGCCCACGGACCGCAGCCACGCCGCTGGTGCCCAGCCCCGGGCCCACACGCACCAGGTAGTTCTCGTCCTGGAAGGCGTAGTGCAGCGTCGTGATCCACTGGCAGTCCCCGTTCACCAGCACATCCCGCTCCTCCCGGAAACAGGCCGTCTGCAAGGGATCGGGGGATAGTCAGGGCGCGCCTGAGAGCAGGTCCCCGGCACAGGGGCCCTGGCCTCCCGCCCTCACCTGGAACACCGCCACCCCCCC
>LNAC01000192.1:3799055-3847082 GCA_002007465.1 Ailurus styani
ACCCCCCCCCCCCCCCCCGCCCTCACCTGGAACCTCCCACCCCAGTCTTTCTTTGGCCGCACCAGCTGAGAGGCCGAGCCCTCCGGGTTCTTCCCTGCCGCCGCGCACACGGGCCCGGGGACTGCCGAGAACTCGTTCCCCACGACGGGCCCGAGGCTCCCTCCGGCTCGGGACCGTCCCCCGGGCTTGATGGAGGGTGGCCGCCGGCCCTTCCCACGCAGCATCGCCCGAGCTCTCCTGACCAGCTGGCTTCGCCGTGATGGCCCACGGCACGGCCACCCTGCGCGGCCGGCAGGAAAGGGCACCCCTCTTCCCGATCGGAGCTGGCGGGGTTCACGGCCGGCACGCCGACCGCACCAGGACGCTGGGCGGGGGCGCGCGGGGAAGGGCCAGCATGCAGGCCCCACGGTTACGAGCTTTCCTAGGCAGGCGGCCCTGGACTTAAAACGCCCAGGTTCTCGGCGTCATTACTACGTCCTCCTTACTGAGCACCGAACACTGAACTTCTTTTATCTGAAACCTGCAGAGCTTCACAGAAATAAGAGGGGCGCTAACACGGGCCCTGTCTGCCGGGCCCTGGAGAATTCTACCCGTTCTCTTGGGAGACTCACAGTGGCCTGCACAACTTTTCTCCTACAAGTTTTCTGCTCTAAACTTGTTTTCTAAAGTCTTTCTTTCAAGAAGAAATGACTGAAGTAGATGTGCCCCGGTTCTACCAATTAAAAGCAGAGAAAATAACTCGAAGGGGCCAGCAATCAGCTTACAATGTCCTGATGGGCAAGGAGCAGAGGTCCGGGAGCCCCGCAGCCCCTCGGCCAGCGGCCACTGGGAGCACAGGCCTGGTGCGGGGCGGCCACCAGACGCTCCGGGTTCCCAAGCACCTACCTGCCCACGTCGAGAAAGAAAGCTGTTCTGATGCCGAGATCACCGGCATCAGGACCCACAGTCAGGAAAAATACATATAATTCAGCAGTTTTGTTTTGTTTTAAGAGGAAACTTTCAGGACTCTTTTTTTTTTTTTTTTTTATGAGTCAAAGAGATGAGCTGAAAGCCCAGCATGATCCACAAGTTACAAATTCACACGGCTTTGCAGCTTCTCCATTGCCTCCTCTTGCTGACTACGCTTTTAAACATTTTTAGATGTTGATATAAAATTTAATGTTTAAAATAAGCTTACTAAGAATAGAAATATAAATTACTTTAACCAGCACTTTATATCAATATTATGTTTTTATACGCATTACACATACACCCCATTACATTTATTCTGAGATAGTCATAATTATCATCATAAATCATAATCATAATAATTCTGGGACTTTTCACAATATGCCAATTAGACAGGATCTCTGTAACCAGATTTAAATTTCAAAATCCATAATTTTAAAATGTACTCACCATGACATTTGGGTAAATACTAACTATAGTGTCTGATAAGGTGAGAATCGCCTCTCCCTAACCTTGAGACTTCCCACGCCTACAAAAATATAAACTTTAATGAATGTGCTACTAGCACTTATTCCCCCACTCACCCTTCCCCGAACTTCTATGTAACATGAACTACTTGCTCCCCCCAGAGTCACGTCAGCGGCACCGGGAAGAGGGCCGCCGGGGCGCCGGATGAGGAAGCCCTTTGGAGCCCAGGGGACCACACACCAGAGGTGATGCTTCCACCAACGTGTGTTGGCCCAGCAGTGCAGGCTGTGAGGCCTCGGGCCGGGCGCGCGGCAGGAAGCAGGGCAAGCCGTGAACGGCAGACACGATGACACGGACAGCAGATGCCCACCCGCTAGTTAGCGGCAGCCCGAGCTCAGGAGAGTGATCGACCACAACCAACACCTGTACCGTCGTCCGCCCACGGCGGCGGCATCGCCCCGGGTCTCCTGCGGCCAGAAACCAGGGAAGGAGTTTTCGGAGGCGGCGGCCAACCCTAGGGGCGCGCAGTCCTGGGCTGAGCGTGCTCCGCAGCTGGGGGGCGGGGGGCGGGCGGGCGCGCCGAGGGCGCGGGGCCCGGACGGTGCAGCGAGAGGACGCGGGGGAAGTGACAGAGCCCGGGAAAGGGAGCTCCGCTCCGCGATGCGCAGCCGAGGCGCCCAGAGGACGGCCGGTGAGGGGAGACCGGGCCGAGTCTGGACGGCACCCGAGCAATCTCCGTCGGGGGCCGGAGCGGGAAACGGGCACCCAGACAGGGACATGGAGCTCAGGAAAAACGTATCTGACACCGCCAAGCGGTCACCGCCTACTCCTACCTGTGCTCCCCGTCCTCCGAGGAGGGAGCACGACGGACATCTCGGCCCTGAAGTAGGCTCCCAGGTCCATGACGCCTCCTGCACAGGCAGCCGACCTGAGGTAATGCCTACGATCCCCGCGAAGGCTCGAGTCTGCCCTGGGTGACCAGCCCGGGGGGGAGGAGGGGGGAGGAGGGCAGCGGACGGCAGGGACAGGAGGGGCGGGACGGAGCGCCAGCGTGGGGCTGACGTCGCGGCGGCAAAAAGCACTTCAGTCAGGGCGCCCGGGGCTCAGCCGGTGAAGCGTCTGCCTTCGGCTCAGGTCACGATCTCAGGGTCCTGGGATCGAGCCCCATGTCGGGCTCCCTGCTCCCCCTGCTTCTCCCTCTGCCTGTCACTCCCCCACTCGTCCTCTCAATCTCTGTCTCTATCAAATAAATAAACTAAATTACAAAAACAACAAAAAAAGGCAGATCAAGGAGGGAGCGCAGACCCGGCAGGACTGTGGTCCGGACCCCACGCAGCTCCGTGGCCGCTTTCCTCGCACGGAACGCCCGTCCACCTGGGGATCGGTCACCACTTCACACTTACCTCCGCTCTTTTAAGCATTTCCCACTTGTTGAGGATTTTCATGGCGTAGATTCGTTCAGTGTTCTTCATTTTGACCACAGCAACCTGGAACATGAGCAGGCGTTTAACAAAAACGTAGCCAAGAGAACAAAAAGCCGGCACATTTTCACAGAAGTACAGTGAAATCTTAATTGCCTACGGGAAATGAAACGCTGGAGAATGAGCTGCTGAGGAAAGTGGAGTTTTTTACGTAAACAAAGATTTGCCCTTTCAACCATCGAGACTGGATGCCAGCCACGCCGCACCTGGCACCCCACATGCGCGGCCCCAGACCCTCCCAGGGCAAGCGACGGGCACACGGGGTGGGGGGGGGGGCTCACCGTCCTCTTCTTTGGCGCATGCCTGGGATTTTCCTCAGAAAAACTTCCAAAATCTACTCACGGCTCCCCCGCCTTCCTCCGTGTCTGAGGGCTCCGTCCCCACAGCCTTCCCACCTGCCCCGCGGGGGCTCCCCCTACCTCTCGCTCCCGCCGCCAGCCTCTGCCGTGCGCCAGCCCTTGCCCGAGACCTTTAAGATGTGAGGAGCACCCGCGTGAGCTCTGGCGTGTGACGTGGACAAACTCTTTTCTGTGGGTTTCTACAGCAAGCAAAGCGGTAACAGCAGTACTGGCCTAAGACTGCTGTGAGGATAAAATAAGCCACCGTGGTTACACGTGCTCACAATGGTATTAGGCACATTCTTCAGGGTACGACTGAAATGCCACCTCTTCCGAGAAGTCCTATTGGATTTCCTGACTCCCACCAAACCTCAGATGAGCTCTCACATCAGTCCCAATACCAGATGTGACGTTTGTGCCACCGTCTGGCACGTTCTACCCTGTAAAAAGCATCCATTGGCCTAACTGTCCCCCCAAACTGTGCGCTACTCACCTACCGGCTGCCCCGTTCTGCGACTGACAGCAGGCAGCCACACAGCACTGTCAACTGAGTTACTCACTCCCTGGCTTTCTAAACAATGTCACAGTAATCCCACAAGCTCAATGCCCTGGATGCTTTCTCTGTGCTGGGACCGTGCTCATCCACCCACACCGCCTCAGCTAACCCTTACCACGATCCTCCACGGTGGCTGTGTGGACAGCCCCGTTTCCAGATACGGAATCCGAGGCTGGGAGGCTGCACCGACCCGCTGACAACTGGCAGAGGCTCTCCCTGAAATGCATGCATGTGAGCATCCGATCATGAAGTCACAAGTGAATGTTATTTCCCACGGGCCAGTTGACCTGGGGGGGGGGTGCCCTCAAGGAGCACGGCCTGACGGAACCCCAGAGTCCGCCAAGGGCCGCAGGCACCTCCCACACTACGCGGCTTGCTGCCAGGCTCCCTCTGCCCACTGTGTGGACCGTGTGGAATGACGTGGTCCCCCGTCACCTCCCTAGGTCACCCTGTCACTGCCAGCCCGGCGCTCATGGTGGTGGCCCTGCTCAGCACAGCACACCTGTCCCAGCTGCTATGTCACAGCCATGGCCTCAGAAGGACAGACCCAGCTCACAGTTCTGCGCAGAGAACAGAGCAGGCCTGAATAAAGTCTGTGAATTCCCCAACACGTCTAAGAACAGCGACTCTGGGCACACAGTCTGTCATTACGCCACGAATGTCGATTTCTTCCTGGGACCCAGCTACAATCAATAGGGGAAATATTAGTGTGGGGAAAAAAAACTATAATATAAACCCTATCAAAATATCACTGGCATTTTTCACATAATCAGAATAAATAGCCCTAAAATTTGTATGGAATCCCAAAGACCCGAGAGCCAAAGCCACCTTGAGAAAGAACAAAGCTAGAGGCATCACATGCCCCACGCTCACACTATCCTACAGAGCTGTAGTGGCCAAAACACCACGTCCTGGCACAGAGACAGACACACAGACCAATGGAGTGGAGCAGAGCAGAGTCCAGTGACAAACTCATGCTCATGTAGTTAATCCATCTTCGACAAAGGAGGCCGTAATAAGCAATGGGGAAAAGACAGTCTCTTCAACAAATGGTGCTGGGAAAACTGGACAGCCACATGCAAAAGAATGAAACTGGACCACTTTCTTATGCCATACACGAACACAAAAATAAACACAAAATGGATTAAAGACTTAAATATAGCACCTGAAACCATAAAAATCCTAAAAAAAAAAAAAAGGCAGTAATCTCTCGGGCATCAGTCTTTGCAATATTTTTCTGGATCTCTCTCCCCAAGCAAGGGAAACAAAAGCAAAAATAAACTATTAAGAGTACATCAAACCAAAAAGCTTCTGCACGGTGAAGAAAACCATCAACAAAACAAAAAGGCAGCCTACTGAATGGGAGAAGATATTTGCAAATGATATTCCCATAAGGGATTAAGATCTAAAATATATGCAACATACATACTCCATATACATCCATACCCAATAGTAAAAAAAGAAACAATCCAATTTAAACATATACAACTCAATATAAAAAAATGAAACAACCCAATTTAAAAAATAGGCAGAAAACTTAAGCAGAGATTTCTCCAAGGAAGACATCCAGACAGCCAACAGACACATGAAAAAACGCTCATCATCACTCATCATCAAGGAAATGCAAATCAAAACCACAGTGAGATATGACCTCACACCTGTCAGATGCTATTACCGA
Organism: Ailurus styani; assembly: GCA_002007465.1. Taxonomy (NCBI): domain Eukaryota; kingdom Metazoa; phylum Chordata; class Mammalia; order Carnivora; family Ailuridae; genus Ailurus; species Ailurus styani. The sequence continues at coordinate 3,804,525 of LNAC01000192.1, forward strand.
AAAGACAAGAAAAAATAAGCATGAACGAGGATGCAGAGAAAGGGGAACCCTTGTGCAGTTTGTGGGAACACCAACTGGTGTAGCCACTCTGGAAAACAGACTAGAGGTTCCTCAGAAAAAAATTAAAAATATAACTACCATTCAATCCAGCAATTCCATTTCTGGGTATCTATCCAAAGAAAACAAAAACAATAATTCTAAGGGACAGAAGCTCCCCTATGTTTACCGTAGCATTGGTTACAACAGCCAAGACATGGGAACAACCAAAGTGTCCGTCGACAGATGGACGGATGAAGAAGGCATGGCATGCACACGCTGGAATATTACTTAGACATGAAAAAGGAGGAGCTCTTGCCATTTGCGACAACACGGGTGGAGCTGGAGTACTATGCTACGTGCAGTCAGTCAGAGAAAGACAAATGCCATGTGGTCTCCCTTCTGTGTAGAATCTGAAAAAACAGAACAAAACACAGAGTCACAGATCCAGAGAGCGATCTGGTAGCTGCCGGATGGGTAAAACAGGGAAAAAGCCTGCACAGTATTTACTACAGAAGTGGTCTAACTGGGGAAAATGGTGGAGCTGTGGTAACTTCTGAGGAAAGTAATGAAATTCTGAAGATTACAAGCCTCAGGAACAACCCAGATCTTGCTCAAAAGGAGACTGTAGAACACTCTGAACTCTTATTAGCAGCTTATTTCTTCAGAAGAGGTCATCAGGGCACAAATACAGTCCAGGAAACATGCCAATGCCTCTGATAAATACCCAGGAGAAAGAATGTATCTGTCCACAGAAGAACACATGTCAAGAATATGTAGAAGTGAAATGTGTAATTAAAATTTAATGTAAAAACAAACAAAAAGCCTCATACATTAAACAAGCTTCCTCTATCACACAACTTATAAAATAAACAGTTTGTAAAAATCTTGTTTAGTTTACCAGAAGAGTCTTCTTGGCCCAAAACTCAGTCTTAATTGCATCAATGAGGTGATGATTCTACAAGTATCTCCAAAATCAGACATTTCCATAAGGAAATAACTACTAATAGAAATAACTTAACAAAACACTGAAAAATGATTCAGGGACATGACGAGCAAGTGTAATGCCTGCTGCCGGCCCAGGTCCGGTCTGGAGGGACCGGGAAGAACGCTGTGAAGGTCACTGGTCAACTGACAAAACTGGTGTAAGACAGTAGATTAGAAAAAAGTATCCTAACTGAAAATCCACATTTAAGAACTGTGACTTTCTAAAAGACTATCTCCAGTGAGAAAACAGTCTCTGAAGTATCAGGGGGAAAGCACCTTGCTTGACACAGGCAACTCATTCTCAGTCCTTCAGAAAAAATCAGACACTCACATACGCATGAGAGGGGGGAGCACAGTCGATGTGATAAAGCAAATGAGATATAATGTTAACCAACAAAAAGGCGATCTGGGAGAAGGGGGGGTGACTGATCTCTGATCCATTTTATTCAAGCACCTGTTCTGTTAATCTGAAATTGTTTCTAAACAAAGCTTTCTTTTTAAGAAGTCACTCTGGGAGTAAGGGACAGCAGGGCCGAGTGGCCGGGCCCAGGGCTTTGAGTCAGGCAGGCGGGATTCCAGTCCGGCTCCAGCACGAGCCATCGTGGGCCCACGGGCCCCGGTCTGGCATCTTCCTAGTGGAGTGGTGCACAGGCAGGGTCTAGAAGGTGTCCGCACTCCCACGCTGACGAAAGCACTTCCTAGACCAGCCGTCCTCACGATCCCAAAAGGAAAGTGTTTCCAAAGCCACTGTGCTTATTAAGGAAAAGGGTAATACCCCAACATCCCCGATCTTGTTTACAGAATCCTCCAGAAACGCTTCCCTCAACCCCGGGGTGTGTGCTCACGCGCGCGCGATTCTGAGCTACGACTTTCATACGCTCCAGCCACGGATGTGGAGTTGCGGGCTGTCCACGTTCTCTCCGGGAGCGGGCTCCTAAGCGGCCCGTCCCAAGGTCTCAGTGCCACGGGTCCATACACCTAGGCTCCACTGCAGACACCACAGACACTCTCCCTCCCCTGGGGCGTCATGAGGAAATAATAATTCAGTTAGAACCACACATGTTCTCCATACAAACGGTCCCAACACTGACAGAGTCCTCATTTCTGGGATCCGCTCAGGGCCGTCACTGAAACTGGGCACACACTTCAGGGACGTGATGACAATACCCCAGGGAGGCCGCAGCAATGACGCCTCATTACCACAGAGCGCCACGTAACGGTGGGGCAGTTAAGAATCCAAACTTCTAGTCACGGCAGGGGAGGGCTGGCCAACGTGAGCAGGGAGCCCAGCTGGGACGCGGAATGGCTGGGTGGCTGGAGGAGCTGGGCGTGGGAGCTGGCGTGGACAGCCCAGCCCCGGGAGCCAGGGAGGGCTGGTGGGGCGGGACTCCCACAGGCTGCTGAAGCCTGGACAGGGAGTGAAGGGAAGGCAGGGAATCCAAGGACTTGTGCAAAGGCCCGGGCAAGGACGGATTTCTCTTAGCTCAGGAGGAACTTAAGAGGTGACACAGGTCATCTTCTCTGAAACTCAGAAAGCAGTTTTGCATTAAGTTCTCCGGCGGTGGAGAGCACTAGAACTAACTGTAACCAGTTTGGGCATAAGACTGTTGTCTCCCATTCTTTCATCTTCCCTCTCCTGCCCTGAGGCATCTTCCTGCCTGTCCTGATCCCTCCGCGAGGGCTGCGGCCCGTAACCACAGATCCCGGGAGGGCCTGGGCCTTGCTCGCGTCTGGGCCCAGAGCCTGGTCCAGGTCCTGGAACAAGGAAGACAGTCAGCAAAAGCATACACTGCCCTGAGTCAGGCTTCGATTTCAAAAGGCCTTCCCTCTCTCCTCACAGATCAGCCACCAAACCAGACCTCACATATCACCTAACCTACGCTCAGAGATGTGTTCTCCTGAGCAGAACTCGCTCTTTCCCGGTGGGCTGCTGCCTCTCTGCACGCCCCCCTCGGTGAGACATACTCCTAGGGACGGGCCTGGCGGGGGGCGGAGAGCAAGGTGTGAGGACTTGGGGCTGGGGTCCGATTGGGGGCCAGAGCAGTTTCCAAGGGAGAAACCAGGGCGCGGCACACAACTGGCCACACTGGCTGGGGCAGGCCAGCTTTCTCACTCGACAGTGTCTACAAAGGACTTCTGCAGGAGTGCCTCCTTCCTGTGTATTCTGCCGAAGCAGGCAAAGGACAGGTACCGTCCACTGCTTGCGGCAGAGGAATCGTCCAAAATATCGACATGTGTTCTACGACAGACTACAGGCCTCATTCCAACTCAGCAGGCAGAGGAGACACGTCCGAGCCAAGAGGCCCCCTGGTGAACTCACGGCTTTGCTCTCCTTCTCCGGCGCGCGATGGAAAACGCACGCCTGGCACGACAAAGCCCACGTCACACTGACTGCACCGTAGAGTCACGGCAGGCGGGCTGGCTGTCAGGTGCGAAGGGACAGTGTGTCGCTGTCACCAAACACACACAGACTTCCCCAGCCCAGGAGAGCGAAAGGCGAAGTCTGAGCAGAGGGGCAGAGGGGCCCGTGCATTTCCAAGTTTAAGAGGCGCAGCTCTTCCGGCACAGCCCGTAAAACGCCGACCCGGGTCTGCAGCGGAACCCGAGCATCAGGCCCGGCGGGGGCACGACGCCGAGGAGGACGGCTGGGGCAGAGGCCACGGCCCCGGGTGCTGGCTGTCCGGCCCAGGGCAGCGAGGCCGGCGCGCCCGAGGTGAGCAGAGGCCAGCAGGGCCCGCGACGGGCCCCCTGCCCCGCCAAGTGCGAGCAGCCCCAGCCCCCACGGCGGCCGAGCTGCCCGAGGACAACGGCGCGGTTCTGCCCTCCTTGCACGCTGTGGAAAGGGACCACCGAGCTATTTTTCAATTAACGAATGGATTTTTAATAGACTTCTTTGTCTCTAAGAAGCAAGATTCAGGGCAATTCACCTGTCACAAGCTTCTGCGGCTCTTTTTCTCTTCATTCCATCCTTCGGACTCTGCCCACCAAGAAGTGCGCTCCCGACGACCCCAACCATGACCCCCCGGCCCCCACCAGATCAGCCCGCCGGGTCCTACAAATGCCGGAGGGGGGGCTGCTGCTGCTTCGGCCGTTGGGCCAAGTCAGCACAGGGAAGCTTGTCTTACCTCTCCGAAAGCCCCTCTTCCGATCACTTTAATGATTTCGAAGTCTTCTCGATGAAGCTGCATCTCCTTCACCAGTTGTGTAAATGGTTTAGCTACAAATTTAAAAAAGCAAAATCAACAATTTACTCTCAAAAGTTGAGACTACATAAAAATTCAACTGACTGAGGCATTCTACTAAATTATACAGCTTTCTTAGGAAAAAAGTTTACTTTTTAAATGTTTAACATCTGGCAAATTCTGGGAAGTCCGCGTTCATGCTCAGTTAATGTAGGTGTTCGTCGTCGGCACCTACGCTTCATGTTCTGTTACAACACACAGTGTCACTAAAGCTAGGATGGACCCTGCCGGGCAGGCAACGGGTGGGCGCGCCTGCAGCCGCCCCCAGCGGGACCCGCCACAGCGCACAAAACCAGCCGGCGTCCGGCTGAGCGAGCGCCAGGCTCCACCTGCCGGCTCCGTGGAGCCACGGGGCAGCTGGGGGGACACGAGAGACATTCTCCGAGAGTGGTGGTGACCTTGACCACACGGGCAGTGCTCCTGGACATTGTGACCATCCTTGCTAACTGCGTGGAGCCTCCAACAGTGACCTCGGTAAGAAACGGGGAGAAGCGCTTTCCACGGCCCTCGCGTGCTCCGCATCTTTCTGTGGACAGTGTACCGGGCTGCACCGCTCCCCCCAACCGAGACTGTCCGTCCAGAACCTGGGAACGTGGCCTTATTTGGAAGTGGGGTCTCTGCACATAAAGGTCGGGTCACAAACAGGAAAGACAGGCCCTAAATGCAACGGGACTGGAGTCCTCGTTAAAAAGAAGGAATTCGGACGCAGAGGGAAAAAAGCCACATGAAGACGGAGGCACAGACTGGAGCGATTCAGTTGGGGGCCACGGAACGCCACCTCCGCCAGAAGCTGGAAGAGGTGGGGCGTCTTCCCTGCAGCCTCCGGAGGGACCACAGCCCTGCTCACACCCTGACTCTGGACTTCTGGCCTCCAGAACTGGGAGAGAAGATGTGTCCGTGGTGTCACGCCGCCCGCGGATATTGGAAACCACCGCAGACAGCGTGGGTCACCTCCTTTGGGAACCGAGCAAGCAGCAGCGTGCGCCCCACCACCACCCGTCCTGCCCTTGGTCGGACATCCATTCAGTCGGTCACATCTCTTACCCGTTCTCATTCTCGCCTGCAGGCCTAAGTCCCTGTTTGACGCTAACCCGTATTCTAGACAGTTCTTTTCTCAAATTCTCCTCTACTAGTTTTGTGAAACATTTCCACCGGGAGACCAGGCACGGTGTACAAGTGCTCCTTCTGTATTATTTCTGGCGACTGCACCTGCATCTACCATTATCTCCCCCCAAAAAGCCAAAACAAAACCTGGCAATCTGACATTTTCTGGGCTTCTAATTAAGCTCCATATTGTTACCTAATTCTTCAGTTTTTCTCTTTAATTAGATGCTTAATAAATACCACTCAGGTTTGATCACCGAGGTTCACTGATGAACAACAGTAACAACAGCCAGAGCGCCGGAAGGTTCTCAGGGCCTATGGAGAGCCAACTGTGACCACAATCGGTATAGATGCCCATCGGCACAGAACACAGAGGGCCTGGTTTAAAAAAAAAGGCTAAAGAAAACCTTGAGCTAAAACTTGAAAGGTCATCTATGGCTCATCTTTGTTTCTTTCAAATATCCCCCAAAATAACCATTCCCAGAACTCCTAAACAACTATGTACTTCAAACAGCCGCCAAAACCTCCACCTCTCTTGGTATCTTCTCGGGGAACCGCATGGTACGGTTCCTTCTACAGTGAAGGAGAACAAACCCAGCCAACCTGATCTGTTCTGTTTTACCAGCGGAAGAGGCTGCAGGAAGGAACGCGCACGGACCAGCTACGAACAAACCACCACTAAGCGCCGTCGAGTGCATGCCGTAGAAACGCCCACTCTGGCAGGGGTACAATGCAACGTTCTGGACCCTTCCACAAATACCCCAACGACTCATGAAAGGTGGCAGCCACTGCCGTAAATGTACAAACCAAACAGTCATGAAAGTCAAAGAAAATTCCACCTGGAATCATGGCACGAGTCAATTTAACTTCTCCGTGTTCCCATTCCATCTTGCTCGTAGATGTAGTCAATGTTTCCTATCTTCTCTAGTCCTTTATTTTCGTAGACATTTCATGACTCTGTACTCAGTTACCATTTTAACAGATGCAAACTCTTTCACTAAGTTGACACACCAACAACCGTAAATAGTGTGTCTGCTGAACAGATAAAAAAAAAAAGATGTTTAACCTAAGATTTATTCGGGAGAGGGAGCGACCACACACAAGCAGGAGGGGCAGAGGGAGAGAGAATCCAAAGCAGACTCCCTGCCCAGCACGGAGCCTGAGGCGGGACTCGATCTCACGACCCTGAGGTCACCACCTGAGTTGAAACCAAGATTCAGACACTTAACCAACTGTGCCCCCAGGCATCCCTCATTATTTTAAAAAAGATTTATTTATTTATTTATTTGAGAGAGAGAGTGTGTAGATGCATGAGAGGGGGAAGGACAGAGGGAGACGCAGACTCAGTGCTGAACACGGGGCCCGATGACATGGGGCTCAACCCCAGGACCCTGGGATAACAGCCCAAGCCGAAGTCAGACGCTCAGCTGACCAAGATACCACCCGGGCATCCCTAAACATTTCATTTTTAAAACTATTATCTTCTTGTCGGCGTTCAGCTTGGGTCATGATCCTGGGGTCCTGGGATCGAGTTCCACATCGGGCTCCCTGCTCAGCGGGAAGCCTGCTTCTCCCTCTGCCTGCTTGTGCGCACTCCCTCTCTCTCTCATCTAAAAAAAAAAAATTCTATTATTTTCTTACAGTGAATAACTTCACAATAAACATTTTTTTAAAGATTTTTTAAAAAATTTATTTATTTGACAGAGAGAGAACACAAGTAGGCGGAGAGGCAGGCAGAGAGAGAGGGGTAAGCAGGCTCCCCGCCGAGCAGAAAGCCCGACGCGGGCCTCGATCCCAGGACCCTGAGATCATGACCTGAGCCAAAGGCAGAGGCTTTAACCCACTGAGCCACCCAGGCGCCCCACGATGAACATTTTCACGCACACCAGCTTTTATACTATTTTAAAATAATTTTTAGGACGAAATTCCGGGACTCTCTCCAAAGGACACGATCATTTTCCGCAGCTCCTAACGTGCCCTCCGACTGTGTTCTGGGTCACCACTCCCCGCCCCCACACTGAACGTGGATGTCTCACCTGCCTCTGAAACTGGCAGCTCTCTGAGGCCCAGTGAAGCCGGCTGTGTGCCCTATTGTGTGGGTTATCCGCTCATCCCATTTGCTCAATAATCATGTCTTAATCTTGTTTAACCAACGGCATAAGTGCTTGACTCTTTGTCACACATCATACCTGTGAACACCACACCTCCATTATGTTCCCACTTTCCATTCCTCATTATTTTTACAGAAATTACTTTTTAAAAAAATGTTTTTAAAGATTTCATTTATTTGCCAGCCAGAGAGAGCAGAAGCGGAAGCGGCAGGCAGAGGGAGAAGCAGGCTCCCCGCTAAGCAAGGAGCCCAACGCAGGACTCGATCCCAGACCTGAGGCAAAGGCAGACACTGAACTGACTGAGCCACCCAGGCGTCCCAAATTATTACTTTTAATAAAAGTATTTTTATTTATTTATTTATTTATTTGACACAGAGAGAGAGAGATTACAAGTAGGCAGAGAGGCAGGCAGAGAGAGAGAGAGAGGAGGAAGCAGGCTCCCTGCCGAGCAGGGAGCCCGATGCGGGCCTCGATCCCAGGACGCTGAGATCATGATCTGAGCCGAAGGCAGAGGCTTTAACCCACTGAGCCACCCAGGCGCCCTTAATAAAAGTATTTTTAATAGAACTCAACTGATTCATTCTTCCTTCGTCATTTTACTATTAAGGCTCAGAACGTTATCAACTCTTTAAGATCTGATATTCAATCTCATTTGGCTTTTATTTTTTTTTTTTTTAAAGATTTTATTTATTTCACAGAGGGAGAGAGATCACAAGGAGGCAGAGGCAGTCAGAGAGAGAGGGGGAAGCAGGCTCCCTGCTGAGCAGAGAGCCCGATGCGGGCCTCGATCCCAGGACCCTGAGATCATGACCTGAGCCGAAAGCAGAGGCTTTAACCCACTGAGCCACCCAGGTGCCCTCATTTGGCTTTTAAAAATAGTTAACCTGTCATCCATCTGTTGAGAGCACGCAGCTGGAGCATGAAGTGCTCGCCTTCGTCTCCAGCTGTGGCCGTGTCTGCGTATTCAAGTGGTCTAGCTCTGCTGGGGTCGGGGGGGGGGAGCAGCTTTCCGTCAGGACGCTCAGGCCCCAAGTGGACCAGCTGGCCGCCGGCCATCTCAGGGAAGTCATTTCGTCCTCTGTGATTGACTTTCCTCACCCATAAAACGGGTGAAACGCCTTCCCTGCCCACCTCAAGGGCCCGCTGACAATGACACCAGGGCAGGTGAAAGCCACCAAATGCCCTCATCACTCCGTCTGTGCTCTTTCCACATCAATCATCTTACCTTCCTCATCAAGTTTCTTATATTTTTTGAAGATTTTATTTATTTGAGAGAGAGGGAGAGAGAGCGAGAGCATTGCAGGGGATGGGGGGGAGGGGCAGAGGGAGAAGCAGGCTCCCCGCTGAGCAGGGATCCCAGATCCCCTCAGGGGATCAGGACCCAGTGAGCCAACCAGGCGCCCCTCCTACTCTTTGATAGAAGCACTTTAGTTGTTTTGGCTGCACAAACTTTCCTGAACCGGATGGACGGGGTTCATCAGGGCCAGTCAGACAGACAGAGGAAAAGCCATGGCAACGGACATGAACACCTGAAACGATGTCCAATGGTTCTGAGGTCACAGTAAGACTATGACGCTGCTGTGTAAAAATGATTCGGACTCTGCATTAACTAAAACCAGCACAGAGGATCACACCGCAGCAGCGAGCCACCCCGCTAGTCACACAGGTCCAAGGGGCCCGAGATCACACTGATCCGGCAGGACTTGACAATGAAAAGCAGAGTGATGTTTCAAATGGGCTCTCAATCAGTATCAATACAAAACACAGGGTGACCCTGCCATCCGGACTAAGTAGAGTCAAGAGACAGAAACACACCAGTTCTATGAATAAGAAAACCTCATGTGAAATCTAACCTGAAACTGTTAGCGAGGTGACTCAGAAGCAGGAAGGGACTTATCATGGAGACAGCAGACCCAGGAAGCAGCTCTACTACCCACGGGCTCAGACGAACCGAAGGACGATGCTGGGATTTCTGAAACCCAGGAAAAGGGCTCCGCTGTGCTGAGGTCTCCGAGCTCCGTTGGGGGATCCCACGGGCTGGGAGCCGGGAGGGAACGAGGCCAGCTGAGGCTGGTCTCCACAAGCGGGGGAGAACGCCCAACTGGGACCAGCTGCCTCCTGCTAGCAGGCACTTTGGGCAGGAGGACGAAGGGTTACGAAGGGCGTCCCTCAAGGGAAGAGGAGCAGGCAGGAAGTCCCGGGTCCCTGATGCTTCCTCCGCCCGGCAGCGCCCGACAGGGAGCAGGGCTCGGAGCCCAGCTGGGGAGGTGCCGGGTCCAGAGGCTGTCCCTGCAGGGAAGCGGAGCAGGGTGAGCAGGGGGGAAGCTCTGCGATATCCAGGAGGACTGACCAAGTCAGTCAACAGAGTCGGGAGCGGGAAGCCTGCTTCCTCCCCATCAGAGAAGAGTTACAAACCCTGCTGCGCTGGATCAGAATCGGAGGCATCGGTGTGACCTCAGGATCTTCAACAGGCAGAGAGAGCAAAACACAGACATCGTGGCTGCGTCCATCCACACAGCCCCGCTCTCCCCACGGCAGGGCCCGGGGGCAGCAAGAGCCGCTCTCGGCTCCTCAGGACCGGTTCCCCGCAGGGGCACCGGGGCTCCCTGGGCCCTCCAGAGCCCAGGCTCCAACAGTCTGTGCCAGGAAGGAGAGACACGCTCAAAGAATAATGGTCAAGGTAAACACTGATAGTCACGGATTACATAAATTAAAGAGGAAACCAGGAGTCCACACCGATATTCATAAATTTTAAAAATCTCATGAGCAATGAGATCTTTACAAACTTGCAAAGCACATCCTCACGAAACAGTTCTCAATGACAAAGGGAAGCAGGTGGCTTTATGGGGTGTCTGGCAGACACCTGTACCTAAATCAGAGCGAACAAACACTGTCACCAGTGAGGCGACAAAAACAAACTGTGCCATCATCGACCAGGACACAGTGAGGAAAGGCACGGTGGCTTCTGCATCTTTCTCCCAATGTTACATGACGTGAATTTAATCACGAAAAAAACAGGCGGTAAGCCGAAATTGAAGGAACATTCTACAAAGTAATCGGCCTGCAATGTTCAAAAATGTTAAGGCCAAGAAAGTCCAGGCAAGACCGAGGAGCTGTGCACGAGGCCGGGAAGGAGCGGCGTGTCTCTCTGCAGGCCCAGGCCCCCCGGAAGGCTAAGCGGGTGGGCTGGTGGCCCTCCCGTGGGCTCACGAGAGCAGCTCACTCGCAAACAGTTGGGGGCACTTCTGTGTACTGCTTGTTATTTGCAACTTTTCCTTGAGTTTGAACATGTTTCAAAAAAATTTTTAAACATCTTTTTAAAGATTCGCTCTATCTGGAAAACAGGCTGGCGGGGGCAGGAGTGGAAGCAGAGAGAATGGGGCGCTGCCTCCCCACAGGAGAGAGCAATGGTGGCTTCGAGGCCCACAGTGACAGTGACAATGACGCGGGCCCTGGACAGGAGGAGGCACAGGCCGCACCCAGGTCAGGCTCTGGAAGGGCGGTGGTCTGCGATGTGGGCGGGAGCCACCGACTCGCAGGGACACGGGGACGAGGCAGGAGGAGCAGGTCTGGGTGGGGGAGGCAGCAATGACGCAGCGGTGGAGGCCAAGTACTCCACGGTTTCCGCCGCGGAGCCGAAGATAGCGAAGAGGCCAATCTTGTAAAATCCCACTGCTGTTTCATCCTTTCAAAAAAGCCTCCCTTCAGAAGCACCAGCTGCCACGGGGGTGGCGGAGCGGGGCGGCCGGGAGGGGCGAGCAGTCTCCCACCGGGGAACTGGAGCCGGAGCTCGCTGGGAGGAGGGAGGGCGCCGGGCTGCTTTAAAGCCTTGGCTCAGGCTGCCCCGCTCCCGCGGCCTCGCCCTAGAGCCTCGGACGCTCTCGCACACGCATGTTACAGGCTAAATTCTATGAAGTACATCCGCTGCGGTGGGACCCAGCTTGTCACACACCCTCAAAATAGCCAGGATGAAAAACAAAACCATTGGGACTCGCTTTGAGTTTCATTTGTATCCAGGTTCTCTTAGCAGACAGACAGCTTACTCGAGCAGATCAGCCGCACTACTTAAAAGTGATTCTTGTGGGGAAGAGGGAATGTGTAGATTCTGAAGATGAGCATAACTGGTACAAACTCTGGGAAGGGCCAGGTGACCTCTCCTTCGCATTCCACGAACAAACACTAAAAGGCGCCAACTCAGCAAGTCCTCCCCGGGCACCTGCAACGTGCCAGCACCAGGAAGCCGCGCGACGACAGACAGGCCCCACCCCAAGCCGTGGACCCCCACTGGACCCCCGCAACGTCCCCTGCAGCTGTGCCCGCGCACCGTCTTAACCAGGCCCCGCCACCCCCGAGCCCTCGGTCAGCCACACGGCCACCCTCTCCTGTCCCTCTGATGCAGACCTCCTCGCTCGCTGGCCCGCATGCCATCTGTGCCGGGGCCAGCAGGATCACGTGGCGGCCCTGCTCCAGATTCCTCCACAACTTTCTGTGACTCTTGGTGAGAACGTGCATGCTCACAGCGCGGGCTGCATGCGCGGGCCCTCCTGCCTCCCCCCACGCCCACTCCAGCCTCGCCCGGCTTCACCCTCCTGCTCCCCACGATCCCGCCATACCCAGGGTCTGTCACTCAAGGCCCTCAGTCAACCCTGGGTCTTCCCAAGCGGAACCCTCAGCCCCGGCAGCTCCCGCGCTAGGGACCCCCAACTCCAGCCAACCGACCAGGTCAGGAGCCTGGTAGCGCCGCACGAAGTAGGCCTCAGAGCTGTGCCTGCTCACCGCCATCTTCCCCACTGGAGCAGAAGGCCCGGGAAGGCAGGGCCACCCCCACCATCTGCTCCCCAGGCCCCTGGCACGGCGACGGGGTGCCGCAGACACAGCTGACTGAGTGACTGCGGCACACTGAGCCACCAGGAAAGGGTACTTCCTCTGCAGGACGGGCGGCACAGTTCCTAAGGTAAAAATACTTAACGACCCGGGATATTTTCCACCAAAACTGAATAAAGCTTGAGCCCTTCGAGAGCTAAATGTTTATTATATTTTTCCCCTAATCTCTTCATTCTTCCGCAACCCAAGGCTGTCCCCAGTAGAACTTCTCTTGATGCCCCGAATTAGGCCATGAATTAATCAATCGCGGGTAACTACTGGCCAACAGGAGATCCCAACCGTGAGGAAAAGCTGGAGTCTGGTGTGCCCTTTAAACAGGAAAACACTTGCCAGGAAGAACTGGGGGCGGAGGGAGGCTCCCTGGGTGAAACGGACAGAAAATCACTGTGAAATGAGAAACTGATGCCCCCTGCCCTCCTGGCTGGTGTGTTTATCTAGGGAGGAAATACGATCAGAGTGGCTGGAAGGAGTGCCCAGGGAGGGACAGCTGGAGGAAAGAGGACTGTGTCACGGGGCAGCAGGCCACAGGAAGGCAGACGGGAAGTCCCACTCTGTCCCTTCCCAGCGCGCCCTGGCCTCCCGCTGGACTGGACCTGCACTGCGGCCCCGTCACCCACTCTCTGCCATTCCAGCCACAGCCACCCATGGGTCATACACTTGGAAATGGAAATGGTCTTACAGATCATCCAGCCCAAATAATACATTTACTACTAAGGAAATAGGAGCCCCAAAGGCCGAGGGACCAACCGTCAGCTCCGTTCCGTGGCGTGATGCTCCACTCCCAGGAAGTCCTCCCTGGCAGCTGCTGCTCGGGTCCTATCCAGAGACCGCAGGACAGAGCAGCAGCCCCACGGCTGGCTGGGTGCAGGGGAGGAGCCCAGAGGGCACCGGAAGCCCCCAGGCGGCAGGCCAGGAACAAGCCGGTGCACTAGGGACCCGGTGTCTCCAAGGGGAGAAGCGGCCAGGACAGCAGCCCAAGGACCAGGGGCGTGGCCACAGCAGAACCCCACCGCGGGCGGGCCGGACTCTGGCCCCCGGGAGCCCACCGAGAATGGCAGAGCGGGGCAGGACCGAGAGGGGCTGGTGGTCACCTAGCGAGTGGCAGGAAACGCAGACACTTTCCCGTAAGGACCAGCTTCGAGTTCCAGCTCCCAAACTGCTTCCATTTATTCTCACTGTCAGACGATGATACAACCTACGGAAGATCCATGCCTATCATAAAGTTTCTGAGAAATGTGCTTAACTTACATCAAATGGGATATGTTTTAATACTAATTTTGTTAGATGACGGAACACCCTCCTTTGTAGGAAGCCAGTCACAAACCCGTCTTGTTATCAACCACCAGTTCTGAGTCTTCTGAGAAGCCCTGTTAACTCCCAAATAAAGCTCTCTAAATTCGGGCCCTCCCACACAGGCTGGTAAGCAGGAGCTCCGCCATCGTGACGCGAACAGACCTTACATTTCAATGCAATTTCGGATTTTAGAGAACTGAAAGGGAAGCCCTTTCACACTGCCCTGACCCAGACGGCGAGGAGGGCAGAGACGAGTCAGGGAGACCCGGAGAAGCCAGGCTGGGGAGGGAGGGGAGGCTGCCCCGAGTCACAGTGAGCCAGGAAAGGCCTGACTACGACAGGCCGCGGCCACGGGGAGGCCGGCGCGCCCCGCCTGGGCTGACCTTGCTCAGACCCGGTTTCAGGACGCGCCCCGGGGTCAGCCACGCGTTCCTTCCTCTGCGCGTCCACTCGGTTGCTGACTGATTGCTTTTCTCGATGGGCTGTCTGTGCTGTTCTGTAAATGACTGAAATAAAATCCTCTTGCCTCACTGCTGTGGGTCCCTTACAAGTGTCCGTCTCTTCCACCAGAGAGCAGCACCGCCGGAGCCCCGCGAAGGAGGCCACGACTCCAAGACGCAAGCCGCCCCCACCAACTGCAGGGGCACCTCTGTCAAGGCCACGAGCCCATGCAAGGTGAGAGCTCTTCCCACGAACGTCTGTCTTGTGAAGCCAACTTCCCGCTGAGGTGAATACAAATACACGCTGAACTTCACCAAAAATCCGAGCGTACAATGCAACAATACGAAACAGAACCAACGGAAGCGCACACCCCCGTCCCACGGGAGCAGCGAAGGCACCAAGAGAAGGCCGCACGCCGCTTTGGTGCTTTCGTCAGTGAGCAAGGCCATGTCCGTACAGTCTCCGTGTAAGAAACAGGAAAATCTCCAGGACAGAACACGCACTGGTTATCGGACGGCGGGGGCAGGGGCGGGGAGACCCTCCCCCGAGACCCCCGCTCCCTCCCCAAGCGGCAGGCCCGGCTTACACCCTCCCCTGCCCCCCGCGGGTCGCCGCTCTCCTGGGGCGCCCCCTCCCGGCTGACTGAGACTACCAGTGCTCACCCGAAAAGGGGCCGGAGGTGCCGCGAGCTGGCACGGCCACCCCAGCGCTGCCCTCTCCGGGGAGCACCCAGCACGTCCCCCCGAACAGTGCCCCCGGCTACTGGGTGGCGGGGTTCGCTCAACAGCATGAGGTTACTCAGATGTCACGTCGAACGATAGCTAAACCGGGTCTACCCCCAGGATCACCCTGGAACCCAGCTGAACGACCCACCAGCAAGGTGCACGTGTTACGAACACGTGTGACCCGGCGGAGTCCCCCTCGGACAACACCCAGGTGGCACTCAGAAGTTGCCACCAAGTAGCCCTGTAAACCCAGCGCCCAAAAAAGGGCCTGCCAGCCCCGGAGGGGGGTCTGCTCTGGGCGGGGCGGAGGGAGCCCGCGCACACACCTGCTGCGTCAGGGTGCCACGGGCGGCGGCGCCCGCGCCTGTCGACCAGGTCCTGCCAAGTCCGACCCCCCGAGGGCCTCCCTTCTCTCCCCCCGCCAGGGAACGCGCCGCGTCCGATCCCCGACGTCGCCAGCATGTGTGCGGACGGCCCGGCCATCTCAGGGGCTGCAGGAGCAGTGCGGCGACTCTGGTCCTCCAGTGACCCTCCCATGTCGACCTGACCCGCGGGGTGACTTTTCTTCGGTGACGCCAGGTTAAGAATTTCTTTATAGAAGTAAAACATGAAGGGACAATGAAAGGGACCCTTGGGCCTCAGGCAGACTCGACAGACAGCCGCCAGCGGATACCGAGCGGCTCACACCCTTGTCAGAGGCTCGGGGACCTTCCGAGCTGGGCCGGCGGAGCGCAGGACGCCCTGCTGCCGTGGGGGACCCGTGCGCTCTCCTGCCGAAACCAGAGTGTTGACAGGAGCCGTCGGTTCTCTCTGCTTTGTCTGTTGGGCTTCAGGGACAAGGCGCGGTCTCTGCAGGCAGAACGGTCCCCGTGAACGGAGAGCATTGGCGCCGCACCTGCTGCCGAAACCACCCGCAGCATCGGCGGGGCCAGGAGGGCAGGCCGAGTCCGCCCCAACGCCCACTGCGCCACCGGCTCCCTGGCGCCCCAGCTCCCCGGCACGCCCGCACCCCGGCACCCAGGCGCCCCAGGACCCCGGCTCCCCCGCACCCCCGCTCCCCCTCCCCTCTCCCGCGGAGACAAACTCCGGACCTGGGCCCCCACTGCGGACATGCAGAGCCTGTCCTTTCAGGGCACTGGGGTCGGGTGTCCGAGTCCTGGAGGCGGTCTCCCTCCTCCCTCCCTCATACACACGAGGAGTTGTGACCAAACCTCCTACTCCCTCATACACGTGAGGAGCGGGTCGGCTATACAGAAGGTAATCCAGACAAAAGGGCAAAAGCAGGGAACTGGGAATGCTGCAGAGTAAGGGAGGAGAGCTGGCTCTCCGAAGCCGTCACAGTGGGGGTCAGGGTCCGTCTACACTGTGAAGGTGGAGCGCACAGGGTGCGCCGTGTGACAATCACCCAGCGTGCGCCCGGAGGAAGGAGGTGTCCGTGAAGNCGAGCCCCGGGGGGGGGGGGGGGGAGCACCTGCCTGTCGGGAGGCAGTGGATCCTGGAGCCCGGGCTCCTGTGAACGTGGGTCCTTGGTGCACAGCTGGCATCAGAGTCATGGGCGCAGGTGAGATCCCCGGGGGCTAGCAGGGACACAGGAGGGGACCGAGGACTGGCCGTCTCGCTGCAGGGAGGCTGAAGGGAAGACAAGGAACCAGCCGGGAGCCTGGAGGAGCCACCAGAACGAGGCATGGGAACCGGGGCTTCCACCCGGAAGGCAGTGGGGCTGAGGACTAACCACTGGTGTTTGCCATGGAGAGACCACAGGCGTCCCTGACACAAGAGCAGCTTTCGGGGAGCAGGGAGGGACATTAGTCCAGTGAGTCTGAGGACGGGAGAAGGTGGTGAGCACAGGGAGAACAGATCACTCTGAAGAGCTCTGGGGCTAAACAAAATATGCAGGATTAGATGCTCGAAGTCCTCTTCACCAAATGTTTTGTAAACACAAAAACAAAAACCATTCATCTTGGAACAGAGGTTAAAGGTGATCCATTCCAAAACCAAGCTCACATCACTCGGATCAACTCTGATCAACTAACCTCACCAAGCTCCAAGCTCGGGGCTGCGGATGGGAAGGCGTCTCTGTGACAGACATCACAGGTGTTATAAGCAAAAAGTTCATTTCCACCGGTTTAGATGCCAACAGTAAACCGTAATTCTAGGCCCACAAATTCAATGTCCCACGCTTCAGTAAGCAATCCAGAGAACACAGCCCTTTCCTCGCAGTGAATGTTAAGGACACTCAGTAGTACTTCCGTGGCTCTGCCCGGACCTCAGTGGTGTCTCCTGGGACAGGCCTGCTCACGGGCACCAGGCTCTGACCGCACGTACCGCAGCAGCTCTTTGTATTTTGTTTTGGGTTTTTTTGGGTAGAAACTAATGATTTTACTCGCTGGTTTTTTTGTTTATTTGTTTTGTTTTGTTTTTAGCTTTTCCTGATCTTTCTCCACTGAATTTTGAGTAAAAAATTTTGATAAAATATATTTATGAACACACATACTGCTTTATTGAGTCAACTGCTGGGATTACACACACACTTTTTTTTTTTTTTTGGATAATACACAGATTCCACAACGTGCCAAACCGAGGTCCTTAGGAGCACCTGCAACCAGAGCACAGCCTTCCAGGGCACAGAGGCCCGAGATGGCTTTTGACCCCAAGTCTTACTGTGTTAACTAGATAACCAGGGATCTCAGGGACCGACAAAGTTTACCTTCAGCATTCTACGTAAAGACAAAAAGCAGGCCACCAGCACAAGGTGCTGGGCCTCCTCCAGCTACAGAGGGGGCCCCCAGGTCAGCTGGGGAAGAGCCCGCACACGTAGCAGCAAGCCCGGGCCACCCTGGGGTGCTCAGCCCACCCTCAGGAGGAGGACCGTGGGAAAGCAGGGCGGCACGTCAAGGGTGGACTCCGCGCCCCGCCCCGCCTAGCACGGAGCCAGAGCCAGAGCCATCCTGAACAGACACGAAATGCCTCCTGCGCACTTACAGCTGGGCTGTGTGACCCGTGGGGCAGGAAGCAGGGCAGGACGACAGCCGGGGACGAAGGCCAGGGACTGTCTGCATCTCTTCCTGCCAGAATGGGGCATGTTCACAACGCCTCTGTGTGCCTGACACTGGAGTCCTGGGGCAGAGTGAGTCCTAACCTGCATCCCCTGGTTCCGACACTCTGGTCGGAGCCTGCACTGGAGAAGGGAGCAGGGAGGAAGGTAAAATCAGAAGCTGGGAAGTCAGCAAAGCCTCCATCGGCAAATCAACACATGAAAAAAAAACGTAACTGAATTTCAGTAATCGGTAACTTGGAGGAACTTACAGCAACCAAATAACACCCACCAACCTTCCGTTACAATTCATTCAATTTATGCCACGATCTTATTTAAGAGGCACAGGAAGGTAGGAACCTGGCTGAATACTTGACATTTGTCTTTTACTCTTTCTTCCACCCTGAATATTTGATAAAATATTAAATCCAACCCCTTGCTAACGGCAGCTACCACTTTCTGAACATCTACATATGCGGCAGGGATGTCACAAAACAATCTCTAAAAGCTGCAGGACAGAGACTAGGACCTGCTTTTGACAGATAACTAAGAGAACACAAAGTTCACGTTCATATAAATGGTTGGTATTTTAATTCTCTTTTTGTCTTTATTTCTCACGTATATTAATTATTCACATTTCCCTAACATTAAAAATTTCCGATTTTAAAATGAGAGGAAAAACTAACTGCACTTATTTTGGACAGACATCCAGTCGGCCGAGTGCGATCGCATTTTCTGTGGGCGCCCCTGCTGCAAAATCAGAGCAGTCTGGCTTTCGTTCCACACAGTACAATCAGAGCCGCTTCTGCTTTCGTGATTAGTACACCTTCTGTGGAAAAGAGCCAGTGGAAGCCAGTACCATTTTGGTTAAAGGAAGTGTATCGTTCAAAGTCTTTAAAATCTGGAACCATTGTAAGCAATTCTTTCATGCGCCTCTAAACAGATTCTTTACTATTCGTGTCTGTATCTCCTAAGACGCATGTGTACCCGGACGACCCAGCTCCGTCCACCAAAAAGACCCAGGTGTTCAGAGCAGATTTTGTCAGACCATCACGATCCGGTAACCATCCAAATGCACACTAACAGGAGAATGCACGCACAAGCTGGAGGGCCGGTGCAGTGCAGCACCACACATCAAAGGAATGAACTGCGTCTACACACAACACCGATTAATCTCAAGGGTACGGTGTGCAGCTCAAGAGAGCAGATGTGGACTGCTGCGTGATTCCACTGTCTGAAGTTCAAAAACAGACAACTCCTCGAGGATGCAACAAGGAACAGTCTACCAGTGCTGACACAACCGGACACCCACATGCAGAAGAACAAATAGGAGCCCCTACCTCACCGAATACAAAAAGTAACTCAGAAAGGATCAAAGACCTGGGGCGCCTGTGTGGCTCAGCTGAGCATCTGCCTTCAGCTCAGGTCATGATCTCAGGGTCCTGGGATCCAGCCAGCCCCGCATCGGGCTCCCTGCTCAGTGCGGAGCCTGCTTCTCCCTCTGCCTGCTGCTCCCCCTGCTCATGCTGTCAAATAAATAAAATACTAAAAAAAAAAAAAAAAAAAAAGGAAGAAGAAGAAAATAAAAAATCAAAAACCTAGAAGAGCTAAAAGTATAAAACTCTTAGAAGAAAGCATAGGTATAAATCTTTTGACCCTGGATTAGGCAACTGTTTCTTTAAATATGAAACCAAAAACATTAGCAAGAAAATTTTAAAAAATAAATTGAACTTCATCAAAACTAAAAATGTCAGCACTTTCAAGGACACCAATGAAAATGAAATGACAAACTACAGAATGGAGAAAATACATGCAAATCAGCAATTATGCACAAATTCATATATTTGATAAGGAACTTGTATCCAAAATACACCAAAACACTGGTATATCCAATATACCAAAACATAATTCACTAACACCTTTTTTATTTCTTTTTAAGATTTTATTTATTTGAGAGAGAGGAGCTCACACACGTTAAACACAAGCAGAGGAAGGGGCAGAGCGAGAGGGAGAGGGAGAGGGACAAGCAGATGTCCCAGTGAGTGGGGAGCCCAGTGACCCCAGGACCCTGAGATCATGACCTGAGCTGAAGTCAGATGCTTAAATGATTGAGCCATCCAGGCGCCCCATGTACAACTCACTAATAAAAAGACAAATCAAGGCGCTTGGGTGGCTCAGTCGCTTAAGCATCGGACTGATTTCAGCTCAGGCCATGACAAATCATCCAATTTATTTTTTTTAATCATCCAATTTAAAAAAGGCCAAAGGATGTGAATAAACATTTCTCCAAAGAAGCCATCTGGATGGCCAACAGACACATGAGGAGATGCTCACCACCAGCATCAGGATGCAAAGCAAAACCACAGTGGGCTGCCCCTTCACCTCCGCTAGGGTGGCAAGAACAAAAAAGGACAAACCTTGACAAGTGCCGGCAAGGAGGTGGAGAACCGGAAACTCTCATACACCACGGAGCAGGACTGGATGGTGAGGCAGGCCCTTCGGAAAACAGTCTAGTAATTTCTCGAAATGCTCATCATGGAGTGACCCCCAAACTCAGCAATTCTACTCCCAGGTGTATACTCAACAGAAATGAAAATATGTCTATGAAAAACTCATACACAAATATTCACGGCGTTACCCAGAGTAGCCAGAAACAAGATACAACCCAACTGTCTGTCACCCGATGCATGGAGAAACCACCTGTGGTCTGTCCACACAGCGGAGTATTCTTCCGTCATAGAAGGAAAGTACAGACACACGCGACCACATGGACGGAGCTGCAAACACTGTAGTGAAAGGAGCTGGTCACATTGGATCACTCCTTCACGGGGAGTGTCCGGGACAGGCAAACCCCACAGAGAGAGCAGAATGCCAGTGGTGGGGGGAGGGGAGACGGTGACTCCTGATGGTACACGGTTTCTTTTAAGGGTGGTAAAAATGTCCTAGAACTAGGCAGTAATCATACAATTCTGTGATATTAAGATCACTTCATCATACACTTAAAAATAATAAACTTGAAACACAGGCATAACTACTCTGTGATATGGGTCACAACGGTGCTTACTATTGGAAGAAGGGGCTCTACGCTGGGGGGAAGGGGCCACAGTGGAGCCCGCAAGGGCACATGATTCGTTCGGTTATTGAAAAGGTATTAGGAACATTTAAAGAAACGACTGGGAAGCAGCAGCAGACACAGTGGCTGAGAGCGGAGCCCTGAGCTGGGCGCAGCCCCCACTGGTACTTCAAGCTCCTGCATGAGCTCCAGTCTCCTCTGCAGTAAACCAGGGCCGTCAGGCCTGTCTTTCACCAGCACTGGGCGCAGAGCTCCTCCCTGCCCGGCCCTAAGGATACTGAGTAAGAGCCCCGACCTCACGGCCCGCCCTCCTTCAGGGTCATCTAAGCCCTTCACCGTATTGCATGCTCATGACCTTCACGCACAGAGCATCTTCTTTAATCTGAATACAAGTACACGGAATTCTTGTATAAAAGGACTGTTATTTAAACTCGCTCAACTGTAAAATACTAGAAAAACAAACTGATCCCAGAGATATAAACAAAAATTCCAACACACATCCTGATACAAGCACAGTCCTATTTAAACCTTCCATATAGGGGCTCCTGGGTGGCTCAGTCAGTGAAATGTCTGCCTTTGGCTCTGGTCATGACCTTAGGGTCCTGGGATCAAGACCCATGCCAGGCTCCTTGCTCACCGAGAGCCTGCTTCTCCCTTTCCCTCTCCCTCTGCCTGTAGCTCTCCCTGCTTGTGCTTTCTCTCTCTGAAAAATAAATAAAATCTTAAAAAATAAAGTAAAAATAAAAAAATAAACCTTCAATAAAATACCATTTCCATCAATGTTTGTAATAACTGCCCAGAGCTAAATATTTAAGGATCTGAGTCTAATCTGGCAATCTCTCTGAACTGGATGGTCAATACACTAGGAATTCTATCGTGTGAAAGAAAAAAAAAGGGTTTTATGGGTAATGGTTTTGTTTTTTTAAGATTTCATTTATTTGACAGAGAGAGATCACAAGTAGGGAGAGAGGCAGGCAGAGAGAGGAGGAAGCAGGTTCCCCGCTGAGCAGCAGCTCGATCCCAGGACCCTGAGATCATGACTTGAGCCAAAGGCAGAGGCTTTAACCCACTGAGCCACCCAGGCGCCCTGGGTAATGTTATCTTTACCTAAAATCCATTCCAGCTTCTATTTTATTTAGTGACTAGCTCTATACTTCCGCATGAGGAATACATGTCTCTGGAACTGATAAAACTGTTTCTACAAAAATTATATGAATCTTCTAGAACCCAGTCTCTGCCAGACACCTGAGGCTACAAAGGAATGCTAGACCGCAGCCCCCAGCGGCCAGACGGGGAAACAAGCAGGAAAGGAAGAGCCACTCGGGCAGGTCCTACTGCTTCTGAGCCACAGGAAGGAGCGCAGGAGGCTGCCTCGGAGTGATCCACCCCCGCCTGCCACCCCCGCCTGCCACCTCCGCCTGGCCTCGCCCCTAACAGAAGGGCCAGCGGCCACCCTCCACTGTCACCCGCCTCGGCTCAGCGAGGCTGCCGGTGCGCCGGCCGAGGGCGCTAGGGCGGAGACGGGGCCTCATCAGAACGCTTCGAAACATGTAAAAGAATCTAGTGTCCTTTCTCTTAAAAAAGGCTTATAAAAATTGTTTGTGCTGTAACATTTTATGTGATAAAAACAGTTTCACTCATTTGAAATGTGAATCGATTCAATGTCAACAATTAAATTTGTCCACTGTCCACATTAAACAGTACGTCACATTATCCAACTGAACCTGTGCAATCCTGAGGCACGTTTTTAAATACGAAAACAAACCCTCTGTGCTACTGATAGTTTTTCAGTAATATAAAAATGACAGCATAAAAGGAAAAAAACACAAAGGAAAATACTCGAGGCACTTAGGAGAGAAGAAAGGGAGACGTCCTCCTGCAGCTTTTATCTTTAACTCACTGTCCCCAAAATAAATAATTAATAAGGATAAGGAAGCTGGTTTCATCTAAGACTTTTAAAGTATTACTCTGGTTTCATCTAGCCATTGGCAAGCCGGTCCTCTCCCCACTAGACGGCTGGAGACGAGACACACTAAAAAGACGGCAAATGACAGGAGCTTTCTGTAAATCAATAAAATTTTATGGGAAGGTTGGCAAATATTTAACTCTTCACAAAAGGACGTGTAGCTTTGTGCAGGCAGCATTCGCACGCTACAAATCTGTCAAAACTGCATTCTCCTTAGACCAGTCCTTCAGCAAAAATGAATTACAGTACAACATACGATCGAAAGCCCACACTTGTCCGGAATCTCTGGTGCTTCCGAGGGAACTGAGCATTTCCACACACCCGCCCTCAGCGCTCGGCTGGGCCTCCCGGTTCTCAGCGACCGCCGCCCCCTGCCCAGCCCGCCCGAGCTGGGTTCAAGAACCCAGGGAGCGCTGGAGGGGCCGGAGGGCACCGCGTCACCCGCCGACACCAGCGAGGACGACCTAACTTTTCTTCAGCTCGGTCACAGAACCAAGAGGCTTCCAGCGTTCGGACTCCTCACTCTCTCCAGCCTCCCACCGCACCTGCAGAGGCCGCCCTCACTCGTGCCCTGCAGGGTCCCCCTGGGCCGCCCTGAGCCGCCCGGGCCGAGCCCCCGGGGCCTGCGTGCACCTCGCTTCCCGGGCACCCCCGCCCGACAGCGGCCAAGCCCAGCGAGGGAGGGGGCCGCGCGGTGTCTCCCTGTCGCTGCGGCCGTCGGAGGCTGGCGACAGAGACCACCCTACCCACCACCCAGCTCAGAGGAGGGGAAGAGGACATGCAGCCCAGGAAGGGAGGACCACCAGGCACAGAATGGGCGAAGAGAGACACCCAGCCCAGGAAGGGGGGCCATCCGGCTGGAAAGGAGGGCAGCACTTGAGAGCTCAGGCCCCAAAAGTCTTAAACTCAGAACAAAATACCAGCAAGTGCTGACAAAAGACAAAGGAAAACATATATAAAAAAGGGGCTAATTTCCCTAACATAGAGTGCTAAGACACTGATAGGAAAAAGCTGAACAAGCCAGTGTAAAGTAATAGGGGGAAGGAAGGATTTTAGCTAAACATTAATCAGCTCTTTAAATGTTCTCAATGTTCATTAAGATGCCCTGGGGAAAACCCGGAGGAGGTGAATCAGACGTGAGCCGGGTCAGCGGGACCAGGGAGGAGGGAGGCAGTAAATGATGCCGCCCCCGCACTCCCACTTGGAACATTCGCCACCAAGCTCGGGCACAGCTGACCCCACACCCAACCCGCACTCAGGATCCCAGGCCAAGTCAGCCACTGATGAAAAACACACCTCACAACAGTAAAAATGCACACAAACACATACACACAACAACAAAAAATTCCAAATAAAGAAATACCTCATTTTTTACAACAATTGATAACCCCCAAATAACTATTTCCCACAAAATATACTAGATCAACAGTGTAAGAATGATTTACCACCAGCCTTATCTGTCCAGCTAGGAAAACACTAAAAAGAAGTTAAAATGGTGTGAGCGGGATGGGACAAAGGGCCTGGTTTCTTCAAGAGAAGGACTGAAAATGGGGGGAATGGAGGGGTAGGGGGTGCGAGCCTGTGCGTTAAGAGATTCAGGACATGCACCGGACAAATGCCATGTGCAGACTTTGTTTTGGCTCCTACAGAACAAACCTATAGACTTTGTTTGGGCTCCCATAGAAAATACCAACAAAAAGGAGATTTACACATGACTATTTGGCTATACTGAAAAATTTGCTGTTAGCTTTTCAATATTGTAATGTCACCATGACTATGTTTTTTTTTTGACTATGTTTCTTTAAATGTATTATTATTATTTTTAAAGATTTTTACTTATTTATTTATCTGAGAGGGAGTGAGAGTAAGAGAGCACAAAGCAGGGGGATCAGGAGAGGCAGGAGAGGGAGAAGCAGGCTCCCCACTGAGCAGGGAGCCCGACGTCAGCTGGATCCCAGGACCCTGGGATCATGACCTGAGCTGAAGTAAGACGTTTAACTGACTGAGTCACCCAGGTGCCCCAACTATTGCTATGTTTTTAAAGAAAGCCCTTACCTTTTTTTTTTAAGCCCCTACCTTCTTAAAGTATATATGGAAATATTTACAAATGAGACCACAAATGTACCAGATATGCCTCAAAATAATCCTTTCTGGGAACGGGGGGGATAAAAATGCAGCAGACTGACCACGATCCGACAACAGTTGAATATGGACAAGAGAAAAGGGTTCATCGTTCCACTCTCTGTCTACTTAGTGTGTGAAATCTCCTACAATAAAAGAGATCTAAGTTTGCAGTAGGAAATACTTCTGCCATCCCTTTTATTAATACTATTTATGAAAATAAAAGAGTATCAACACATGAAAAATTCAAGCCACTGCAAAAAAGGAATCACATTTTCATACAGGGCATCACCTGCTATTTCTTATCTAAACAGAGGACAGTTAAAGGCTTGACATGGGATGCCAGGCTAGACAGTTGTGAAAACCTGGTCTCCTTGTACACATACTCAAGCCAGCAAGACTGACTCCAAACCACCACCAGCTCTTGCTGCAGACGACACAGGAGTTTTCCTCACTGGAAGCATATCCGGACAAGAAAATCAGCTACACGCCCAGTTTATTTATTAGGACTTCGTTTGGTTTATTGCCGGCATTCCTTCTGGTCATAAAACAGTTTTACGAGCTGGTAAAAATTCTGTACAAACTCTGCCGAGCTGACATGACTAATGGCTTCAGCATTCGGCGTAACAGATGTATATCCTGAACCTGACTGATACTGGTACAGCAGTACTTTGGACTCTGCTTTTAAAAGGCCTGCTGAGATCCTCCTGTTGCTAAATGTTTACCCACAAGACTCCCTGTCGACCTTGGCTCTGGGGAACGCTTCGTGAAAAGTGAAAGCAGTTCCACTTCTCCACACCAACCTTCATTTTTAAAAACATTTAAAGTCCATTACTGGAAAATATTGTTCTCAGATAATAAAGGTAACACTCTAAGCGTCACTAAATTCGCAATACATCAACAAGAATCACTACAGCAGGAAAATAGACCATAAGAAAACAGATGCGGGTGGTGGTAGGAAATGACAGTGACTGACAATGACCCAGATTCTTAAAGTTCCTAGTCTTCATAGTACATGGAGTTGTACTTATATTACAAACCAAATGCAAGGAAAATGCTACTGAAGAAGAAAAGATATGAAATCTGATCAACTAAGGATCTGGCAGTACTCAAAAATATCACCACTCAGTGGGGACTAGTAATTCCATGTTAGTTTTGGGAAATCTCCCAAATAATCCATGACAAGTGGAAATCCGAGGACTACTTGTATTTTGAAGGAAAAATCACCAGGAGGAAAAGTTCCAAAGTGAACAAAGAACTGATCCAAAAAGAAACAGGTAAGTCGGAGGAGAAAATGTTAAAACGTTCTAATGAGTATCCACCACCCACCACCCCACCGTGATCACGAAGCAGAAACTTCGAGAGGGAGACACTGTGAACCCAGAATTCCAGACTCAGTCAAGCACGTGACCAACAAAATGAGGGGACAGTAAGGCATCTTCAGACATTCGGTAGCTCGGAAAGATGACTACCCTTGATCTCTGCACGGGGGGAATCTCACCCACACATATGTACTCATGGAATGTATATATCCTCTCCTCGCTATTAGAAGACTAGCAAATCACCAAAAAAACAGAATCCACTGAATAGTGATGTGAAGACCAGAAACTGCGGCGGCTGAATAGGACCCAGAAGCAGCCCACGGAGTCAGAAAGAAATTCCAGGAGAACTCTGCGGTACTGAAATCTGGAGGATTCTCCGACTCAAGGCACAAGACAGGCACATTCCTCTGGGCCAGTCATACGACCGGGTTTCACAGTGCATAAAAGTTACGTAGTTACAGGCAGGCCTCAGAGACACTGCAGGTTGGTTCCAGACTCACAATAAAGTGAGTATCACAACAAAGCAAGTCAAATGAGCTCTCTGGTTTCCCAGGGCATGCCAACGCTACGTTCACACTACACGGAGTCCGGTACGTGTGCGACAGCGTTATGTCCCAAACGTCAAGATCCCTGCCTTAATTAAAGACACTTCAGGGAGGGCGCCTGGCTGGCTCAGTCATTAAGTGTCTGCCTTCGGCTCAGGTCATGATCTCAGGGTCCTGGGATCGAGTTCCGCATCGGGCTCCCTGCTCAGCGGGGAACACACTTCCCCTCTTCCTCTGCTGCTCCCCCTGCTTGTGTTCTAATAAATAAGTAAATGAAATCTTTAAAAAAAACCACATCCTTGCTGACAACGCTCCCGGCACCCGGGCTCGCAGGCGGTCGCAGGGCCGCGGGAGGAGGGTCCGGCCCCACAGGGCTGGCCGGTCGGGGCGGTGGGCGCTGCACGCCGGGGCGCCCGCGGCGATGTCCTGAAACAAGGCAGGAAGGACGGTGCCGCCCCGACGGGCTCTTCCTTCCATGAAGGGTTCCTCTGCCGCCGCGATGCTGTTTGACGGCATCTTACCCCCAGGAGAACTTGGTCCAGGAGGGGAGTCGGGCCCCTCCAACCCCGCCGCTGCCTATGGACTCGGTGCACGGGACCGTCTCGGTCCTCTGCTGTCATCTCAGCGTCCTCACGGCACCTCCCCGGGGGAGTCTCCGGCTCAGGGGCGCACGGTCTCTGCTCACCCGCAAGAAGCCCCCCCCCTGCACGTTTTACCGTGAGACTGCAGTAACTCAAATATAATAATAGTGAAAAAGTCTGAAAGAGTGCAAGAATTATCAAAATGTGACACAAACATTAAGTGAGCAAATGCAGCAGGAAAAATGGTGCTGACAGACTTGCGTGATGTAGGATTACAACAAACCTTCAATTAATCAAAAATGCAGTGTGTGTGAAGCGCAATAAAACAAGGTATGCCTGTATTATGAATGCTATTAATTTCCAATTCTTATAACCAACTTAGACAAAACAAGGAAGACTTCATTATAGTCACAGAACGTAACATAAATGCTATAAGCTTTAACAACATAAAACCGATAATTCTCTGAATCAACTTTTTTAAAACCGTTTAAAAAACTATTTCTTTAGAGAGAGTGCACACGAGGGAGTGGGGAAGGAAGAGAAAGGGAGAAAGAATCTCAGGCAGACTCCGTGCTGACCATGGAGTCCGATGTGGGGCTGGATCTCACGACCTTGAAATCATGACCTGAGCTGAAACAGAGTCAGATGCTTGACTGAGCCACCCAGGCGCCCCCTAATTAACTCTTCAGTGACAATCAATTTGAAAATTATGTCACAGAGAAAAGGAAAGGAAAGTAATTAAATGATTTAATATATAAGTCCACTAACTACAGAACCCCCCACACTGGAAATACAAATTAAAAATTAATAAACAAAACATGAACACAAGAGGCTCGACTACACAGAGAAAAACAATACCATGGCTAAGTGTGCTTCATCCTGGGAATGCATGAATGATTCACTAGCATTATGTATAACCATATCTATCTATCCATCTATATGCATAACAGTAACAAATTAGTAGTCTATCGAAGGCAAAAATCACAACCCTCATGATACATGCAATAACCATATTTCAACATAAACTTCTCATGAAAATTTTAAAACTATGAATAAGAATGTTTTGATATTAAAAAGCCTTTCAAATTAATATTTGAATTTTAATGAATGAATATTTGAATTTTAATGAGAAGTCCACAATATGCTCTAAAATTAAAAAAGAATGGGCACCTGGGTGGCTCAGTGGGTTAAAGCCTCTGCCTTCGGCTCAGGTCATGATCTCAGGGTCCTGGGATCGAGGCCCGCATCGGGCTCTCTGCTCAGCAGGGAGCCTGCTTCCTCCTCTCTCTGCCTGTCTCTCTGCGTACTTGTGATCTCTCTCTCTCTCTGTGTCAAATAAATAAATAAAATCTTTAAAAATAAATAAAATTAAATAAAATTAAAGAAATAAAAAGATATACAATTAGAGGAAAAAGACTTTTACTTTCTATGGCATACTCTTCTGCATTATTTCAATTTATTAAATCATGAGCACATTGTTATTTTTATAATTTTAAAGCTATTTAAATCCACGACCATCCTCCACAACCTATTACAGAACTCAGAGTTATGGGAGACTAACTCAAGAAATGTCCAGAAAGGAATTTTTAAAGAAAAAATAACCATGATATGGTAGATGCACTGCAGTTGAAGAAACTCTCTCTGGAGAATTTAAAAACCAAAGAAATGTATGGTAGAACTCTTCATTAACAATCCCCAAACCGGCCACCCCAGATGCCCGTCCAGAGGGAATGCACAAATGGTGACACACAAGTACCGTACAGTGAGCAGAAAAAGTAAACAGCAGTTACACTCAACAGCATAGACGGAGCTCAGTTACTTTTACTTGCAGTTACTTTTTTCATTGTGGTAAAACATAAAACTTGCTGTTTAAGGCAACCCATTTTTAAGGTTGGCCAAGGGAAAAAAAAAAGAGACTCAAATTGTTAAAACTGAAATCAAAGAGACATTCATACAGAGCTTACAGAAATAAAAGGGTTAAGAAAAACTATGAACAGACTCTCTGACAACAAATTAATCTAGATGAAATGGACAAATTTCTAAAAAAGATAAAAATTACCAAATTGACTCAAGAAGAAAAAGGAAACATGAATAAATGTACAAGTACAAGTACAGGGTTGGATTAGTAATCCAAAAACTAACCAAAGAAAAGCCCAGATAGCTTCCCAGATGAACTGAGAATCTGGTAGTTCTTCAAAATCAAACACTTAAAGAATATAAAATTTCCACAAACTCTCAAAAAAGAAAGAAGAAGAGAGAACACCTTCTAACTCTTTACAATACCAGTATGAACCCTGACGTCAAAACCAGACAAAGACAGACATTCAAGGAAAGAAAAAACACAAACCAGTATCTCTTACAAATATTGATGTAAAAATCCACAACGAAATACTAGCAAACCAAATCCAGCCAACACAGAAGAAGAATTGTACACCATGACCAAGTGGGATTTATCCCAGGAATGTAAGGTTGGTTCAACATACAACAATTAATGCAATACACCATGTAGCAACAGAATAAAAAACAAAAGCAACGTGATTATCTCAATGGACCCAGAAAAAGTAGTTGACAAAACTCAACACCCTTTTATGAAAAAATACTCAAAAGACTAGGAAAAGAAGGAAACTTCCTCAATCTGATAAAGGGCATCTATGAAAACTCACAGCTATAGGCATATTTAATGGTGAAAGACTTAGATGCTTTGTCCCTAAGATCAGGAATGAGACATTGTACTACTTCTATTCCACATGGTGCTGGAGGTTCCAGCCAGGGCAGTTAGGCGACAGAGAGAAAGAACATCCAGCCTAGAAAGGAAGCAGCAAACTATCTCTATTCACAGGTGACATGATCTTATATACAAAAATCCTAAGGAATCCACTAAAGACTATCAGAACTAATACATGAGTTCAGCAATTTTGCAGGACACAGGATCAATATAAAAAATCAATTGTTATTTGTATACATTTGCAACAAACAATCTGAAAATGAGATTAAGTAAACAATTTCATTTACAATAGCATTAAAAAACCCCTAGGAATAATTTAGTAATTGTAAATCTTATACTGTTTAGTGAATGTAATATAACCAAATAAACACACTTATAAAGTTAAAATGACAAATTTTATATCACTCGTATTTTACCACAATAAAAAAGTGAAAACATGTTAAACTCTGAAAACTACCAAATATTTTTGAAAAACAATTCAGAAGAACTAAAAAAGTGGAAAGGCATTATGTTCACAGACGGAAGACTTAATATTGTTAAAATGGCAATACTCCCCAAATTCACCTACAGATTGGATGCAATCTCTATCAGAATCCCAGATGGCTTCCTTATGGAAATTGACAAGCTGATCCTAAAATTCATATGGAAATTCAAGAAACTCAAAATAGCCCAAACAATTTTGAAAAAGAACAAAGTTGGAGGACTCACACTTCCTGAATTCAAAACTTACCACAAAGCAACAGTAATCAAGACGATGTTGGTACCAGCATTAAAGATTGGCGTAAATACCAACAGAACACAACTGAGAGCTCAGAATTAAACCCATACACTCATCAACTGATTCTGACAAGGATGCAGACTACTCAATGGGGAAAGAACAGTCTCTTCAACAAATGCTGCTAGGATAAGAGGATATCCACATGCAAAAGAAAGATAAAAGAATGTGGTTCCCTATCTCATACCATATACAAAAACTGACTCAAAATGGATCAAAGACCTACATGTAAGATCTGAAACTATAAAACCCTTAGAAGAAAACTCAGGTATAAATCTTTCTGACCTTGGGTTTGCCAATGGATTCTTTTTCTTTTTTTTAAGATTTTATTTATTTATTTATGTGAGAGAGAGAGAGAAAGCATAAGAGAGCAGCAGACTTCTTGCTAAGCAGGGAGCCCTACTCCCTGGGGCTCAATCCCAAGACCCTGAGACCATGACATGAACTTAACCGACTGGGTCACCCTGGTAACCCCCTGGCAACAGATTCTTAGATATGACACCAGAAACCAACAAAATTTAATTAAACTTCATCAAAGGAAACCATCAAGAATGTGAAACAACAACCCACGGTATAGAGGAAAATATCTGCAAATCATACATTTGGTAAAGGTTTAATATCCAGAATACATAAGGAACTTTTACAACTCAACGACAAAGACAACACAATTTAAAAATGGGTAAAAAAACCAGATGTTTCTTCAAAGAAGATCTACAAATGGCCAAGAAACACAAGAAAGGATGTTCAACACTGGCAGGCTTTAGAGAAAAGTAAATCGAAACTAAAATGAGCCGCCATTCACTAAGATGGCTAGAACAAAACAGACAACAGCAAGTCTTGGTGAGGATGTGGAGAAGCTGGAAGTCTTACCAGCTGCTGGTGGGAATGTGTCCTGGCACAGCTGCTACGGAAGACAATCCAGCAGGTGCCCAAAATGCTAAGCGTGAAGCTGCTGAACGACCCAGCAGGTCCCCTCCCGGCATACACCCAAGAGAAATGAAAACATACGGCCACACCGAAACGGGCGTGTGAATGTTCACAGCGGTGTTCTTCCCAAGTGCTGACAGGTAGAAAC
This sequence comes from Ailurus styani, assembly GCA_002007465.1. Classification (NCBI taxonomy): domain Eukaryota; kingdom Metazoa; phylum Chordata; class Mammalia; order Carnivora; family Ailuridae; genus Ailurus; species Ailurus styani. Next base: position 3,836,565 of record LNAC01000192.1, read on the forward strand.
AACCCAAATGTTCACAACGGATGAGCGGATAAACAAAATGTGGACTATCTGTGTAACGGAGTGTTAGCTGCAACTGAAAGGGATGAAATAGAGAGATATCCTTGCAAACACTATGCTACGTGAAAAGGATCCAATCCCAAAAGACCACAGGAAATGTCCAGAACAGGCAAATACGTGATGAGACGGGATCAGTGGTTGCCTGGGGCCGCCAGCTAACGGGTGCAGGGTTTCTTGCAGAGGTGACCAAAATGTCCACGACTCGACAGTGGAGAGGGCTCCATGACTTTATGAACATATTAAAGCTACCGGCCTGTGTAATTTGAACAGGTAAATTGTGTGCGAATTACACCTCGATAACGCTGTTACCAAAAAAAAAAAGAAGAAGAAAGAAAGAAAGAAAAAGAAAGTAAACCATCTGGTAACTGTAAATGCCAGAGAAATCTTTCTTTCCCACTAAAATAAACTTAATCAGCCGTGTAATTTAAGTTTCTCTCATCTTGCTATAGACATCAGTTTTTGTCCCAGTAACCCTCTTCACATATTATTTCACAAGGATTATCAAAATTCATAAGGGCAAATCTTGCTTTAAAAAAATAAATATTTGTAAAAGAAAATATACTCAGGCTTATCACTTTGGTTACATAAAACCATAATGAAGTTTTCAGGGACATTTTTTGTCCTGATACAGTCTAATATAAACGCCATCCTTGACACCTTAATTAACTGTGAAACTGGGAATAGAGCACTCCCAGTAACTTCCCAACTTGCTGCGAGACAATATATCCCACATATTCAAAAGCAGTGCTTTACTGACCTTTTCCCAGATTAATTTTAAAGGTACATCAGAAGGGTGACTTGTTAATACACTTAAAAGACTTTCCAACAATCCGATCCTAAATACTTGCAGTAAAAAAAGAAGCAAGTCCATTTGTGACAGAGCAGCAGAAATATTTTTAAAAGATTACTGTATACCCATTAATTATGAAATCAAGTCTTTCTCAATAGTGAAGAATAAAAATGCTATTTCCAGGAGTGCCTGGCTGTCAGAGTGCGAGAGCATGTGACTCTTTATCTCAGGGGTCAGGAGTTGAAGCCCAACACTGGGTGTGGAACCTACTTTAAAGAAAAAGTTAAACTAAAAAATAAATAATACTATTTCCAGGTAAAAATAACATATAACCAAAAAAAAGTAAATTCAGTTCCCTGACTTTAATTTTTTTAAACAAAATGAAAAAATTCAATGCTTTCAGTTCAATTCTTTCACAGGAAAGGGATAAAGTACAACAGAACAGCCTTAAGACTCAATTTAGGTGTGGGGCGCCTGGGTGGCTCAGTGGGTTAAGCCCCTGCCTTCGGCTCAGGTCATGATCTCAGGGTCCTGGGATTGAGGCCTCACATCGGGCTCTCTGCTCAGCGGGGAGCCTGCTTCCTCCTCTCTCTCTGCCTGCCTCTCTGCCTACTTGTGATCTCTCTGTCAAATAAATAAAATCTTTAAAAAAAAGTTTTAATTTGGGTGTCATGGTAAGGGAGGTCTATTTACCTTTGGATTCCACTTCTGTTATTTGTTTTTAGAAAATTATGAGTGGCAAGAACATTTCTTCTTTTGCTCTTGATTTTAAACTGGTGATACCTGGGGTGCCTGGGTGGCTCAGTTGGTTAGGTATCTGCATTTGGCTCAGATCATGATCTCGGGGTCCCAGGATGGAGCCTGGGGTCAGGGCCCCTGCTCAGTGGGAAGTCTGCCTCTCCCTGGGCCCCTCCCCCCACCGTGTGCATTCAGTGTCAAATAAAGAAATAATATCTAGGGCGCCTGGGTGGCTCAGTGGGTTAAAGCCTCTACTTTCGGCTCAGGTCATGATCTCAGGGTCCTGGGATCGAGGCCCGCATCGGGCTCCCTGCTCAGCCGGGAGCCTGCTTCCTCCTCTCTCTCTGCCTGCCTCTCTGCCTACCTGTGATCTCTCTCTGTCGAATATATAAATAAAATCTTAAAAAAAAATAAAACCACAAAAACTTAAGAAAAAAAAAGAAATATCTAAATAAATAAGTAAGTAGTCGGTGATACCTTCCCCCATACCAAGACCTTAAAGAGAATCAGCTCCATGTCAGTTCAAGAAAGATCAAAGCTTATGCACATGGTCCCTGGGTCACACACATCTCCACACTGTGGCTCTCCAGAGGGCCCTCCCCGCTTCACCCCTGTGCCTTCCCTACAGTAGCTGCTCCCCAGCCATCTGAAGAAGACTTCCCAGGCACCCCTTTCCTTTCAGTGTACCCATCCTATTACTCTCCCTTCTTCCCAACCCCTTCCTATTCCCCGCCCCTTCCCCTGGGATGCAGTGAAAAGAAAAACCTGTCCTCCCTTATTCCCACATCTTCCTTCTACTTGTGGGAGAAGCTTTCTAATAAATGAGTAAGCATAGGAATAGAAATGCCAATACATCTAAGTCAAAGAAAATGGAAATTAACCCCTCTGACATTACACAGCGATGAAAACTAGGCTACCTTTCAGAACACCTGCCTTAGGCGTAGAGCATCTGAAAACGCTACTAAAATGACAGCTTATGATTACCATGGGACACAGCCTCAAGGATAACAGGAGCCCCAGGAGAACAGGGATTCTGTTCATCATTGCAGTGCCTGGTACTTCCAAGTCCTTAAAAAATACTTGTTGAATGAGTGACAGGAGATGACAGCAACCGAGAAATGTCAGCATAATTTTGCACAGTGGGAAAAGCCAACGGACAAGTGACGACTAATTCAGCAAAGCTAGAAAACCAAAAGTTACTGCCTGTGAGGTGGAGGTAAGGTGGCTCGGGAATGATCAGAAGCACCAGGATCTCAGAGGATCGACCTGGTAACAGAGAGAAAACAGGACTGGCTTCAAATTGACGGGAGAAGCAGTGACACCCCACAACTCCTTCTGCTTCCTCCCCCTCCCATCAACTCTCCATCGTACCCCACCTTCCCAAAAGGCCAGCGTATCCTACACTACTCCCCACTGCCCAGGCAGGACACCAGAAACTCCTCTCTGGGGAAACAGACTCGCCCAAAGAAACGATTACTTCAGCGACTTCTGGCGGTCTCCATCATATTGGCAGGTCCCCATCCTATTTCCTAATGGTGAGACTCAACACTTAAAAGTTTGTCCATGCACATGGAGAGTTTCCAGTCAGCCCACTAGCAATTATGAAAAGACAGCCAATAATCAGCAGATATTTGGAGAAAAGTTTCTGACATCAAAGACAAAGACCAAAGCAGGAAAGAGGTGAACAAGGACTCAGAAGAGAGACACAACACAAGAAACAAAAGAACATATCTACGTAACATAAATGCAAACATGTAAATCAATTTTTTAAAAAACCTTTTAAAAAGCACGTGGCCAGGGCGCCTGGGTGGCTCAGTCAGTTGAATGTCTGCCTTGGGCTCAGGTTGTGATCCTGGGGTCCTGGGATAGAGCCCCCTGTCAGGCTCCCTCCGGCTCCCTACTCAGCAGGGAGTCGGCTTCTCCCTCTGCCCCTCCTCCCAGCTTGTGTGCAGGCATGCGTGCACTCTCTCTCAAATAAATGTAACCTTAAAAAATAAAAAAGTGCACTGCCTTGGTGAAACGAAAATAGGACGTTATAAAAAGAAATGCTGAGAACAAAAACACTTAGTAATGAATGATGGCAGAAATAAAAATTCTATGTAAGGACTAGAAGAAGATACAATTGAGGAACTCATCAAGAAAAATCAGAAGAAGCAGATAAATGAATAGGCAATAGTAGGAAAAGGGAATTAGCAGAACACTCCAGAAGGTCCAACAACCGAATAACAGGAGATCAAGAAGGCTACGGCAGCAAACTCAGGGATGAGATCATCAAGGGACAACATGGAAGTTTCCAGAGCTGAAGGAATCAGTGTCCCCACCAGAAAGACCAAGAACGCTGGGGGTAGAGAGAAGACCCCAAGAGTTCCCAGATAAGACAAGTCTCACAGAGTCCTGGGGGTCACTACGGGGTAAGGCTGCTCGTTACCAACAACGGAAGGTGGGCAGTAACGGAGGGACGCTTTCAAACTCCTGAGGAATGGTTACTTTCAACGGAGAATTTAGTATCCAGGCCGTCTGCCACTCAAATGTGAGGGAAGAAAAGGCATTTTCAGACAGGGTAGGTCTCAAAAACTTATCTCTGATAAACTCTTTATCCTAGAAGACACACTGTACCCAAAGGAAAAGATATGAAATCCAGAAAGGGGAATTCAACAGACCCCAAGAAAAACTCCCACACGGAATGAAGAGAAATGCTAGGAATACTGCTCAGCACGGGTTCTAGAGCGCAAACAGCCTCAATGAGAACAGGAAAAGGAACGGCTTCGAGGGGAGGAAGGTGACAGGCTGGGGGGCGCGCCTGGCAAGGCCTGTTGCACGGGAGATGTTCCAGCTACAAACTGGGGCTCTACTCGGCAGTGCATGCAGGCACCTAAGCTAAAGGGAAGAGGCATAACTCATTCTAGTAAACACCAAAATAACTCCCTGTCTCGGTAAAGACAGGGAGTAACTGAACCCTACGTGCCTAGTGAGGACACAAGAACCCTACCAACTTAAACAAAACATATTTAGAGAAAGGGAGAGAGAGGACAGGTGTGCAGAGAAGGTATATGAAAGTTCTGTAACCTTCTCTTCTGCCACTAAGAAGGCAACAGATAATGTCTAAAACAGAAAAATCATAAGTCAGCAGTACAAGCACGCTTTCCAGACACACAGAATTTGAGGCAGGAACTGCTAAACAGCCACAAGCCCCCAGACTTGTCCCCTTGTCCACAGTCATACCACACCTTCGCCCTGCTGCCTGGAATGCAGAAGGGACGGCCACCATCTGATGCTGGACCGAGAGCAGGAAAGGGCCCCGGTCCCTGAAGACCTGCTGGAATAAGCTGTTTCCCAGACCTGCCCTCCCCACACCCCAATTCCACATGAGACAGAAGCTGCCTTGATTTGGGGTGAGTCGCTATTAGCTGGTTGTGTTACTGGCAGCTGAATGCAATCCTGAGACAGATGATTATCAAACACAAACAGCAGGGTTAGAAGTGGCTGCTTATGAAAGTTAAAACCCAGGGTTACTAAGTAAATGCATTACTTTAATAAAGGTAAAATTATATTTGAAGAAAATCACGGGGTATGGTCAGAACTGCTGTTAACCTCAACTTCTAAAACTAAGATTCGATGGGTCTTTTTAGGTCAGTTTTACCTGATTTATTAAACGCAAAAGAATAGGAAGTATTTGAAAGGGGAGTGATGGAAGGAACAGCAGTGTCTGAGACTGACCGGCAGAGGCGCTTAGCTCTTACAGTGAGAAAGGCATTCACTGAGGTCTGCGGGCTTGGGAGTTCCAGCTAGGCCAGTGATGATGGCACTAGAAAGAAAAGGCTACAAGAAAGCAGGTATTTCAAAGCAGGTGCCTGCAAGGCAGTCCAAGGTTGATCATGGTCCGGTGGACAAGAGAACCCCTAGAAGGGGGCTGGCTCCGAAATGATCAGGGGAAATGTCCTGAACCTGGTTTACCCCAGGGAGAGCAGGGGTGGGGGTAGAGGGCAGACAGCATGGCCACTCCAATTCCTGATAGTGTTCACACCTGCGACTCTGTGACTGTGGAGGCTGGAGAAATCATCGCTGTCCCTGTAACACCTGGAGTCACCTCCCAGCAAGTTCCAGGGTCTCCAAAGCAGCTCCAATACAAGGACAGAACTGGAATGAAACACGATCCAATTCCAATTTCTACCTGAATTTCTAATTCTTACCTAAAGATAACAAAATCCAAAGTTCTCCTATTACATAACCTCTTTGCAAAGTTTTAATCTAAAAACAATTCTGTTGTCAGTTATCTACCAGTCGATGAAACTGAAACAAAAACCTAACTTCCAACACAGATCTTTCAGATCTTGCTGTAAACTATAACCTTTACTTTATAGTTAGTATCTATTTGTCTTTAAAATATAGTTGTCTCTGGTAGATTTTTAAGTCCATATGTAGTTCAGACTATCAGAACACCTCTGGTTTTAAATCTAAGGAAAGTGTTCTTTCCCTCTCATCCATTTTCCTTATTAAGACAGCATTCGTGTGAGCTTTTCACACAAATTTAAGATAACGCTAACACACTGTCATTCTGGATCATTCCAAGAAGCTAAGAACCAAACTTAAATTTGGGACAGGGACTAAAAGGTGTTATCTTATGGGGACTAGTTAGGGTGATGTGATTACAGGGTTTTCGTGGGTTTAAAAAAAAAAACCTCTTTCGGGGCGCCTGGGTGGCTCAGCTGGTTAGGCGACTGCCTTCTTCGGCTCAGGTCATGATCCCGGAATCCCAGGATCGAGTCCCACATGGGGCTCCCAGCTCCGTGGGGAGTCTGCTTCTCCCTCTGACCTTCTCCCCTCTCATGCTCTCTCTCACTCTCAAATAAATAAAATCTTAAAAAAAAAAAATCAAAACTTCCTTCAATTCTATCTTCTTTTAGATTAAAAAAAAAAAAGGTAAAAATCTCTATTTGGTTTCTTCCGGCAAGATCCTTTTACTTTATTCGTCTCAAAAAATACTTTTGGTCTCTTTACCAAGAAAAGCACTCAACAGTTTCACTGTACTTAATATAGTTTGGAATTAACAGTCCTGTTTGCTCCTGTGTTTACCCAGCATCACGGCGAAAGCAGATTCCTAAGGGCACCGGGCTCTGCACCAGAGGCAGGGCAAAGACAGGAGGGCCGCCTCCGTCCTCCCCGCCCGCAGTCGCATCATCGCATCTCGGGCCCACAGGTGAGTGGACCGCTGTGCAGCGTAAACCATCTCAAGGGGCTCCCACACCGGTGCCCTGTTTGAAAACCATTCACTCCAGTGCCAACCTCAGTTACTTAAAGTCTAGATTTAACACACAAAGTCTGTCACACACGAACTGACACTGCTGTTCACTTCGAAATCCAAACGTCAATGGACGAGGTTTTAGGAAAGGTAAGGGTAGCTTGTTAAGGTTAATGGTTTCAACTGTCCCATCCCACGTAGTCAATGTCACCAGGCATTTCCAATGGCTACTTACAAGTCTAAATTATGTTAACTTAAGTTTTATTATGCAATTCCAATATTTCCCTCAAATTTAGATCTTATTCAAAAGACCCACTTAAGTCATTCCCACATTATACAAACATTCCATCTGGAGGAACAGTTATGTATCAAACCAATATGGATCTTGAGATGTTCAGCACCATCAGTTAAGCCTGAACGTATTAAATTCGGTAGAGTCATCCCCAATCACACCTGGGGCTGAGGATCCCTGTGCCAACCGCTAAGGGAATTCACATGGATGAAGGTAATGCTGCCTTCCTAACAAGAAAAATCATAAATGAGGTGAGTAAAGAAGGCTAGGATGGATTAATTCTCTTCCTTATACATGAAGTACAGTGGCAGGGTAAAGGAAGGTGCCCTGGCCTACAAATTGGGAAACCCACACTAAGGTTTGCGTTCCAGAGCCGTGCCTACACCAGCTGCAAGCTCTAGGCTTCCCACCTGGTTTGCAGGCCATGCGGGAGTCAGATCACAGAGCCACCATAGTCCACCCACTGCTAAGAAGCTGGGACTTCAAACATCGGCTCCATCCAACTGTAACACTAGCCATTATATTTAAGCCATTAAAAAAAATATTTAACACATGTAAAAGTATTTTTATGTAACAGATATGAGAGAGAGCAAATTCATCTCCTTGTATTTGTAGAAATTTCAAAGAGCTTCACATGTTCTACTTCAAATGGGATCAAATTTGCATTAAAATACAGCTTAAAGAAATATAGATGCAAATCAGGGTTTTCCCACTTTTACTTAAAGTCCAGGATTTCACAGAGGAAACTAATCAAACTGTAAACATAATCAAGGGAAAATATAAGACCTACAACGAAGGTCTTTACGATAGGCTACGAGGACTCTTGTCTCATGCAACCACTGTGGCAAAAAGTTAGTAAGAGCCAGAAAGTTGTCTTTTCTTTTTTTCTTTTTTTCAGAAAGTCTTCTCCTAAAACTTAAAAACGGGGCATCTGGGTGACCCAGTCCGTTAAACATCTGACTCTTGACTTCAGCTCAAGTCATGATCTCAGAGTCGTGAGGGCGGGCTCTGCACTGGGCATGGAGCCTGCTTGAGGTTCTCTCTCCCTCTCCCTCTGCACCCACGCATTGTCTCTCTAAAAAACTAAAAATAAAACTTCAGAGAAAGACAAATGCCATTTGATTTCACTCATATGTGGAATTTAACAAAGTCGATGGAACATAGGGAAGGGAAGGACAAATAAAGTAAGATGAAAACAGAGAGGGAGGCAAACCATAAGAGACTCTTAATCATAGGAAACAAACGAGGGCTGCTGGAGGGGAGGGGGTAACTGGGTGATGGGCATTAAGGAGGGCACGTGACGTAATGAGCACTGGGTGTTACATACACCTGATGAATCACTGGATTCTACCCCTAAAACTAATAATATAAAAAAATCCATTATCACCTGTCGTTATAATAAAACAAATTTTTTAAAATAAAAGGACTCAAAAGCTTTATTACTTATACTTTCCAAATTTCCTCAAAGATTCCTCAGTAACAAAATCTGAACTGAATAGCTTATTTCTCCATGAAGTTTCAAGATTTCTACCTAACTGTCATTAGACACCTACCAAGGCTTGGAAGGTGGGGAGAGGCTGGCCCTCTGCATGACAGGACTCCACCCACGGGAGGTTTCAAACCCCGCGCAGAGCGTGAATCCAAAGACTCAGCAACCCCAGGCTGACGCTTATGTCTGTTTCCAGAGCAGAGGTCATTCCACTCAGAAGTCGGGGCACCTGGTAACGCCCCACAATCCCACCTGACGAACCATGCTTCACCTTCCAGGTGTAATACACGGGCTAAGTACACACTCTAAGTAACACTAAATAATGACTGTGCACACATCACTGTAACGCACCCCTGCAGAGTGACAAGTGTACATGTTAACATGCATGAGATTAAACCCTACTTCCTATTTTATTAGTATTTAGAAGTAGTATTAATATTTCACTAAAATGCCCCCTTAAACCTCAGTCCATTTTTCCTCCCTGCAATTTAAGGTTTATAGTTCCGTCCAGGGTTGTTAGGACAGCGCAACTCATTTGTAATCTTAAGTTCCAAAACGCCAGAACACAGTTTCGAAAATATTTCTAAGTTACAGCACGCATCTTCTGTTTCCATTTGGAAAGGTCAAATCTCATAAAATAAGACCTCCACACACGCTGAGAGGAGCCTGCTCCGGTGACATCCCCCAGGTCAGAGTGGCCGGCACAGTGTGGCGGGGAGGGGGCTACACAGGAACTAGCCACGCACAGGGTGTCCGGCTCTCAGACCCGAGAGGCCGGCTGGCCACACCTCACCACTACAACAACCCTCCCTCGGCTTCTCCTTTCGGTCACACTCCTACCCACACACTGTGCACCAAGCTGAACTTGACTGTGGAACTGTCTGGATTTCAACATCAGTAGTCAGAAAGGAAAGGCAAAAACAACATTCAGAAGGCTCAGATGTAACAAGCACCAAAGACCTGACTTTCAAGGCAACGGTGAAAGTGAGTTAATTCTTTGGTTGAGAATCACATCCAATAAAGGACCCCAGAAAGAGAGCGCTCATTTTACAGACACCGTATATAACCAGGCATGGTGGTCCCCACTGAAATAAAGCATAACGGGCTGTCCTGGGGCTCTGAGCCTCCTTTCTCCTGCTGCTCTCACAAAACATTCTGCTAAAGAGCAAAGAACAAACCCTCTAAAGAATTATCTCAACTTAAGTTTTAATTAGTAAACAAAACACCAAATTCCAGTTACCACTTTGGCAGAGTAGGAGGCCTCGCCTCAGAATACATTTGTTTCTTCATGTGAATACCAGCTTTATCAGGCCCAAAGATTAGAAATGACTGGTTCGAACTGCACCGTCCTAGCCCAGTGACGCAACTGACCCAAGGATCGGATTTTCTTAGGTCTGGGCGGAACATAAGCACTGCGTGTTCCCTACTAAGTCGTTGCAGGTGAGTCTGAGGGTCTTGACAGGATGCCCATGCTAGTTAGAGACGAATCGAAAGGGTCTCCCTTTACACCTGTAGCAGTCTCCGGGACTAATGATCATCCAGGGGCTTACTTAATCAAACTTTTGTCCTAATAAAGCAAAAGAGGGGAGTTGATCAATGATCTGAGCGCTACGGATCCTTGAATGCAAAGATCAGATGAAAGTTTTTCAACGACTCCCACGTACGGACAGTCCCAGCTGCCCCCGACGCGTTCCAAGGGTCAAGCGCAATTCCGACGAAAAGAACCCATCTGCTCTTGCAAAAGAGGCTTTTCCCCGGAAAACTCCCTCGGAGGCTCCAGGGAAGGGCGTTCAGGCCCCGGCCGGCCAGGGCTGCAGCAGGCCGACGCCGACGAGGGGCCGGGCGGGCCGCGCTCCCCGGAAATGCGCACGCAGACGCGGGGCCCGGCGGGCGGGGGGCGCCGAGGTACGACC
>LNAC01000192.1:3848319-3858461 GCA_002007465.1 Ailurus styani
GGAACCTCGTGCCGGCCGCGGGGCGGGGGGTTCGGCGGCATGACCCGCGGGCTTAAAACCAGGGCGGGTCGGAGCCGGGAGCAGCTTTGGGAAGCCGGGCCCTGCCGGACTCGCCCTGGAGCCCGAGGCCCGGACTGGGCGCGGGCCCCCAGCCCCTCGAGAACTCGGGGTGCCCCGCAGCGGCCCCTGCACGTTCGCTGTGCGGCTCTCCGCATCTGCAGACAGACGTCCTGGGGCGGGGTTCGGGCGGGCCGCGGCCGGCGGCCTCCAGGCCGGGTTCACCTAGCGAGGCGCCGCTGCAGTGAGGGGGTCGGTTATGTGTGTGGCGGCGTGAGGAGGGCGAGGGAGAACACCCCCACCCGAACAGGCCTTGGCGGCAGGAGCCCGGGGGACGTCACCGAGGCCGCGGGGGTGGCCGAGAGCTGGCGGGAGGGTCCAGGGCCTCGGGGAGCCTTAACCCGACGGTAGATCCGGGGCGGGAGGCAGAGCCGACAGATTTGCAGCCCGAAAACCGGAGGAGCCTGTGGCAAACGGATGTATGGAAATAGAAACCAGAATAGTAGCGATCTCTGGAGGAAGGAGGGACTGGGGACGGGTCGGAGGGAGCCTTCCTGGCCGCCGGAAGCGTTGGATAATTTCATGTGGGCAGCGCTTATGCGGGAGTACATATAAGTGACATTCTTCAACCTGTACTCTGTATATGTTCTGCCTTAATTTTTAAAAGGCAGGAAAAACAATCTTGCTGCTAGAGATCAGAGTAAGGTTACTTTGAGGGGGATTATGAACTGGTTGCTAGGAACATTCTGTATCTGGACGGGACCCATCTGTAACATGGATCTGTGCATAGGTATTTTTTAATTTTTTAATCGAACCGTATTCTAAATACTTGTGCATTTTATATGTATGGTACCTCGACTTTAAGAGGGAGTTAGTGGGTTGAGCAGACCACGTGGCTCCAAACCAGAGACCTTTAGGATAAACGCCAAATTCTTTACCTTGGCTTTTAAGTAGGGTGATGAGATGCCGGAGTTTGTCTGGGACGGTCCCCATTCTTTGTCTCTGGAAGTGTAACAATGCCCAACCCCCACCCCCGAACCTCCATTGGGACAACATACTCCCTCGTCTCCAGACCCAGCAGGCTCAGCCTGGCCCTGCTCCACGCTCCAGCCCCGATCTTACTCTCTCCAGTCTCTGACTGCAGGCTCACTGACCTCCTTGCTGCTCCTCGACTGTTTCTGCTCCCTCCTGCCCCGGCCTTTGCTCTTGCCAAGACCTCCCCCTTGGATGCCCCTCCCTGACCACCTCCCTTTTGTCTGCTCAACCCAAAGCTGTGAGAGCACTGCCCTTCCGGCTGGCCTTGCCTGACTCGCCGGATGAGTCAGGTCCCAGTTCACCCTATAGTCTCCCTCAGTACTTGGCACCATGGGTACCCATGGGTTTTGCCCACTACTGTGAAAATTGGAAGTCTTTTTGTGCCTCAGCCTCAGGTGTAAAAAGAGAGCAACTCTAAGAACTACACTGTATTTCAGTGAGTTTCTGAAAGGACTAAGTGACTGAACACTCACTGTGCACTTTGAACGGTTCCAGGCTCCCAGTAAATGCTCACATGGGCAGCTGGTATGCATTACAATTACTATTTCAGAGACTAGAGGCTCTGTGACCAGTCAATGGATAGAGTGGTCTTGGGTCCTCCAGACCAGGACATCCTGGCGTCTTCAGGCACCCATGAAGTTCCTCTGTATATGTCTTGATCATTTCAGGCTGCTATAACAAAATTCCGTAGACTGGCTTATAGACAGAAATCTATTTCTCACAGTTCTGGAGGCTAGAAGTCCAAGATCAGGGTGTCAGCACGGTCAGGTTCCAGTGAGGGCCCCATTCCTGTTTATAGAAGGCTGTCTTGCTATATTCTGTGGTGGAAAGAGGTAGTTATTTATCCCTGGATAGGAGAGTAAACCCATTAATGAGGGCTCAACCCTCAGGACCGAATGACCTCCCTAAGGCCCCACCTCCTAATATATCACATTGGGGGTTAGGATTTCAGCGTATGAGTTCTGGGGACGTACTCAATCCACAGCAGCATCCTTACAATAAACTCCTACCCGAGCTCCCCTGGGTTTCTGGTCTGTACAGCACGCCAAGTCAGGCTAAGCCGAGCATTATGCCCAACACCCTGCAACATGCACGGCATATGGTAAGTTCAAGCTGAAGTGTCTCAGTTCAGAAGTCAGAACGCCCAGGCCTGCAGAATGACACCTTGGACCTTGATTTAACTTACCTTCCCCTCGCATCCAGCTTGGCGGGTAAGGAGATAAGCACTGGGGACAGGGGCTGTGCTTGGTGCCTGCCTTGCTCCTTCCTGAGCTTCAGCTAGCCTGGGCCAGCTTCCACCCACTGGGGCCCCTACCAGGGCGGAGGAAGGCTACAGCTCACCTCCGTTCGGGCAGGGTGTAAGCTGACCCCTTCGTGCCTAGGAATAGTCACAGGCTCCTGCTGCTCCTTCTCCCGAGCAATGTGCCACTTTTCTGGGTAGGTGTTGACCTGGTGGCTGCAGGGGACCGTCTGCCCCTCTATGGGGCCCACTCGACAGGACCTAAGATGACCCATCCCTGTGACTCATCCCCGTTCCCAGGAAACTCTCTTGCGTCCCTCGCTGTACAAATGCTCAGGAGCAGCAGGTCCCGACAGCGCAGCCCGCGCTACCTCCAGAGCAGCTCATGAGCCCTCCCTCCCTGACTGGGAGTCCTTTCCCAGTACACAGTGGCCCCGAATGGGGGGCCACCTCGTAAGTTCTCTGAGAAATCCTCGGGAAGCCACACTCACTAGGTTCCAGGTAAAGGAAGGGGTGGCCCTTGCTCCACACCCCAGCAGGACCACATCATCGGATACACGTTTTATTCCAGAGCGTGGGACAGGTTTCCGTGCATTTCCACTGACAGCTTATATATGGTCATCTCACACCCCGTTTGAGAATTCTACATTTGTTGTCTCTTGATGCCCCCCCCAATTTCAGTTTACTGTTCTGATAAATGTATTACGTGTACACTGGACAAAGGTCACTGTTCCTGTGCAGGGCAGTTCTTGCGTTTCTCTGCCTGCCACCCCCTCTAAACCTGAACCTCGCACAGAGAAGGAACCCTGAAGATCTGCAGAGGATCCCCTGAGTATCCAGCAGCATTTCAACTAGCACTGGTGTTGGGTGGGGGGAGAGCTTCTGAAGGCTACAGAAAGAACCATTCAAGAAGATTAGAGAAAACAGTGCCTGGTACTCACATTGGAAATGGTGTTGTTTTCCACCAGCCAGACTGGAAAAACTCGTAATTCACCAGCATTGGGTAGAATTCTTGAGAAGGTTGTGCCTGGGAAATGGGAATTAGCTCTAGACTGAGCACTGCTCCAGACCTGCCTAACATCCTATAAACAAACCCCCAAATATCAAATGTGAAGCAAATTAACCACATCCCAAAACAAAGCTCAACAAATTTTAGAGGAACAAAAAATAGCCAGCACCCAAAAAGATAAAGTCACACTGTCTTGCATCTAATCAAAGATGACCAGATATTCAAACAGGCAAGAAAACACAACCCATAATGAGGAGAATCATCAATTAAATAGCTGACCCAGAACTTACACATATTAGAATTAATAGAGAAGCTATAATAACCATATTCCATATGTTTAAAAAAATTAGCAATCACAAAAGACATTTTTTAAAAACCCTAATAGAACTTACAGGGACGAAAACTACAATTTCTTGGAAACATATGGTATGGGATTAATGGCGAATTAGACGTTACATAGGAAAAGTTTAGTGAATTTGAAGGCATAGCAATAGAACCTACTTAAAATAAAATAGTGGGAAAAAAGAATTCAGAAAAACGAACAGCATGTGTGAACTGTGGGACGATATCAAGTGGCCCAATATATGGATAATGGGGGTCTTGAAGGAGAACAAGAAAGAGGAGGGACAGAAAAAATATTTGAAAAAACAATGGCTTAAAATTTTCCAAATTCAATGAAAACTATAAACTCACAAATCCAAGAATTCAATGAACCACCAGCACAAGAAACATGGGGGGAAAAACAAAGGCCACCTCATAATTGAATTCCTCAAACCCAGTTATTAAAAAACAGAAACAGGAAAAATAAATAAATAAAAAAAACAGAAACGGGGAAAAAACAAGCAGAAGAACAAAATAAAGATGACATCAAATCTTTTTTAAGATTTATTTATTTATTTGAGAGAGNGCCTGCCTCTCTGCCTCCTTGTGATCTCTCTCCCGCTGTGAAATAAATAAATAAAATCTTTAAAAAAAAAAAAAACAGAAACAGGAAAAATAAATAAATAAAAAAAACAGAAACGGGGAAAAAACAAGCAGAAGAACAAAATAAAGATGACATCAAATCTTTTTTAAGATTTATTTATTTATTTGAGAGAGAGACAGAGAGTGGGAGTAGGGAGGGGCGGGGGGGGGGGCTCAAGCAGACTCAGTGCTGAGCAGAGCCTGACATGGGGCTTGATCTCCCGACCCTGAGATCACAATCCAAGCTAAAACCCAGACTCAGACTCAGACGCCCAACCAACTGTGCCACTCAGGCTCCTGGATGACGTCAAATTTCTTATTGGAAATTACGTAAATGAGAAGACATTGGAACAGTATCTTTAAAAGCATTGAAAGGGGGGGGAAAACCCTGCCAGCCTAGAATTCTATACCCAGCAAAAATAACTTTCAAAAACCAAAGGTGAAAAGACGTTTTCAGACATAGGAAGGTCCACTGTGAAGACAGAGGCACAGTGCCTGATTGGCCTTACTGGACTGTATGGACACATTTACTCCTTGGGTGAGCTTCTCTGACTCATTGCTGGGTACCCTCCAAGACTGCCAATTTTCAGTGGAATCCAGAGCACAAATGAGATTTCCAGCAACTCCGGGCTTTGGTGCAAGCCACCCTGTCACCTGAGGAAGGGCAAGCCCCAGAGGAAATTCCCTGTGTGCACACACAGGGTTTGGAGTAAGGCCATGCCTTCTTCCACCAAAAGCTCTTCTTTTGTTCAAAGACAGCTCCTGGCTTGCTGCTGGACCTTAGCAGAGACTTGACACCCAGCCAAGGACACCAAGAAACTACGCAACCCAAGCCGTCCATTACAAAATAGAATCTTATCCACCAAATCATAAAGCTGTATGTGCATGCATCAATCCATTATAAGATGAGACTGAGCCCAAGCAGACCTGGGAGGATCAGGTAAATTTCATAAGAAAGTAGGTGGCCTAGCCTCCATGGTTTCTGCTCCTCCTGTTTTGCCGACTCTTCTGAACCCACAGCTACACCCTCATGGGAAGGGCTGTGACCAATCAAAAAAGAATTGAAAAGGTGTGGGCCTGACTTAAAGATTGTCCTGCCCAGGTCTAGCCAGAGGAAAATGGCTGCTGCTTTACAAACACACTCAGGAGAAACCCTAAACGGCAGTGGTGAAGACAAATTCTCCCAGGAGACAAAACTTCTATGTTGGTCCATGGGCAGTGGCTATCGGGTTGGCCCGCCAATTGGAGACCTGGAAAAAATGAACTTTTTCTAGGAGATGCAGGGGAAATGTAAGTGGATGGGTCGCTCAGGACGGGCACAGATGCTCATGGGAGGACTTCTTGGGAGGACGCTCGCTTGTGGGTCAAGTGGACAAGGTGACCCATTCTGAGGATATCGGCCTCTGTCCTCCCCTCGCCCGGGGCTTTCTCAACAGGCCCATGTACAAGTGACCGACAAGGCTGGGAGGGAGGCTACTCAGGGGCTCATTCACATGGACTCCCCTCACCAAGACTGACTTGGCTTCCATGACAGCCGAGTGCCCACCTGGTCAACATAAGGCCCCACAGTGAGCTCCTAATATGGCGCCATTCCCCCAGGGGACGGGCAGCTGCCTAGTGGACTGCTTCCATCGTGAAAAGGGCAGCGGCTGGCCCTTGCATACTTCAGGTCTGCACTTGCCTTTCCAGCCACCTCACTTCTGCCCGCTAACCACCATTTGTAGACTTGGAGAATGTTGTATTTATCCGTCACCATGGTAACTCAAGCAACACCGCCTTAGACTGAAGGCCTCATTTTCTGGTGAAGGAAGCCCGGCAGACAGACAGCCCATGCCCATGAAATTCCCTGGACTTACCATGGGCCCCGACCCCCCAGAGGAGCTGGCTTCAGAGAATGGCAGAAGGGTCTGCAGAAGACTAGTTCTTCATGCTGGAGGAGAGCCAACACCCCGGACCCTGCGGTCCGGATTGCGGTGTGTGCCCGACCCACAGGGCAGCGTCTGGTGACACCCCTTCACACCCCAAATGTGTGGGTCCAGGAGCCACGCAGGGGAGGAATGTCCCCTCTCGCTAGAACACCAAACAACACACTGGGACAATTTTTGCTTTCCTTCCTGTGACCTTGGGCTGCTGTCCAAGAGAGGAATGCCTTCATCAGGAAATAATCATGCTTCCAGAGAGCTGAAGCTGAGGCTACCCCCGCCCCCCACCGGCTATTTCTGGTTCCTCATGCCACGGAACCAGCAGGCAGAGGAGCGGTCGCTGTGAGCGAACCCAAGCGTCAGAGAGAATTTGAGTGGGTTCTACGCACCGGGCCAGGGGATGACGTCTGGAGCTCAGAGGTTTCCTGTGGTGATTAAGTGTTCTTCCTGGGTTAGGGAAGGGAGCCCATTCATGACAGGCCCGTAAAGGACTCAGGTCCTGAAGGAACAAACGTCTGGGTCGCCCCACCAAGACTAACAGTGCTGCTGCGGAACCGGGAAAGGGGGGAAGCACGGGGGGCGGTGGCTAAAGAGCGTGCCTGTAGCAGGTCCTCCTGCAAACAGACCTCATGGGGATTGTCTCCTGCTTGCCCGTCTTCACCCTCATCCCTTCCATGAACGCTGCTGATGCCCGGTGTCTTGGGCTCAGGATGGCACACTCCGGGCTGCCATCACCTAGGATGATCAGTTGAGGACACATTTCCTGCTTGGGACCAGGACAGATGCTGACGGACACGAGGGGGGTCAGGGGGCCTCTGCCCTTCCCTGCCTGCTTTGCGCCCCCAATGGGCTGCACCCACAGGATGGGGAGCTCAGGGCAGTCGGACAGCTATCTCTTCCCCTCCTCCCCCTTCCGTGTGGCTGCAGCACCGCCTGCCTGGGGCCCCTCTCCCTGAAGCAGCTGCCCCAGTTCCAGCCACCCTCCTTCCCGGCGTCCCTGGAGGACCCAGAGGTATTAGAAGCTCCCTGCCGCTGCCAGCCCTGGGAGGCTGCCCACACTTCCCAGGTGGCCCCAGACCCTGCCCACACCTTGGTAAATAGGCCACTCTTTGTGCTGTCCTTGATTTCCCTGCTTTCCTGAGCCCCTGCTGGGCCTCTGACGGAGGCAGTCAGAGGTACAGTAATATTCGTTATCAGTTACCTGCAGTTAAATCAGGAAAACCTGAACTTCCAACCCAAGACACACAGATCAATAATAGTCCCTGTAGTCATTTAAAAAATTATGGAGATCCATTCATTCAACCAACTCAAGGCTGCTGAAGGCCCGCCGCAGGCCAGCAAGGCCCTAGGTACGGAGGGTACAGCAACGGCCCGGATGGGTGCCCGAGAGTCCACTCTCGTCCGGGGACAGACCACAGACCAGGGTGCAGAGGGGTAGAAAGAGAGAATTTCGGAGAGTGGCCAGGGCTTCGAGGAAAGCAGACACGGCAACGTGATGGAGAAGGAGGGGGCGCCTGCGTTACAGAGATGGGGGACCCGGGGAGGCCTCTGCCCCGCGGTGCCACTGCAGCTAAGACGTGAGCAGGAAGGAAGCCGCCGGGTGGGCTCTCCAGGCACAGAATGGGAACCGAAGGTGGCCAGCGTGCGACGGCAGGAGAGGGGCAGGCCCGGACACACACCGGTGGGTTCTGGCCGATGCAACTTTCTGCAGAAGCTCCACTGTCCCCGCCTGTTGCCGCCTGGGTCCTGCGGTCGCGGTGACCCTGGTGGTGGCTCCTGAGGTTTCCTGCCACCCACGTCTCTGGGCCGCAGCTCTTCCGGAAGGGTGTTTGTCTTCCTCCTGCTCAACCTCCCAGCTGACGACGTGGAGGACTTTGAAGGTCAGGGGCATGAGCCAGTACCCTACCAGGATCAGACACAAAGAAAGTGCCCACGGAGACGTGTGTGCAAGAAGGAAGCAGGCTGGGAGCCCAGGGAGGGCGGCAGGGAAGGAGGGAGGGGAGGCTGGACAGTTCTCTCTTGAGTGAGCTGCTTCTTGTCTCCTTGGCATCTTGACGTAGACCGGACTGTGAGTTCGCAAGCCTTGCCCTCCTAACCCCCCCATGCGTGTCCTTGCCTGGGATGCCCCATCGCCCCCAGGAATGTTCCCGACATCCCAAAGCACTGAACCCAGCAGTGCCCAGCAGTTGCCCATGTGGGCGGGGCGAGAGGACCTGACCAGAAGCAGCAGGCTGACTCTATGACCCCGAGCTCCTCATCTGAAAGGGCCATGGAGTCCCCGCATCGCAGAGGCTGCAAGACACCAGAGGTCATGGCCAGAGCCTGCAGGCCCATTGCGCACCGTTACGCAGAAATCCTGCTGTGTCCGACTTACAGATAGTAGCTGCTGATGGTGACGATGCCGGAAGGTGAGTCGAGGTGGCGATCGAAACAGCCCGTGCCACCTCCTCCCTGCCCTGCTGGCAGTCTCCCCCACGCACCTTCCCAAAGGCTCTGACCACATCCCTCCTGCTCAGAAGCCTTCCACAGCTCCCCACTGCCTCGGGGGAGCTGGGGCCCTCTGGAGCCTCAGATCTAGGATGTCTGCTCCAGAGCCTACAGCAATGCGGAAAGAACTCTGCCTGGAGGAGCTGTGTGCAGGCTGGACCAGGGCGTCAGGGAGGAGGTACCCAGAGTGCGTGTGTGCTGGGGGCAGCTTGGGGGAGGACACCAAGGCTTTGCAGCAAAACCTGAAAAGGCTCTCAGTGCTCTGTGCAAGGCGCTCTGCAGCCCAGCCCGCTGAGAACTGGGTGAGGCGGGGACAGGAGCAGTCCCCTGTCTCGGAAGAGCGGACCGAGCCTCGGGGAAGTGAAGTGGCTACCGCTAAATGGCAGAGCCTGCTCTGAGCTCGGGCATCCTGGGCCACCACGCTGAGCCGCCTTTCCCCAGAGCAGCAGGGCCTCCTTCTAAACCAGGCTGGCGTTCCCTCCTGGGAAAAAAGAGTGACCCGGAGACCTCTAACCATCCAGCACTTTCCGCGCAGCCTCTCGCGTACCTGTGCTCTGCCTTGTTCTCTTCCCCGCTAGCGCGCGAGGGGACCGAGGCTCCGAGTGGCCAGGAGACCCCCCAGGGGCACCCAGCGAGCTCAGGGCTTCCTCTAAGCCTGTGTGGCCAGAAGAGGCCTGAGCATTGCCCCCGAGCACAGAGATGTCCCCGGGCTGCAAGGCTGACAGGCCCTGCCCGGAACGTGGACCGAGGAGGCCTGGGAGGGTCACACTGAGGACAGGCCTGTCCTTCTGGCCACCCTTCCACCTTGTGGCTCTCAGAGAGTGGTCCCCAGACGCAACTAGCAGCAGCGCCCTGGGAGCTTGTAGGAAAGCACATCAGACTCACTGACCCAGAACCGGGGGAGCCGGGCCCTCCCTGTAATTCCTCCGCATGCTCAAGACTGAACCCGCTCAGGGGCTCTGCACAGACTCGGTTTCCATCCAGGGCGTCTGTTCTGGGCCATGGTGGGCACCCACCGGCCCCCGGAAACAGGGCGGGAGCCCAGGGTGCGGTCACCTTCGGGGCGACACTGCTTTGGACCCGCCGTGGCCAATCCCTTGCCTCGCCTGAGTCCAGGGGAAGATCCGAGCCCACTCGCAGATCCCCCCTTACCTGCGGCAGGGTGTGGTGCTCCTCAGGTCGCGCGGACGGAGCGGGGTGAGGCGCAGCGGGGGACCCGGCACATCCCAGCTCCTCCAGCACATCACCGTCAGCGCGATCGCTGGTCGCAGAGCCCGCACTGCCCGCGCCCTCGCCGAGCCCAGACCCCCAGCCCGCTGAGTCGGCCTCCGAGCCCCGCGCCCCCCGGCGCCAGGCGGCCCCTCGCGCCGGTTCTTCCCGCCTGGCCCGGGGCGCAGGGTCGGGCCCTGCTCCCCCTCACGCGGCGCGC
>LNAC01000192.1:3858692-3880007 GCA_002007465.1 Ailurus styani
GGGGCCGGGCCGGGGCGGCGGGAGGGAGGGGAGCCCCGGGCGCGCGTTCTCCTCCGCTGCCCCCCGCGCAGGGCCCGCAGGATCGGGGGTGCCGGGCGCCCCCTCCCCGCCGCCTCGGCCTCCAGGCCTTGACCCCGCAGGCGGAGCTGGGGGCAGGGCTGTCCCCCCACCCGCCCGCTGGGCTCGGACCGGCCTGTCCCAGGTCCGCCGTCAAGGCTTCGCCCCCGGCGCGCAGAGGGGGCACGGGGGGGGTGGCTTGTGGAGCCCAGGTCCCCCGGCCCGCAGATTCCGTTAACCCGGAGGCTGCGGGGAGTGGGCAGTGTCTCGGCCGTCCGAGGGGACAGTGTCTGACCACAGCTCGCCACCCCCCCGGAGGTCCGCAGGGACGCGGCGTCCCCGGGGCGTGGGGAGAGCGACCACTCCGGGGCTCGCCTGCGGCCCCTGGTCTTGGAAGGCAGGAGGGGCCGGGAACACACAGCCGCCCCCCTCGGTTCTGCGCAGGGAGCCCCGGGGCAAGCCGCTTCCCTCTCCGCAGCTGTGTCTGAGACCGTACCTGTCCCCAGGGTAGCTATCCCCGGGGCTGCGGTGACACTGGAGGGCCGACCCGGATCGGCCGCGTCCCAGCTGGGGTGTGGCCAGTGTCAAGTGCAGGTACTTGGAGAGGTGTGCCTCCCCACGCCCTCGCGCCCCAGCTCCCCAGAGCGGCAGCCCAGCCCCGGGGTGAGCTAAACCTGGTTGCCGCCTCCTAATCCCAACCTTGCCTCGCAACTCAGCTCTGTGGCCCTGGGCAGGTTTCTCAGGCTGTCCCGTGCCCTTGTCTCCTCCACAGAATGGGGTAATAATACACCGTCCTTCCGGGGCTTCCATGACTAAATGAGCTAGGCCAAGCTCCCAGCCAGGGCCTGGCACACAGGAAGTGCCATGCGAGAATTCGGCTAGCATTATGGTGTATCTATCACTCCAGAGCACGGCGACGCTATGCAAACGTCTGTGTGCGTTAAAGGGGCACCTATTTCAAACTTTATATGGGTTACACAAAGGTGGCTCATGGCAGGCACTGCTCATTTACCAAGGCTTCCTGGAGAAGGATCTGTCACCACCTCTGTGAACCGGAGCTGCGGCTTAGTGGGGTGGGGAGTCCTGGGGTCTCCGAGGATGGCCAGCTGGGTCCTGCCCTTTGTTCCTGGTAGTGGGCAGACCTCTGAAGGCTCTAATATATTAAAACCCTGACATCCCACCCCCACCCCACCACCAGGTGTCCTGCCCATCCTCAGCCTCTGGGAACGGGTTGGGGTGAGGAAGCTGGAAGGGCTGGGGACAGCACTGGCCCAGCGATGGGTGAGCTCAGAGTGGGGTGGGGCCAGCGCTCTGCCAGCAGGCCGCAGGCCGCAGGTGGGATGAGGTCTGCCCTGGTGACTTGGGCGGGCAGCGTGACCTTGTACAGCTCTCTTCCTTCCCTGCTGTCTGGGTCCACTTAGCATTGGGACCAGCCTCAGGTCCCAGCAGCAGCCCCAACCTCGCCTGCCCTCGCCCTAGTCCCACACTTGGGTTCCCTCTCTTGCTTCCATCCCCACCGGTCCAAGGTCACCACCTGTCCTTCAGGCGGGAAATCAAGCACCGTCACGTCCTCTCGGGCCACGGCTACAGACCTCGGATGGCCCCGCAGAGTCCCCCCGGCCTGGCCGGGCTGCCCCCCCTGCTCTGTTCGCCAGCTGAGTGGAGCTCCCTGCGCGGGGGACCAGCGGGGGCCCCGGCCTGTGGAATGGGGAGCAAGCCCCTCCCTCCGCCAGGGCGCAGGGTGCCCGCTTCGGGGGACAGCTTTGCCTCCCACTCTCCCGCCGACTCACTCCTTCAAGCCCCAGTTCTTCCCCGATGTGCCAGGGTGGAGGTTGCGGCCGAGGCGCTGAGTGGGGAAGGAGCGTCAACCCGATCCCCTCAGGCTCCGTGCGCCGGAATGTGCGCCGTCCCCCCGTGGGGAGGAAGGGAGGGCGCGAGGCTTGGAGAAACTGAGACCGGGAGACAGACTCTGAGCCACCTCGTCTGAGGGGAGAGCGGGGCATCGGGCAGCGCCCCTCGGAGGGGAGCGAGGCCCCCAGGTGGGCCACCTGTAGGCTGCCTTTCCCTCATTCGTGGGGAATGGGGTGTAGGGATGGGCGCCCCCAGGCTCTCGGTCTGTGCATAGCCGCCCCCTCGCCCACCATCGCAGGGGTCCCTGGACCCTGAGGGGTCTGTCTCCCAGGCTGGGAGCCCAACCCAGACCCCTGAAGCCCAAAGCGATGGGCCTGGCAGCCCTCTGACACCTTGCCTCATTCACCCCTACCCCCTCACACGCTCCAACCCCCCCCTGCTCCGTCCTGCACAGTGCAGGTCAAGGGAGGGCAGTTCAGTCTGGAGGACAGGCCTGGGTCCTTCTCCTATCCCTATGCCAGCCCCCCAGGCAGGACAGATTTCCCCCACGCCCGGGGATCGCCACCCCACCCTTGTCCCAGGGCACACCGCAGGCCTGTGGTGGTGGCTCCTGGGTCCTCTAGACCCTGGGAAGGGTGCTTTGCACAGTCCCCGCCCACCTGCTCATCCTGGCTCCCTGGGACTACCTCTGTTGGTGTGATTCTCTTATTGTGGCGTTTTAAAAACCCTGAAGTCTGGGGCTCCTGGGTGGCTCGGTGGTTAAGTGTCTGCCTTCAGCTCAAGTCATGATCCCAGGGTCTTAGGATCGAGCCCCAAATCAAGCCTCTCATGGGACTCCCTGCTCAGTGGGAAGCCTGCTTCTCCCTCTCCCGCTCCCTCTGCTTGTGTTTCTCCCCCCTGCCCCACCAAATAAATAAATAAAATCTTTAAAAAAATAAAAACTCTGAAATCTGATTATTTGCATAGAGAGAAACGTCCTGAAACTTTGTGCAGTCGACCAATCTCGAAGGGCTGAAGATTTAGTGTTGGTGCCAGACAGGTGGACATTTTACTGAGATGAGACAGTCAGTAGAAAGGGCTGGAGGTTTTCTCCAGCCAGACCTTTCCTCAACCTCCTCTGTCAATTCATCCCTTAGCCAGTGCTCTCCTCGCCGGGGGTAATTTCGTTAAGGCCCTTAGGACAAGGGCATAGAGGCCCAGTCCTGGACCTGCCTCTCACAGAGGATCCGCACGTGAGGACACTTCAAAATATTACATGTTTCACATGAACACCCGAAGGCTGCTGTTGTCACTACTGAGCCGCGGCCGCCCGGGAGTCTGGGGCGTTTTACCCGAGAATGGCCGCGAGAGGGCGCACCGAGCAAACCTTCCTGGACCAGAACCGGGCTTCACCCACCTGAGTACCCCCAGCCCCGGCAGGCTGCCCTCACCCCCCTTCAAGCTTGGGAGGGTGTGTGTGGTAAGGGGGTGGTTAAGGGGATAATTCTAGTCTCACCGCGGCCATCAGCGCGGGAACATCAGAGATGGCTGGTCCTTACTCTTCACTTAGTCCACTCTATCCCCCCACGACAACGGTAGGGACCACAGGTCCAGAAAGGGGCAGGGCCTCCCAAGGATACACAGCAAAGGCTGGGCGTGGCCAGGACACAAAGCTCCCCCTGCCTGCAGATCTGCCCCTCTCCTGCCGGGCAGGAGCCGGGAGAAGCACCATCGGAGGAGGCCAGGGCCGAAGATGGGCCCCAAGGCTGACCCTGCCGGCTCCGATAGGGGCCTCCGGGCCCGACTCTAAAGATACTCCCTGTCCCCGCCTGCTGCCCACCACCAAAGCCTTTGCCTCCGGGCCTGGAGCACTTCCTGAGAAGCCTATTAGCAGCAATCCCCAGGAGCCGTGAGGCCCTTGTCAGCCAACACCTTGGCTGATAACCAACACCCCAGGTGACAGCTAGCACCCTCATTAACCAGTAGGAAGAGCAGTCCCTGCCCCCAAGTGGAAAGTGGCCTTTTGGGGGTTGGGTGGTATAGGTGGGAGGATGGCGGCACACACTTTCTTGACCCAAGGGTGTCTGCATGGAGAGATGGTGCGCTCGCAGCACGGCCACCGCGCTGGCGCTGCTGTGTGACTTAAGGCAGGCCCCTGCCCTTCTGGTCCCCGGTTCAGGTCTCTTCAGCGGAGAAGTGCACGGGTAACTTGCTTCGAACTTAGCTGACTGGGGTACTTACCTGCCTCAAACCCTCCCAGGGCCCCCTGTCGTCATCGGGACCCATCATCAGGGACCTATCCCCTAGCCGGGGTTCCTCGCCTTGCACGACCTCTCCCAACCTCTTTTTCCAGTCTTACCCCTCTTTACCCCCACATCATCAGGTCTTCCAAACTGCAGCCTCCATGGCCAGATCAGGCCTCTGCTGATCCTGCGAGATGTCCCCTCCTGGTCCTTCTCCCAGGAAACTCATGCACAGAGGTCTGGCGGTCCTATGGCCAGAAGACAGAGGCACCAAGGTTTAGACACAACATACATCTTTACAGTGACACTTCTCTGACCTGTCTCTTCTTTTTGGATCATCAGATTATGAATTCATCAGACCATGAATTTGTATGGGATCTTACAAGGATCTTACAAGGATCTTACAATCTTGATGATCCTAGAACCCAGCACTAATGCTGAGTAATACATGTTTAATATTTATGTTTAATATTAATATTTATTGGGGCTCCGGGGTGGCTCGGTCAGTTAAGCATCTGCCTTCAGCTCAGGTAATGATCTTGGGGTCCTGGGATCGGGCCCCACGTCAGGCTCTCTGCTCAGTGGGGAGTCTGCTTCTCTCTCTGCCTCTCCCTCCCCCTGCTTCTGCTCTCTCTAATAAATAAGTAAACTCTTAAAAATATGTTTATTGGGGTGCCTGCGTGGCTCAGTCGTTAAGCGTCTGCCTTCAGCTCAGGTCATCATCCCAGGGTCCTGGGATTGAGCCCTGTGTTGGGCTCCCTGCTCGGCGGGAGGCCTGCTTTTCCCTCTCCCATTCCCCCTGCTTGCGTTCCCTCTGTGTGTCTCTCTCTGACAAATAAATAAATAAAATCTTAAAAAATTAATATTTATTAATGAATGTTTAGTTTATGAGTGAATGGATGAAAAAATGATGAGAAGATGGGTGGGTGAGTGAATAATGGAGATGGGTGGTAGAGACACGTCAGAAAGGTTAACTGCTGTTTATGTGTATGGGTAACATAAGGATATAGGGATGATGGATGAATGCATGGCAGAATGATGGATGGGTGAAATGCTAGGTGAATGCATGGTTTGTAGATGATGAATGACTGGATGGAGAGGTGAATTAATGGATGAAAGTGGATGCAATGGTAGAATGCGTGTGTGTGTGACATGGATGACTGTAGAGATAATGGTTGGATAACTATTGGAAGCATGGTAGAGGGAGGTGCTAGATGGTGGATAGATTGAAGATGGTGAATGGTAGATGCATTTATGTGATTGGTACTTCATTAAGTGATGGGCAGATAACTAGACTATAGATTGATAGATGGAGAGTGGATGATGTGGACACTAAATTGATAGACTTATGGATACTGACAGAATCTATAGATAGAGGATGAATTGCAGGTAATAGGTGGTGGATAGTGGATGCTTGGTGGGTGGATGAATCATGGAAGCATGGATGGATGGTGGGTAAATAGTAAGTGGATGGTTGTGATGGATCTATCCATAGAGAATGGATGGATGAATGGCAGATAAATGTGAATGGATGTATGATTGAGGGATGGATCATGAATGATGGGGTTGAATGATGCATGAATGGAGGAATAGATGGCAAATGAATGGTTGCTAGGTCAACGGCTAGTGGTTGTGTACTGTGGGAGTGTAGGTGGAAAGTGCATGATGAACAGATAATGAATGGGTAGATTCTGAATGATTAGGTGATGAATGGATGATAATTAAATGACAGATGGCTACATCTCAGAAAATGGAAGCATGCAAGGTGGAATGGTGAAGGAGAAGACGGCAGAGAGATGGTGGAGGGATGGTGGATGATGAGTGGTATATGGCAAATGCGTGGTTTAGTGTATAGATGAAGATGAATACAAGGCAAGTGGAGAGTGAATGGATAATGAATGAAGATGGATAATGAATGGATAGTGAATAATGGGTGGGAGTTGACTCGCAGATGATAAATGGATGGATCATGGATGGATTGTAATGGTGGATGGATTATGGTAGATGAATGATCACTGTTATCTCTCTCTACTCTATCTTCAGCACCTAGACCAATACTTGGCACATAGAAGCCACCCAATGAATTATTCCAGAATGGCTAAATATAGATAGATAGTAGATGATACCTTAATGGTTCTTGGATGAATAGTGAATTATGACTGGTTGATGGACAGAGGATATTGTGAGGTGGATAATGAATGGATAGATATGTGGTGGATAGGGATAAGAGTTGGGTGGATGGATGGTGGGTTGTAGTTCATAGAAATACGAATGGAGGAGTGATGGTGATTGGTAACTCAACTGTAGATGGGATGAATAGTGGCTGATTAGACAGATGGAGTCTAGTGGAGGGGTAGTGGATAAATCCCGATAAATGGGTAGTAGATAGATGATAGATTGATGAATGACAACCAGACATATGGGGGATGGATAAATGAATGGTAGATGAGTAGTTGTTAAATATTGATGGAAAGCTGTTAGACGGTGAATGATGGGTGGATAGGTGGTGGGTGGATGGATGGTGACTTGATGTTGGACTGATGGGTATTTTCACGGTGTTTGGATGCTCCGTAAATAGCAGGTGTGGTTGACGAATGTTAGATGCTTGGCTGAGATGCATACTGGTTGGATCGTGGGGAGAGGTTGGGGTTGGATGGTTACTGCATGTGGGACGGTGGTTGTATGGTGATTGGTTGGTAGAAGATAAATGAAGAGGTGGTGTCTGGTGGACGATGGTTGGCTGAGCGGGTGCTGAATGTGGACTGTGGATGTTGGCTAGAAGCTGGCTGTTAGATAAGGGATGGTGGGTGTTAGAGGCTGGCGGGTGGAAGGGTGGGCACTTATGTGGATCAGAGGCTATGCACCTCGCCCAGCTGTCTGGTCTGTACACAAGGCTGAATGAAACTGTCCCGGGACTCTGTGTTCCTTTTTGGGAATGGCATTGGGGATGAGGAGGAGCAGGAAGCAGGGCAGTGACACACACGGGCCCCCACCACAGTGGCCATCCCACTGTTCTCCTTCTCTTCACTCCTCCAAATCGGAGGGTGTCCTCTTTCCCTTGTCTCCGGCCCGCTGACTTCTGACCCCCTGCCCCTAATTCCTGAACCTCCAACCTGAGGCTTGGGGTCTCAAGTGACTGGGACCAGGTTCTGGGGGCTGCGGTTTCATCACAGGAAGGATGCGGCCGGGGTGCTCCCGGGGGCGCTGGAGCTGGGAGCGCGGAAGCGCCCCGGGGCCGGAGTGTGAATGGGGGGCCGGGCG
The DNA here is from genome assembly GCA_002007465.1 of Ailurus styani. Classification (NCBI taxonomy): domain Eukaryota; kingdom Metazoa; phylum Chordata; class Mammalia; order Carnivora; family Ailuridae; genus Ailurus; species Ailurus styani. The sequence goes on from LNAC01000192.1 coordinate 3,866,084, forward strand.
CGCGCGTGTGGGCGGAGAGCGCGGAGATCGCGGGGGAGGGCGGCCCGGAGCCGGAGCCCGAGGAGCCGGGGAGCGCGAACCCGGGCTGGCAGCTCGGATTCCCGCGACCCGGCGCCAGCATCCAGCGCGGGAGGGTGAGTGTGAGCGAGGCGCACGGGCGCCCCCTCCCCACGCGTGTCCCTGCCCTCGCCCCCGGTGCGCCCGGGCGCCGCGCGGCTGGGAGGGGGGGAAGAGGGGCAGCCTGGGGGGTTCGAGTCCGAGCTCCCCCGGGAAAGAGGACGCGGTGGGGGCCGCGCTCAGCTCCTGGCTTCGGGCGAGAGCAGGGCTCCGGGGCCGTGCGCCGCCCCACCTGGGCGCCGGCGGGGGCGGGGGTCCTTGCTGGGCGAACACTGCCGCTGCCGCTGGACCCCGGGCGGCACAGCGGGGCCGCAGCCCGCAGAGGCTGGCTGGCTGCCTGGCCCCTGGCTCGGCCCAAGGCGACAGCTCTGTCATCTGTCTCTCATCTGTCTCTCCCTCTATCTGTACGGTCCCTCTGGCTCTGTTTCCCTCTTCTGTCTCCAGTCCTGTCACCTCTGCCTTGTCTCTGGGGCCAGCTGGTTGTCTGCCTTCCGTCTGGGCTCTTTCTCCAATCCGTGTGCATCTCTGAGTCCGGGCTCTTGGTCTCTGCTCTGGCCGCCCGGGGCTCTAGCTGAGGTTCCGAGTCCGGGGTGGGATTCCAGGAGGGGCTCATACAGAAGGGCTGACGTCGGAGCACCGGCTCCGAGAGGGAGGGTGGGGGCTGGCTCTCTCCGGCTCCGGGATTGGGTGGAGGCATGTGGCCCCCTCTCAGCCTTCCCTGGGTCTCAGTGGGACCTGAACCAAACTAAGCTGGGGGTTCGGTGAGAGAAAGCTCAAATCCCAGAATAGCAACCCTCGCCCTGTGCCGGGCGCCCACAGGACCCCCTCCCCCACAACCAGCAAGGCTTCACAGGCACTCCACCCCCCAGCTTGCGGCTGTCCCCCTGCCCGGTTCCCTCCCAGCACTCCTCCCCTTGCCTGCGGCCCCCTGCGGCCTCCCAGCCAGACCCCACCCCCACTTCCGCCTCTGGCCAAGTACAGGTGGAGCATCCGAGGCTGGTGCCTAGGAGGCCACCAGGGCCTCTCTTCCCAGAGCCCTTGCTGGGCTGTCCCTGGCTGGGCTCCCTTGCCCTTGTGCTGGCCCGAGTGGGCTTGGCCAAGTGCAGGCAGGATGCCGGTTTCCCTTTGGCTGGGTATCGAGGGCCCAGCCCCGAGTGGGTGAGGAGTGTCCGCTCTTGGAGAGGACCTGGCCACCTTTGCCTCTGGCTGACTTGAACCTGACTCCTGCCGCTCCCAGCCTCCGGCTCAGAAACCTGTTTGGGTCCCCTGGTCTCTGTGCCCTCACCTAGCTGTTCCCTGTCTCAGAACATCTTCTCTCCCCACCCCACCCCCAACTAACCTGCTGCCTCCTGCTCAGCCCTCAGACCTCAGATCAGCTGACCTTCTTCAAAGAAGCCTTCGTGGGTCTCGATGCTAAGTCAGCTTCTGCTCCGCCCCTGCCCCCTGCAACCCTGGGCGCACTGGGTGGTGCCTGTCCAGGGTCCCCTCCGATGGTGGGCTTGGGCGGGGAGCAGCGGTGCGGGAGGGTCAGCTGGAGCAGGGGCAGTGGGCCAGGCTGCGGTGGGTGCAGGCTGGAGCAGTCGGAAGCTTCCAGGAGGAGAGCGGACTCCAGTATCTGTCCCCCGGCAGACAGCTCGTTCCCCCACCCCGTCTTTGCGCACCCCGACGGTGACAACAGCATGACTGCCCCTCAGCCTGCTATGCCCGAGCTAAGCCCAGCGGAGGAGGCCGGAGGCCCAGCAGCAGAGGTATGCAGTTGGGGCCCTGGGGTCTGCCAGCCATGGGGGACAGGAGAAAGCCAGCCTCAAGCCCCGGCCCATGATGTGAGGCATGCCTCAGTTTACCCAGCTGTCTAAGCGAGGCGGGTGCTCCTCTCTAGAAGTCTGCTGCACGATGGAGGCCGAGCCTCCCTGGCTTCCTCGGCACCACTCCCGGACCCCGCAGACTCTAGGGTTTGCTGCCCGCAGCAGTTCGTCCCCCGCTGGGGGAGGCAATGCCAGAGTCCCCCGTCCTGGTCCCCTAGTTTTCGGGGGCTGTGTCGAGACAGCCAGAAAGTGAAGTCCCTACTGGAAGGGGTCAAGTCTTGATGTTTTGCGTTCTTTCTAGAATTGGGACACTGTCGCTGCTGGCACTGCTGGCGGGAGGTGGGGCTGGAGAAGGGGACCGGCCCAGAGTCCCACGGGGGCCAGCCTCCCCGGCAGGAGGGAGGGACATCAAGCCTTAGATCTCCAAGCACCGCTGGCAGGACATCCCTCATTCCAGGGGCACACTCTGGGCCGAGGAGTGCCCAGGTCAGGGGTCAGCGGTGGAGGTCAGGGAGAACGGCAGGGGGGGGAGGGGTCCCAGGAGGACCCGCCACGCCGGCACGAGGGGCCGGAATGTCCAGTCGCTGGCGCATGGCCAGGTCCCTGCACTGCCGTTCCTCTGATTCCACGGATGTCCCAGCCCCATGAGGATACCCTGCGGTGCCTGGTGAAAATGCCGATGCCTGGGCCCCCCACCCAGAGAGTCCGGGCCGGAGCCTGGGAATGTGCATTTCAACACACGTTCAGATGGTTCTGCTGTGGCAGTTCCGAGCCATTTGGCCAAATCCTGCAGCCAAGTCCTCAAGGCACTCATGCCACTGGGGGAAGGGAGCCAAGCACCAAGCAAGTCTCCTACATCTGAGAGTTGGGGGGTGGGGAGCTCCAGGCAGGGGGGCTGGCCAGAGCAAAGACACAGAGGGACAGAGGGACGGAGGGAGGCAGGACAGTGCAGGCTTCCGCTGCTCAGGCCTCTCCCTCGGAAGCCCTTGAATGGGAGGCGGAGATGCTCTGGGCACCAGGAGGGCTTGGGGAGGCAGCCCCCGCACACTCTTGTGGGCACCGAACAATGAGCCCAGAGCAAGCCCAGAGAGCCTCCGGTTGCCATGGTAACAGCTTCCCAGGTCCTCGGAGCTGGGGAGGAGACCAAGGGCCCAGCAGGGAAGACCCCAGGAAGGGGCTGCGCAGCATACAGGAGGCAGCTGGGGTGCCCAGAAGCCCTGGGCTTGCTCAACAGGTGGCTTTGGCCTCTCTGGCTTCAGGCTCCTGTCTGTGAAATGGGCCCAAGGGCTGAGCCCAGATGGATCTTTTNCCCCCCCCCCCCCCCCCCCCGCTGTGGTGGGGTGGGGGAGGGGCTGGCACCGGAAGCTGGGCAGGGAGGGCCCCTGACCCTCCCAGTGAACAGAGTGCAGGGCAGGTGTGGGAGCGAGCAGGGAGCCCGGGGCTCGGCACTGCCCTGACCGCTGCCCACCCTCCCTGCAGGCTGCGGCAGGTGCCCGGGAGAAGGGCTCCCGGCTGGGCCCGCGGCTGCCCTCAATCGTGGTGGAGTCCAGCGAGGTGGGTTCTGTGGAGAGCGGGGAGCTGCGCTGGCCGCCAGAGGGCGCCCTGAGGGGGTCAGCCCGGAGCCAGGGCGCTGCTGGTGAGTGAGGGGCTGCCTGCGGGGGTGCCTCCTGCCCGCTCCCGCAAGGAGGGCCCGCCACCCCTCCAGCCGGTGCACACCATCGCCCCCACTTGCCTGAGCCTCGGTGGGGGCACCTGGGAGCCTCCTGGCCTTGACCCTCTCTTTGTCCAATGCCCCCTCCCACCTGCACGCGAGGACCCCATCCACTGCGGTGGGCCCCAGGCCCCGCCCATGGGAGGTGCCCATTGGGGGTCTGTTGGACACAGGACTCCGTGCTCCCACTCAGTTCCAGCTCCTCTTCTCTCCCTCCCGATTCATTGCCCGGGGGACAAGTGTGCATTCAAAGGGCCTGGAAAAGGCGAGGACATGGGTGCTGAGCAGGCCCGGCCCAGGTGCCCAGGAGGCGGGGAGACACACCGGCCTGGTGGCAGGTGCTGGCCCGTGCTGGCCGCAGGTGCCTGGTTGAAGGCCAAGGGGCTGCCAGAGCCAAGGAAGCTTCCAGAAGGAGGAGGAGTGTGGGCAGGAGAGGGGTCTTCCAGGGCCCAGGTGTGAGGCATGGGAGAGATGGCAGACTGGCAACGGGGGCCTCTGTGGAGGACACATGAGGGGCGAGCTGTGCCCTGGGAAGTCTGTCCCCTGGGAAGTCTGTCCCTTGAAGAGAAAATGAATTTGGTTCCAACTGGGGCCGTCTAGCACCCCACCTGCCCTCTCCCCCTCCTCAGATGTCAGCAGCTGAGGCCCAGAAGGAACCTGTCCGGGCCATAACTCCCGCCTTTCCCCAGAGCCCACTCAACCTCTGTCAGGTTCCATCCAGGGCCCAGAGCGGCACCGGGGACCACCCCTTGGGTAACCCCTGGAACTTGGGCTCTTGGTGGTGGGGTCTCCAGGTCGGCCCTGAACTTCCCCTCAACCTGCCACCTCCTCACTCTGGTGCCAGGGGTGGGAGGGCTCCTGCTCCCAGAGCCAGGCCTTGCCTGCCCCCCACCCCCGTTTTCTTGCAAGCCTGTCATAAATGCAGCCCCGCCAACATGGAGGCCTTCTGTTTCTGCAGCCTCCTCACTGAGGGAAGCACCAGGGAAGGCCCCAGAAGACGCCGGCAGCGGGCACGCCAGCTGCAAGGACCGAGTGCCCCAAGCCCCCCAGTGAGGGGACAAGGACATGGCTGTGCAGGTGGGGGGCGGAGGCACCCGGCAAACCCCGCTGGCTGACAGCTGAGAGGGCCGCAGGGTGGCTGGGCTGATGCTTGGAGAGGGGACAGCTCAGTCACTGCCTCCTGCCCCCAGGGGTCTGGCCGGGACCACCGCCTGGCCCCTCCCATCTGCAGCCCAGGGTCTGGATCACACCCTCCTTGTCCTGAGGTTTGAAGCAGAAATAAAGGCCATTCCTGGTGGCTGGTGGGCATGCTTACTAGGGACTCGAGGGGCTGGGGACAGTTTGGGTTTTGCAATGGCCTTCCAGACAAGGGCCTTGACTTGGAGCGCAGGCTGACCAGGCCAGAGTGCCAAGTGAGTGACCACTCGGGGGTTCTACACTGGGGGTGGGGTGGCTGGTGGGACTGTTTGCTCCTGTGGGCTTTGCTCCTCTGGCCCCCTGGCCTTGGGCCTTCTGCTCTACTCCGCCTCAGCTGGGATGGCCCAAGGCAGGACCAGCTTCCTCCAGGTAGCCCTCCCACCTCTCCTTGGGGCCTCCAGCTCTGGCTGGACCCTGAGGGCAAGATTCCTTCCTCTCACACCCCTCCTCACTGGGTGCATAGGGCACAGGAATGGTCCATAGGATGGGGGTCCTATTCCAGGCTGGGTCTCCTTACATTCTTGCAAAATTCCCACCTCATAGATGAACACACTGATGTGGGAAGAGGCGCCTTCGGCTCATCCCAGCCCAGCTGTGACGGGATCCCCGGGGCTGGGTGAGGGTCCCGTCCCTCCAGGGGGTCCAGCGACATTGTCTCTTGGCCCTGTCCCTCTGCACAAGGGATGCCCTCCTGGCTGGTTGGGGTTAGCATGGGGGGGGCAGAAACCTGATCACTGCTGCGGCCCAGGTGTGCCGCCCTCCCTCCCAGCCTCCCGCTCTGGTCCTCTGCCCTTGGCTAGCCTGACCCAGGCAGAGGAAGCTCAGGGCCTGGCAGGAGGCGGTCCAGCATAAATTTTAGCTCAACAAAGTCCTCGGGCCCAGGCCAGGCGGGACAGGGCCCTGGTGAGCTCGGACGGGCAGGCGGGAGACACAGGCCCCTCTGTTCTTTCCTGGAGGCCTTGCTAACCTCAGGGATGAATAAGGCGCTTTCTCCAGCACGCCTTCCTTCTAAAAATAACCCACCCCGAAAATGCAGAAGGGGTGGGAGGCAGAGGTGTGGAACTTTGCCTGCCAGCCTGTTTTAATTTTAACCCCGTGGCCCAAGGGCCATGTCCACAGTCCCAGATGTTTCCGTCATCCCCCTGGGTCTCTAGCTTAGGAGAGGTGTTGGACTGCCCTCCACATCCTTCCTGTCCTCCTCCAGTCTTCCTGTGGGCCCGCAGGGGCCCGGGAGGGGGGCAGACATTTCATAGGACGCACGCCAGGATTTGCTGACGGACACATGGGACGTGGGACGAGGGACCAGAGCAAACAGGGGTGATTTCCGTAATCCTGGTGTGAATGTGGGGTGGGACAGGGTCTCATTTACTGAGATTTCTTGGGAGCCCCTCCTAGCCACAGCGTTAGACCCATTTATATACGACTTTCCCAAGGTCCCTCGGCGGACACATCGCTGAGCTGGGACAGAACCCAGGTCCCCCTGAGACCCAGGCCCGAGTGGTACCCACCGTACCACCCTGGAGCCCAGCATCTACCAGGGCAGGCCTTGAGTGGAGATGACCCGTAACTGGAGGTCCCGGGACCCTGGGGTACCCGGTGGGCCCAAGGGTAGGGGAGTCAGACCCACTGAGGCGGTCCAGTGGGGGCAGGGCCCAGCATGTTTGCCCCGCCGAGCGCGGGCCCCCCGCCTGCAGGACACAGCCCCTCGAACACGGGCGCCCAGACCACTCACCTTCACTCGCAAGCGCAGGTTCCGGGGAGCGGGAGGGGGCGGTGCCGGAAGTGAACGTCCCGCCCATCGGGCAGCCCCGCCCACCGGGCAGCCCCGCCCCCGTTCCCTGAGGCCCCGCCCCCACCCGGGAAAGGGCCTTGGGAATCAAACTGTGGCCCCCTCTGGCCGGGCTTGGGGTCACTGCCGAGAGCAGGTCGGAGATGGGCCACGTCAGCTTTGCAACATCGGCCGCGGAGAGGGAGGCGCTGTCCCCGCCCCGACCCAAAGCCGGTCAGGGTCAGAGGGCCAGGCCCGGGCTTCCTGCTCTCGGACCTGCGTTTGGTCCTGGCAGCGCTGTGGGTGACATTTGCCACCTCTGGCATCTGCATTCGGGGAGTGACAGCCCGGCTTCCCGGGAACCCCGGGGAGGACAAGCAGCCGGAGGTCCCTGCCCTCCGCCCCTGGGAGCAGGTTCTCTGGGGCGGCGGACCCATGGGATGCCCCAGCAGCTGCATCTTATGGAGGAGGACCCTGAAGCTCAGGCAGCAGCCTGTCCCTGGGCTGTGCAGCCCCGCGTGGGGCAGCGGGGCTTGTCCTCTGCCTGGGGCCCCCAGCCGCGCCTCCCCCGCCCTGCTCTGCCTTCTCCTGACCCTGCCAGAGCAGCCCCCGCTGTCCCGCCACAGCCCGGGGCTCCTTGGAGACAAGGCTGGGACTTTTCCACAGGGATTTTACTGAGGCGGTTGGGGAACCACAGCGTTGGAGACGGGGTGAAAGAACCAGCACAGCCTCATGCTGAAAAGTGGGCACAGGCTGGGAGTGGGTGCGGGGGGGAGGCTTGGAGCAGCTCCCTACGCCCTGGGTGCCACCAGCTTTCCAGGGACCCCTCTCTTCAGAGGAGGTGACCCTGATGTGTCCTGTGAACTGGAGACCGGGAAGGTCAGCCTGAGGAGCCCCCGGTGTCTGCCAGGGCCTGGCCCTATGGGAAGACCCCAGCCCTCAGAGGCAGAACCCGGGGCTGGAGTCCAGGCCTCTGTCTCACCAGCTGTGTGGCCACGGGCAGGTTCCTGCGCCTCTCTGAGGCTTGAGCTGAGACTCTTGTGACCCTATTTCACAGAAAGGTACCCGGGGTTCAGGGGGCTCATGACTCAAGTGGGAAGCCAGAGGGCTTCCTGGAGGGGGCGCTGGCATGTCTGGGTCCGATCTGGCCTGGCTACAGATGGCAGTGGGGTGCTGCAGCCCCTCGGTGCCTTCCAATCCATTGTGGGCCGGATTTTGTCCTCAGAAAATTCTTACGTTGAAGTTGTAACTCCCAACAGTACCTCAGAAGGTGACTATATTTGGAGATAGGGCCTTGAAGAAGGTGATTAAGTTAAAATGAGGCCATTAGGGTGAGTCCTGATCCTTTATGACTGGTGTCCTCATACGAACGGGAGCCACACACAGAGACCCGCACAGAGGAACGACCCTGTGAGGACGCGGGGAGAGCACGGCGTCTCCCCGCCCAGGAGAGAGGCCTCGGGAGAAACCAGCTTTGCTGACACCTGGATCTCGGATTTCCAGCCTCCAGAACTTGGAGAAAGTAAATGTCTGCTGCTTAAACTCCCGGCCAGTGGTGCTGTGTTCTGGCAGCCCTGGGACGCGAGCTAGTCTCCACCTGCCCTGCTCTGTGCCCTGGCCTGGCGGCTCCAGCCGGCTCAGGCCTGGGTCTGTCCTCCTCGGATTTTCCCTAAGTTTTTTCCGAGGATGCCAGCAACGGAGCCCCCCCCATGAAGATGGGGGGCCCGCCTCTTCGGGAAGCCTCGGAGCCCCTCTCCACAAACCCTCTCCGGCCGGGTCCGCTGTGGGAGGGAAGGGCCTGTGCTCCCCATTCCTCAGGCCCTGGCCGCATGCACACCTTTGCTGACCCCTGCGCGGAACGCCACCCCTCCTCCCCCTGGAGGAATCCTCCTCCCCCTCAGCCCCCTCCCACGCCAGCTCCCGAAGTCCTCTGGAATGGCCTGTGGCTTACGACATTCCCTTTGCTGTCACTGTGACATCCCCCCAGAACCCCCTCCCCCATGAGCTCCGGGCTCTCGATGCCAGGGAGCGGCTCTCAGGATGAGCTTGGCCCCCGGGCCCAGAAGAGGGAGGGCTTGTTCTGGGTGGGATGCCGCCCACCTTGGCAGGCCGGCGCCTCGGGCCCTGCCTCAGTGTGACCTCAGAAGGGGCTGGCGGCCAGAGCGGTCCCTGCAGGCCCCTCCCCCGCTGCCCGGAGCCCTGAAGGGCTGCCCCTCCCCGGCAGTGCTCCCTGAAAGCCCGAGCCGGGGCTGCTAGGAATCAAAGGTTGGAGTGATAGTGTCTGCCGTGGAAGGCAGTGGGAGCACTTCTGAAAGTGAAACTATGGGCTGGGGTGGAGGCAGGGGTGGGGGGTGGGGCCGGGGGGCCAGGGCGGGCGCAGACCAGGCTGGGAAGTCCCAGCTGTTGGTCACTCGCTCTGGCTGCTCCAGAGGCCTCGCCACCGAGGCCCGGCTCCTGGGGCCTGGCTCAGCCGACTTCTCCTGGCAGCTCCGTCCTGCCCGGGGCCCGGGCTCTCCCCGCCCAGCAGGTACGTTCGGTGCAGGTGGAGCAGGAGGGCTGCGGGGCTGCCGTGGGCAGCGGCCGGGGACTCCGGGGCTACGGACCGTTCTGGGTCTGCCGGTGGCTTTCCAGGCCAAGGGTCTCAGCTCGCAGCCCAGGCCGGAGCGCCAGCTCAGATCCCCGGGTGCAGACACAGACACGAACGCAGCGATGCGGACAGAGACCCGCACAGGCACAGACAGACACACGGACTCGCAGACACAGCCGCTCGCAGGCCTCTGAGGCACCCGTACAGGGAGACACATTTGGGTCAACACACAAGGCCCGTCCACAGAAAAGGGGAACCCCCTCCCCAGGCTTCCCCTCACCTTAGAGGACTTACCTGTTGTCCTTGGGTCCTTGCCAGGTACCGGGCGGCCGGCTGGGGGCTGCGTCAGGCCCACTCCCTGCCCTGGGGGGGGCTCGTCCCTCAGTCACGGGGGAAGGACACCCGGCACGGACCTGGCCCGGAGCGGGAGGCGCGGACCGCGGTGGGGAAGGGCTACTGGGTGCCCGCAGCCTGTGCAGAGGTGCAGAGGGGAGGGGAGCAGGTCAGGGCGGCGGCGGGGCGGGCCAGGAAGGGCCTCGAGCGCCCACCTGTGCAGGTGTCAGCCTCTCCTGCGGGGGCCCCCAGTCCAGGAGTGTTTTCTGTTTGGTTGCTTCTGAGAACGGGAGCCTTTCTAGCACCCTTTTCTCCCGGCTTTGCTAATCAAGAGGCAAACTCTTCTAAGCAATTGACCGTGTTGCCCACACATAGCGATTACCAGGTCCTTCCCAGTATTGAGACCCCATTTCTCTTCTTGCCTTATTGTCTTAACTAGTCCTTCAATTGTCGAACAGAACGGCCAGAACACACCCCAGGTCCGAGTCCGCAGCATGGCTGCCAGGGCCTCTGAACCTTCAGGGCAACGAGAGGGAGAGAGCCAGAGAGCGTCCACACAGGGATGCGGAGGCAGGTACGGGGCGGGGGCCAGGGTAGAGTCTGCAGGGCATGGAGGCCAGCAGATACGGGTGTGGGGCCTGGCCAGGCCCACCTGGGTGACCCTGAACCTGACGGTCCCCTCCTCCTCCAGGCTCTGGGCTGACGGGGAGGGGGCCGATGGACAGAGACTCCCAGGCCAGTAAGGAAGGCCTACTGCCGCAGGGACAGTGCGGCAGCACAGCCCCAGGACACCTCGGAGGTGGGGCACCCTTACCCCTGCGCCCTGAAATCCAGGTCAGATTCGGAGAGCAAAGATGGGGAGGCTGGGAGAGGGAGCAGGCAGAGAGGAAGCAGGCAGGCTGGATGGGGGCAGGTCCAGGAGGCCCGGAGGTGAGATTGGAGGACGTTCAGGGGTGGAAGGCTCTGGGGAGCCATGGAAGGGTTTAAAGCAAGGGAGTGACCCAGCTGGCTTGTGCTGTGGGAAGGTCAATAATGGCTTGGGAAAGTGTGGGAGCAAGGTCAAAGAGGGCAGAGAGACCACCCGGGGGCCTCGAGGGACCTTCAGGACAGGTCCAGTTCTGGACGAGGGCAGTTCAGCAGGCTGGGGGGACCCCTCTGCTTGCGTGGCCTCACATAAGACCCAAACTGCCAGTCGCCCCTCCTCCCCCCAGAATCTGCCTCTCGGCCCCACTCCTGGCATCTGGGAGCTGCCCCCTCATGGGCGCCTCTGCCAGGAGAAAGTGTTCCTTGGGCAGCAGCCCTGGCTCACTGGAGCGGGGAGACGCGGGAACCCAGCCTCAGCTCCCGGGTCTGCAGGGGCCGGGGTGGGGCAAGGCCCCCTGGCCCTGAGTTGTGTGGCTACAGGCAAGACCCTGCCTCTTTTCTGAGCCTGCTTCCTCATCTATGAGATGAAGTGACATCCTGCAACTTTGGCCTTGGGCCAGGCACACAGTAGGTGCTTACTGTGAGCTCTCCCCAGCCAAGACAGGGCCCACTTGACCTCCCCCCATGGCCCTGGTGACGGCGCTCGAAGCCCGTCTGGGCACAGCACAGGCTGCCTGGACCCTGCTGGTGGCTGGGGCGGCCCCAGGGAGAGGGGAGTTGGGGGTGGGGAGAGCAGAAAGCTCTTGGGACAATGTTCCCTGCGTATGTGGCTCAGTCCGAGTCAGGGCAGGGTCCTCAAGTCCCAGCGCCCAGGAGAGGACGATGACCTGTGACCCGGGCAGGGCTGATAAGAGCCCATCAATCACCTGGGGCCGCCTCGCCCTCAGCAAGGCCTCTCTCCAGCTGTCAGGTGGCCTCTGGCAGAGGAAGGGAGGCCTCCGCTGACCACCTGTGTGTCTGGCCCTGGAGGCCATTCAGGGGGTGGGAGAGGGTCTGGGCCCTGCCCATCCCAGTGTCATCCCCCCCAAGGCAACTGGGGTCCTGGGGAGAGGTGTTCCTGCCTGATGTCATCCAAGGGTCAGGTGACAGCCTCACTTTCGTCCTGGGGGTGGGGGGAGCCTGGGGATGGGCTGGGGGCTCCGACCTCTGATCAGTGACTTCAGTAGGTCCTGCCCTCCTTTTGGCCAACTTCTCCAAGGCTAAAGGAAGACCTTGCTGGTCTAAGACAGCACCTCCGCCCCCACTGGCTCACAGCACCCTTACAGAAGGCTGGGTGGGAGGTCCCGAAGCCTGGGGAGTCTCTCTCCTCTCTTCCACACCAGCTTTACCTAAAGCCAGCAAATCAAACACAGGCCAGGCTGTGCCGGAAGAGAGTGTGGGTGCAGCCCGGGGCGGGCCCGGAGCCCAGGGTGGGCAGGGGCAGCTCCTGCTTTGCACCTCCTTGCTCCAGGGACCCCTTGGGCAGCCCCTCGGGGCAGGAGCACACCAGGCTGGGTGGGAAGGAGACGCAGTGGGTGAGTACTGCCTTGGGGGCTCCCAGGTCCCTCCCACCCCTCCCCCTACAGTGCTGCAAGGCTGGATAGGGAGATAAGCCTTGGGGACAGCCGGGGGTGGCCACAGACCTCAGGCCTGACCCCGCCTCCCTCCAGTTCGGAGCTCCCCAGAGAAGTAGGTGGCCTCTTACAGGGGTCCCTGAGCTCCCCTGTGAGCAGAAGCAGTTAGACCCAATGGGCCGAACAGGGGTGAGCCAAGGGCTTTGGCGGGGGCGGGGGGCAGTGAAGGCAGGGGGTGGGGAGAGTGGTCATTTTTGGCCTCAGGACCTCACGTCCAGGAAATCCTGGATGTGGTTGCTGGGCCCAGCCCCGGGGACTGTGGGCTGTGGCTTGGGCTGTGCCTCAGGACCTGCAAGTTCAACTGTCCTCTCCCAATCTGATGGGAGGGTCTGGGCTGGCAGAGCCAGGGAGGGTGGGCACTGGGGGCGTGCCCTGGGGAAGGTGGTGTCAGGGAAGTTTTCCAGAAGGAAGTAGCTGTCTGCATCTGAGGGTGAGCTGCAGCCTGGCGCAAACACAGCTCTGGCCACGGGAGCTGCCTGGTGCCGGCCTGGGGGTCATCTCCTGGGAGAAGCTTCCCGATCGAGCCCAGCCACTGGGCTCCGCCGGGCCTCGCAGGGTTCTCACGGGGCTTCTGGGCCCATTCCCCAGGGCGGGCGCCATCCCCCTCCCCCGCCCCAGGCCTTCTAAGACTCCTTTTCATCTGCAGCTTTCCTGCCACCAAGATGTCATTGCCACGGAGAGTGACCTCCGGGCCGGAGCTGCACAGTCCCGAGGAGCCTGCGAAGAAGCTGCAGAGCCCAGCAGCACGGGGCACCTGGCGAGCAAGCAGTGAGGGCGCGCCCAGCACCCACCGCTCTCAGCCCGGCCTGGGCACCTTCCGGCGGGCCTTCTCCCGGCTGAGCCAGCGGGCCTCAGGCCAGGCCCCCGAGGAGGACCTGGGCCTGTTCCCACGCAACTCCCGCTTCCTGTTCCGGTCCCTGCGGCGTGCCCGGCAGGATGGCTCCCCGGCCGACCAGTCCCAGGCCGAGGCTGCGCCGGGGGTGACCCAGGGCCCACAGGTGCCCTCTAGGGGCCTGGATGGTGGCCGCCGGCGGTCCTCCGCTGGGGCGGGGGCTGAGGAGCCGGAACCCAAGGCAGGTGAGAGCTTCACAGACAATACTGAGCACGGGGGGCACAGGTCAGAGGGTGAGCAGCAGGGCCCGGGCTTCCTGACAGGCTGCCCTCCCCCGCTCCCCCGAACACTGGGGCATGATCGCATTTGACACTCTCCCAGCATTTCCACCGGGGAGCCTCCGCGGGGCAGCCAGGGGTGAGAGTCAGCCAGGTGAGACTCAGAGAGGTTAAGTGACTTGCCTCTAGCCTCACAGCCAGCAAGTGGAGAAATGGGATTCGAACCCAGACCTGCACGACCGCAGAACCGTCACCCCCCCAGGGCCTTCCACAGTCTGGCCCCTGGCCAAACTAGAGGGACGGGCAGGCCCTGGCCCTCTCCGGTCCCAGGGTGCCAGAGGGCGCCTGGCAGCCGTGCGCCGGCGGGGAGGTCCTGGGGGGCTGCCGGGGGGAGGCGCTGGAGCGGGCCCGGGGTGCTGAGGCGGCCGCCCTCCCTGCCGTCCTAGCGCAAGGCAAATCCGTGGCCGACCTCATCACCGAGCGGCAGCTGCTGGCGGCCTTCGAACAGCTGCAGCAGCTGGAGGGGCGGCTCGTGGCCGAGAAGGCCTCGCACACCTTCCAGGAGGACCCCACGGGCTTCGCGCGGCGCGCCATGGACGTGTGTCTGCACTACGACGGGCTGGCGGCCGAGATCGGCGCCATCGTGCGCGAGACGCTGGGCCCGGGCGGCGTGGACGCGGCCGCGATCGGCGAGCTGGCCCGCGCGCCGCGCGCGGGGGAGGCGGCCCACCCGTCGCCCCCCCCCCACGGCGCCCTCCC
>LNAC01000192.1:3880287-3894806 GCA_002007465.1 Ailurus styani
CGGCGCCGTGGCCCAGCGCCTCCAGGAGCTCGCGCAGGGCGCCCGGGGCTGCGAGCAGCTCTATGTCCTGCTGGACTGGGCGGCCAATGTCTACGGCAGGTGAGGCCCCGGCCGCGTGGGGGGACCCGGAGGGGCCGGCATTGCCCGCGGGGCGCGGCCCAGCCGGAGACCTGGGGGAGCCCGCGCGCCCTGAGCAGCTCCGGGCTCCAGTCTTCTCTGTCTCTTCCCTGGGAGAGGGCCCGGGGACTTTGACATCCTTTTCTTCCTGCTCTGGGCCATGGTCCGCTCCCACCAGGATTTTCTTAAGGGGCCACCCATGCACCGGTTCCTGAAAGCAGGAAAGCCTTTGAGGGGAGTCCCGATAGAGGGCCTAGGCTAGTCCGCGTGGTGCCCTTGGGTATTTACAAAAGGGCAGCCCTCCAGGTAGGACACAGGGTGGCCCACGGGTGCTAGGCATCAGTTGGGTCCCTTCCCCTTCCTTTGGACGGGCAGCTACGGACAGGGGCCGCCGGCCTGCCCCCAGCTCTGCCGGCGGTGTGATGGGTGGATTACCTTTGCCTCCGGGCACTTCTCAGCTCTAAAGGCCAGAGAGCAGATGGGGAGAGGGTGATTAAACACTCCTGGGTTCATTAATTTGCTGTGTGGCCTCAGGCAGGTGCCCGTCACTCTCTGGACCTCCCTGGTGGGGGCTGGGGAGTGGCAGGTCCCCGAGCTGCGTGGTACTTGGTGATGGTGTTAGGCTTTGGCCAGGGGGAAATTCGGGGCAGCCACTAGGGCAATGGAGCCTGGCCCAGGCCCTCAGCTCCTATCCTGCCTTCCAGTCCTGACTTCCTGGGTGCCCCGGACCTGACCCTGTCCACAGAGCCACTACCCCCACTCCTGGCACCTGCCTTGTGGGCCCGCCTGCAGAGTGACTACACCAGCTTCCTAGAGGTGAGGCCGGGGTGGAGCCAGGCCTGAGGGGCATGGTCCAGGTTCAATGCGGCTGCCTCTCTGTGGGGAGGTGTGGTGCCCAGGGTCACCTTGGGTGTGTGGCTCTGGCTCAGGCCAGAGTCCCTTCTCACCGTGTGGCCTTTGGCATGGGCCTATGCCCCGGCAGGGTGGTCCTTTTCTCCGAGGTGCAAGATAGAGCTCAGGAGGTAGAGGAACTGGGACCTCCTTCTTGGGAGGGTCTCACTGTGCCCCTGTCCCCACCTCGCACAGACCAAGATCACGAGCTGCTTTGACAGCATCCTGCAGCTTGAGCAGAACCGTTGGGCAGACGCGGAGGCCCCGGATGTGCTCCAGGGCCTCTACCACACGCCGCTGTCCATTGACGTCCACATGGTGAGCCGTGGGAGGAGGGATGTGTACTTGGCCCTCTGGTGGTGTTTGGTCCCCCTTGAGGTGAGGACACCCAAAATTATTCAGTCCAGTCCCAACCTCCTTTCCCCATTAGCCGAGAGCCTGAGACCCCACCTGAGGCGGAAGGAGGGACACTGGGTCACATGCCAGCCTGGGAGCCCCGGGGCTCGGCACCCAGCTTAGCAAGTGGCCCGTGGATGTGGGGACAGGGGAGGAGCTGCTGGAAGCTGTAGCCGAGATGGGGAGACAGAGCAGGGCAGGCTGGGGATGTCGCTGGGCCATAGCTGGGGGGACAGGGAGCATCAGGATCGGGGCTCTGACGTGGGTTCGGCGGCGACATCTCTTGCAGCTCGTGGCAGAGCACGTGAAGGCGGCTGGTGCCATCTCTGGGGAACTGGAGGCCACCACGCAGCGCATCTGCGCTCGGGCGCTTGGCCTCTTCCTGCCCAGGTGCGGCCAAATCCTCGCCCGCCTAGGGACGGGGTGGGTAGGGTGGCCAGGGTATGGATGGCCCTTGTCCCTGGGTTGGGCTCTCCCTGTTTGCTCAGGGTCTGAGATCCCGGGACAGGTGAGAGGGAGGGGCCTCGTTAGAAGACCCTGGGGGTCTGGGTGGGACCCGAGCGGAGGGCTGACCCCGGGTCATAGAGATGCCAGTAAGGGTCCCTAAGGCCTCTCCGTACTTCGCCCCTAGGTTTGAAAAGGCTTTTCTAGAGTCGAAGGCGGTGAGCGAACCTCATCTGGGCGCCAACATCAACGCCTGCGAGGAGCTCAGGTGGGTCTCTCCTGCTCCGCCGCAGGGGAGGTGCCCGGCGCCGCCAGCAGGGGGCGCGCGAGCTCGGGGAACGCGGTACAGTAGCTCCCGCGGTGGCCAGCCGGCGCATGGGAGAAGAATCTGGACGCTGTGGCATTGGGGGACTTCCCAGAAGGCCTCCGTGGATGGCCCCCGTCTCCACTCCCGCCCCCGCTGTAAGGTCCTCCCTCAGCCCTCCAGAGCTGAGGCCCTGGAAGGGATGCAGGGAGTTTCAACGCAGAGCAGAGGCTGAGCAGTTCCAGCCGCCCGGTCATGGCCTGGTGCCTGCCCAGTCCGTCCCCTGCCACCTTGGGCTCCTTTCTTTCCTCCCTTCATCCAAGTTAGCCATCTTCCTTTTCAGGGACACTCCCGTGTCCGAGAAGCCCTCCCTGACACTCTGTCCCCCTCCCCACTCCCCTGGTGGCACGTGGCACGTGGGTCCCTCTGCCCCCAGAAGCCAGAGGCCTCCCCCCTTTCTGCCGGCAGCGGCTGCCCCCTTCTATGCCCTCAATACCAGGACCAGCTTCGGTGTCGCCCATATTGGAGACGCACCAGCAGCTGTGGGCGTCGACTTTGAGCCACCCTGGCTGGGGTCCCATCCCAGCTCTGCCACCTGCTTGCTGTATGCCTGGACATAAGTTACTTCCCTTTTCTGTGCCTCCTTTTGTCATCTGTGAAATGAAGATCGGAGCACCTGCTCCTGAGGGCTGCCTGGGGATTCCGTGCCTTAGAGGGGCGATCTTGCCTTCAGGGTTACTGTCCCATGCAGCCCTAGGGGCTGCCCTTCACATTCTAGTCTAAGTGAATGGGGCTGGTGTGGCACCTAGCCTCCATGGCTGTTTGCTAGAACTCCTTCCACAGCCTGCTCCTCTTGCCCACTTCCTCCCCTGTCCTGCCTCTCCCCAGGACCAGTCTTCTGGCCAGGTTCCCAGAAACCTTTGAAGAGCTAGAGAAACCCCTACTGGCGGCCACCTGTACCTTCCAGAAACGGTTGCTCCAGGGCCTGCAGAGTGATGTGCAAGTGAGTGGGACTTCCCTCCCCACTTTCCACACCCAGCAGGTGCCCCCTGTGCCCTGGGCTCATAGCATTCACATAACCGCGGAGCATCTTCAGGGGTGCTACATGGGGGATGGGCAAGGGACCTGAACTGAGCAATGAGGTCAGGAGACGCCTCCTGACTTCAGTCTCCGCCTCTCCCAGAAGGTGGGTTCAAGGAACCAGACCCCTCGCCCAGCCCCTCACGGCCTCCCCTGGCTCCCCTAAGCAAGGCCTACCTAGAGGCTCACACTCAAACCCTGTCCACGGGAGCTCAGGGCCCGAAGGAGGCATTCCTGCCGAAGGCCTGGTGCTACTCGCGGCCGAGAGAGGCCATGTTACCAGGGTGACTTTGGAAGGGAGCCAGATAATCCCTCCAGAGTTTCTTCCTGGGGACACGTTGTCCCTTGACCCGAAACGCCCTTGTGAGGAGCCAGGCCCTGGGCTCTGAGCGGAGGCTCTGGGAGGAGGAGGGTATGGCTGGAAGACCCGGTCCCCCTCTGCTCCCAGCCGCTTTTCAGGGTCCTGTGCACCAAGGCCTGGCTGACGCACGACGTGCTGCAGCCCCTCATGGACAAGGTGGTGGCCTTCGCCCGCCATCTGGAGCACGTGGCCCCACTGCGGGCGCAGGTGTGTCAAGGGCACAGGGCTCTGGAGGGGTCGCGCCCTGGGCGGGGCCGTTGCCTCTGACCCTGACGCGGCTGCCTGGCCCGCGCAGGAGACCCTGCAGGAGGCGCACCGGTACGTGATCCGGGAGTACCTGGCGCAGGTGCTGCGGCCGCGCGAGCGGTTCCGGGGTGAGGAGCGCGTGAGGAGCTCCCAGAAGATGGGCGTCGATGCCCAGGCCATTGGCGACACCTTCCGGGGCTTGGTAGGAGCATCGACTGCCGGCCCCGAGGGCCCGCCTCCGCTGGGGCCTCTGGCCTGCGGACCCTCCCCTGCACCCGCACTCTCATTGCAGGGGCCTCCGCAAGGCCCCGCGGGGTGCGCTTTGGCAGAAGGGGTTCTCCCCACTCTCCAGCGGCCCTGCGCGGCGGGGGCGGGGCCAGGGGAGGTCATCTCCATATATTTGCATACGGCGGTGGGTGGGGCGAGTCGGGAAGGGGCGGGGCCTGTGGGCGGGTCTTCCAGCTGAGGCAGTTCCTCCGTAGACACACAAGCCCCTGGTCTGGGCTGTTGGTCCCCTGCACTTCCGGGCAGTACTTCCGGGCCGGGGCCTCAGTTTACCCATCTGAGCAAAGACGGCAAGACATCTCTGCACTGCATTATGGGAAGGGAGGAAGAATATCCTCCGTGGCTGAGTCCCCTTGGGCCACAAGCGCAGGAGGCAGTCACAGCGGGGACGCAGTGGCGGTGCAGGGGGCGGCGGGCTTGCGGTGCACTAGTGGAGGGGTTGCAGGCACCGGCGGCACGGGGGCTCCCGTCCAGCACTTGTCTCCGTGTCTCGCAGGGCTCTGAGGCCACGTGGCTGGACCAGGCGATCCCGTGTGTGGCTGACATACTGGGCGAGATTTACAAAGACGACATCCGGAGGCACCTGGAGACGCTCATCGGGAGCTACCCTGACATCAGGTTCGTTGCCCACCTGCTCCCTCACGGGGCTCCGAGAACAGAACGCCTCCAGGCCCCGGGGCAGGGGGGATTGGTGCCTTCAGACGGTCCCTGTGGCTCTAGGTGGGCAGGTGAGGAACCCCAGGGAGGCACAGCTCGTTCCGGTGGGGAGGGGAGCCAGTGGGGAGGGGAGCCGTGGCGCAGGCCGGGTGGGGGCTTCCTTGGGCTACTCTGCGCAAGTGCGTGGGGACAGTGGCCCCCCTGACCTTCAGGCGGGGTGGGGGGCGTGGAGGAGCAGGGCGGCCCCTCCTTCAGGAGCTATTCTAGGCCATTCTCCTTCAGTGCCCTCCCCGTGGGGAGGCCCCTAGAGCCTGGGGGAGGGGGTTGGGGTTGGGGCCCCTCCTTGGGCATCAGGCCCTGGAGACAAGTACCCATCCCTGAGTTTGAAGGGGAGGCGTGGCCGCCTCTGCAAGAAAGCCCTTTTGGGAACCCGGAGACCCCTGACACCCAGCCAGGAGGAAGGAGGCTTTGATCCCGGGTGTGTGTTGGGGGGAATGGTGAGTCATCGATCCCGTGGAAATTCCAACCCGAATCTCTCTGTAACCTTGGAGATTCCAGGACAGGGAGGCCACAGAGAGCCCAGAGCAAAGCCCTTTTCCCCAGCCTGGACTCTCTCTGCCTTTGGCTGGAAATCACTACCCCCCCCCACAGCACAGCGGGGTTCCCCCCGGTCCCTGGGGTTCCCCTACACTTGGCCAGCTCTGCCTCTGCTCCCCCTCCGGAGGGGGAAGGGGGAGATTCCGGATGCTGCTGAGCCAGGGCCTGCCCCCACTGCCTCTCTCCCTGCTGCCTGTGTGTGGCTCCCTGCACAGTGCTCCCAGGAAGAAGCCCAGGACACGTCCTGGCCAGGACCCCTCTCCTTGAGGCCACAGCACTCCCTCATTCACTCCTCCACTGTTTCTTGAACCCCAGTTTGGACTGTTGTCCCTGGTGGGCATGTCCCTTCCCCTCCCCACCCATCCTTGGAGCCCCAGCCACCCTGTCCAGGGGCACTGCCCCCCCTCCCGGCCTCGGTCATTCTTGGCCTTTCTCAGACCAGGCCCCAGGAATGCTGGGGGCCCCTGCACTTGAGCCCAGGGCTTCCCCTCCCTCAAGGTCAGGACTCCGGCAGGGACAGGGCCGTGTCTTTGCAGGCGGGATCACGTGCTGGCCATCCTGGCGCTACGCAGACTGGGCCGCCGGCGGAACCAGCGGCTCTTGCAGCACGCACAGAGCCTGCTGAGGGCTGCGGCCAAGGCGGGCGGCTCCGGGGCTGCGGGGGGCCACATGCTCTTTGAAGAGATCGAGGTGCCTGCCTCCGTGGACCTGCTGATCACTTGTATCTAATGCCCCTGGGTAGGGGGCTGCGCTAGCTCGAGGGCACTATGCCCCAAGCTTGGAGCCCAGGGGCACGCTCAGCCCTGCTCCCAGCCTGGAACCCCACAATAAGGAGTCTTCAGCCCAGCCACGCGTGGCTGCTTACAGAGGAGGGGCAAGAAGAGAGGCATTTCGGGCATTTGTGGGGGAGTGTGTGGGGCGGCAGAGGCTCCCTTCAGGACTGCCCTCCAGGGGAGGCCTCCCTGCCTAACTGTCCAGTGCACCCCCAGTCTGAATGCGAAGAACAGAGTATTTATTTTGAAAATAAAGGTGAATTAAAATGGTGCTTCCCTAAAGAGAGGGCGTGGCTGAGTTGGCTGGGAGCAGAAAGTGTGGGTCCCCATGTAGCGAGGGATCGGGATGGAAAATTCTGTGGTTGTGGGTTCTGCCCACTGTATAAACAGGGAGAGTGATGCGGGTCCGGAGCTGGGAAAGCCTGCGCCTATGGCTGAACAGAAAAGTCTTTAACCCTGAGATCCCGGGTCACTGGCCTCATGTGCCAGGTGGACCTCACTCAGTGGGTGGGCACTGTTCTATCCTGTTCTGAACAGGCCTGGGCTCCTGGGAGACAAGACTGAAGTATTTGGGTTAGATGCGAGAGGGACTTCCCAGCAGTGCAAGTGTCACCTGTGGAGTATGTGCGGGGAGGGGGGGCGGGGGCGGGGGTGTGTGTGTGGAGCCTGCTGATCTCAGCTGCGGGCGGGGCTGCAAGGAGATTGCTCCAGTGTGCACCTGTTACCCCTCCCTGCCTCCCTTCTCTCCCAGAACGCTGGCCCTGGAATTTGACTCCTGCCTCCTGGCAAGGCTGCAGGGAAGCTCATTTGCATGGGCAGCCTCCAGCTTGCCAGGGAGCCTGAGCTCGGAGATGGTGGGCAGCCGTGGGTGCCTTCTCGCCGCCCTTCTGCCTTCAGACCACCGGCTCTCTGAGCCTGACCTTGACCACCAGTGGGGGGGCGGGGGGGCGCAAGTGACTGCAGGTGGGCCGAGGTTCTGAGAACCCAATGAACTTGAGTCCCTGAGCACAGGACGAGGGTTCTGACAGGCTGCAGGCCCAGACAGGTGGGGATAGGACTTCCCTGCCTCCCTCGGGGCCCAGCTCCCCACAGAGCGGACGGCCGGGGGCAGCACCGGGCAGGTCTGCCACAGCCCCTACGCCAAGGCCAGAGAACACAGCCAGGTCTGAGTGTCGTCGGGGTCCTGAGGGGAGTTAAAGCAGGTACCAGGGGCAGCCCCACTCCATGAATACATGGGGGCTGGGGGTCAGGGGTGGGGCAGGCAGGAGGCTGAGGGGGTGTCCAGACCTCCCTAAGCAGGGAACCCGGTGGGGTGGGGCAGGAATGAGGGCGAGGAGAGGCTGTGGTTCAGTGCACAGGCTCCAGTCCAGCGGGCTGGGGAGCGCGGGGCGGGGCACGTTCCAGCTCTGCCGCTAACAAGCAGTCGTCGCGTCTTGGGGAAACCGAGGCCTGCAGAGGGTGGCGGTTGTTGCACACCAGGCCCCAGCACAGCTAGCCTGAGACCCTCCCAGCCAAGGGGAAGAGGGGTGTCGGAGGGGCACCGCCTGGGTGGGGAAGGAGGGCTGGATCAGACCCTGGCCAGGTTCTCCCGAGGGAAGCCCCAGCCCATGCTGGAGCCCCCGTCCCCTCATGGAAGCCTCCTTCTGCACCTCTGGCCCCGACCCTGACCCTAACACGCCTGACCCTGCCTGAGCCCCTTGGCTGGAGGCTGAGGGTCCCGGGGCTGGCTTTCCAAGACAGGCCGCAGAGCTGGGCAGGGGCTCAGTCCCAGCCGTGGGACAGCAGGCAAATTCCTTTACTCCCCTGTGCCTCTGATTCCCTGGCCGTGAGATGGGGGTGCTGTCTGTGCCTCCCAGGCTGGGGAGGCTGAAGTTCAAGGCAGCCTGAAAGCCAGACCCCGGCCCTCCTGCAACCCCATGTGCCCGGGGCTCGGCCAGACCCCGGTCTGCAATCAGGGGGCGGGGAAGGGGGGCTCGGAGTGGTGGCGAAGCCTGAGGTCGGGGGGCTTGGGGAGCGGGGCAGGTGCCCGGAGGAGGCCGGCAAGAGGCCGGCAAGAGGCGGAGAAGCTGGGAGCCGCTCTGACAGGAGCTTCCTGCCGCCGCGGGACCCAGGCCGTCCTCCTGAGCGTGTCTGGGCCTGGAGACGGGAAGTCGGCTCTTCCTGGCCGGAACCTCCGTGCCCGGGCGGGCGCGGGCGCCTCGCGTGTGTCCCTGGGAGCCCAGCAGGGTCTGCACGGCGCCCGGCTGCAGGGGCCAAGCTGGGCGAGCAGGAGGCCGCCCGGCAGCTCGGGGCGGCGGCGGCGGGGAGGCCGGGCCGAGGGAGCCAGACTCGCCAGTGCCCCTGCGGCCCGGCCTCCGTCCCCCTGCCACCGGGTCTGGCGTCTTTCCTCGGCCGCCTGCGGTCCGGGCCGAGCGTGGGGCGGGCCGGCCCTCGGAGGGCAGCTTCCGGACTCGCGGGCCAGGTCGTCTGGCTGCTGAGGAAGCCCGTGTGCGAGCGTGTGTGTGTGTGCGTGTGTGTGTGTGTCTGTTCCTGCAGCCGGGGGGGGGGGAGGGGCCGAGCGCAGGGTCTGCACCCCCCTCGGGGAGCAGGACGTCCTGTTTGCCCCCAGAACGTGGGTCCTGGGCCCTACCCGGGGCTCCTGCTCTGCCCTCCGCCCGGCCACCCTCGCTCTCCCGCGCAGCTCCCTGCTCTTTCCTCTCCAGCTCAGCCTGGCCTCCTTCAGTGCCCGCACCCCCTGGGGCTCCTTCGTGGACTGGGGGTCGCTTCTGGTCTCTGGCCCCGAGCCTGGGGGAAAAACAAGGCCCCCTCTGAGCAGTGTTTGGGACTCCAGCCCAGCCTAGGGGGCAGTGAGAAAGCACAGAGGGCCATCCTGCCCAGGGCAGAGTGCTCGGGTCCAAGGACGCCGTGAGCCACGGCCTGCTGGTCCCTCTGCCAGCCCAGAGACAATCCCGGGGTGTCGGGAGCGGACCTGAGTGTCACCTGGGAACCTAGCTCTAGCTCAGCCTGGGACGTGCGCCTTCTCTGGGCACCGCTCCCTGCTGGCCCCCGGTGCTCGGGCCCAGCTCCCCTGGAGAGTGCTGTGTTCTACCAGCCCCCAGGGCCACGCCAGGCAGCCGTGAGCTCAGGTCGTGGCCTCGCCCTCCTGGGGGTGGGGGTGGGGGTGTAGACGAGAGCATCCGTGGGTCCTGGCACCAAGGGCATGCCTCCAGGGCCGTCAGCCTGTCATCTCTGTGCCTGCACGGTCTCTCCCTCTTCCTTGCGTGCCTGGCAACCCCGGCCCCTTCCTTCCTGGCCCCACACCTCATGGGGTCAGCATCCTCATGGCCAGGATGCGGTCCTCGCAGGCCCCCACCACGGCGGGGGAGGGGAGAGGAGGAGGCTGCGACGTTCCCAGGGTCACCCGCCACCCCCATCGTCACTTCCTCCCTTTGCTGCCACAAGGTCCCTTTGGGAACTCAGCAGGCCAGAGGGGCCCCTCTCCCGGCTCCGTGGCCGGCCTTCTCCAGCCCGTCCCTGTGGAGCACTGGGCAGTGGGCCTGTGCAGAGGTCTGCTGAGCTAAGGATGCTGCTGAGGAGGGCCAGCCCCACAGCACCCGGGTCTGGGGGAATCAGTCCCCGCCCGGTGGCGGTGCGGGCCCTCCCTGTAGGGCACACGTGCCAGGGCCCGGGAGCTTCCATGGGTGAGTGCTCCCTGGGCCCCCTCCTCCGGTGAAGTAGCTGGAGGGGATGAACCCTGGACCAGCCCAGCCCACCCCTGGGTCCGCTCCTCTCCTGGGACCCGTGGGGCCTGGACTAGTCATTGCGAAGACTTTCCTCCTTGCAGGGATTCCCATGCTGTGTCCACACACACACCTCCCCACCTCTTAGTGGCCTTCAAAATGTATGTTAGATGTTTTCAGTGTTTAACTCTCATCATGTTTTGGATAGCGACACTGCCACACAGCTCAGAATTGGAGAAGTACTGAAAGGTTATAGGGGAGATGTCTTCTTGTTTCCATTCCTCCGTGTCCTTCCCCAGAAGCAACCAGGGCTCCTTGCGGGATAAGCAGCCATGCTCATCCGAGCAATACTCGCGAATAATGAGGAGTCAGGCGCCGGTGAAGCAAGCGCCTGCTTTTGCCGGAGGCGGATGGGTCGGGGGAGTGGGGCTTCCTTCTTGAGCCCCGCAAAAGCAACTGATGAAGCTGATGCTTTGACATTGACAGAACCCTCAGAGAAGGAGCTCTCGGGATCCTGGGAAAGAGGGATGTCGTGGGAAGTCCTGCCGTTGCTGCGGCGCCCGCCGTGTGTGCCTGGCTGTGCTCGCTGATTTGCGGCTTTCCTCCCACCCCGTGGACTCGTGCCAGGGTTAAGAATCGGCTTCTAGATCCAGACACCTCTGGGCTGGGACCCCAGCTCTGCACCTTCCTGGCTGGGTGACTTTGGACAAGTGACCCCGCCTCTCTGGGCTCTCTGGGCAGCTGTTAGATGGGGAGCATTTCATGAGAAAATGCAGCTGTGGTGCTGGCAGAGGGCCAAGCCCCCAAGAGGAGCCGTGACTGTTACTTAAACGCACCAGCCCCTGTAACCCTTTCCTGGCAACCTCCCGAGCTCGTGTCACGCCCATCTCCAAGAAGGAAGGCTGAGGCCTGAGGGATAGAGCCCGTGTCTAAACCAACCCAGATGTGGGTGATGGAGTGCCCCAGGGGCCAGGGGGTCTTCATGCCTCAGCCCCCACCATCATGCCTTCCTTCTCCGAACTGCAGAAGCCCAGAGCTGTGGGGTGTCCTCTCTGTCCCAACACCCAGGCCCTGAGGGGTTTGGGGAGCCTCGCTCCCCTCCGGGCCCTGCTGCGCTGGGATTCCCAGGGAGCTCCTGCCACATGATGTGCCTCTGTCATTGGGTGGGGCCCATTGGGGACCAAGGCCCCTTGGCTGTCTTCCTGGAAGTCAAGCGGCTAAGAGGAAGGGCCCAGGGCATCCCCAGGCCTGAAGAGGTGGGGACTGAACTTGGGCACCTCTTTCATCACCCACACTGCACTCCTTGGGAGGGCGCCTGGCTGGAGGTGGGCCAAGGTCCTGGGACTCTTGCCAAAGCCACTTACCCTCACCTCAGTTTCTCCGTGAGCCAGACACTAAAGGGCCTGTGCAGCTGGGCTTCCTCCTGGGAGGACGGGGAGGAGCTTCACGGGAAGGGAGGGGCGTGATCTGTTGGTAAACCCTTGGGGTGGGGGCGCCCCCGTGGGCCAGGGTGCCCTGTGCGGGCGGTCCCGGTCAGCTGTCCTGGCCATCCCGTGGTCCCCAGGGAGGTCAGCAGACCCCAGCCGAGGTCCGGTAGGGCTTCAAATACCCTGGAGCAAGTGACTTCCCCTCTTGGGGAAGCCGGGTGGCAGCAGGGACCGCAGCCTCAAGGCCTCGAACGTTGCGTCCACTTCCCACTCTAAGACTCAGTTTCCTCCTCTGGCACCAGACGGTACAACGGGTCCGCCCAGGGCACCTGGAGAGTGGGGCTTTCCCGGAAATAAGAGGGCCCAGGAGGGATCCCGGGTCAGGTGGTGGCCAGCCTGGGAAGAAAAGGAAGAAGCAGGCCGGGGTTGGGGCCGTGGGAAGTGCAAGTCATGTCTCAGAGGGAAGTGGGCCTGGCCGTGGGGGAAGGGCTCTGTGATGCCCCAGAGTGCCCTGTGTCCCAGCCCTGGGAGCCCCCCCCCACGGTCAACACGGCCTCGGGACCAAGGCGCCCCGGCCCAGCGACCCCCAGCCCCTTCGTTCCCATGCGATGCCCTCCCGGGCCGTTGCACCCGCTGATGTCTGCACCGAAGTGCACCCTCCTGCCGGCAGCGCCCCCCTCTTCCGGGGAGCTTCTCTCCAGCAGGGCTCTCGGGGAAGGCAGCATGGAGACAGAGGCGAGGGAGGACCGCTAGTCACCCACACACTGCTCGGTATCCGTCTCTGGCCCAACCTGGTGGGGCTGCCAGGACGGAGCTGGCCCCACCTGCAGCCCCGCAGGTTGAAGGTGAAGACTCAAGTCATTGACTGAACATGTCACTGACCGAAGAGATCGGGAATACTTTTTTTTTCAAAGACGAAAAAGAAGTGGAGGGCCAAAAAGCCCCCCATTTTTGCATCTAAGCTCCCCGCTCTGGCAGTCTTTCCTTGTGTCTGACTTAAGTATGTCAAGCTGCATCTCGGACGTTGATCCACACCGGGGGAGAAGCAGCACAGCACAGGGGTTACTGATGGCATCCCGAGGTCCACACCGCCCGGCCCGTGACCGAACATACCCGTGCCTCAGTTTTCCTCATCTGTGAAAAGGGGATAATTAAGGAGTACCCACTTCCTAAGATGGTCTGACGAAATCAGTTAATGCACGCCAAGCACTTAGAACAGAGAGTGGCACCTGCCAAGGTCAAGGAAATTCAGCTGTCTGTGTACCCACAGAACTGAAAGCAGGCTCTTAGGAATTTGCTCACCATGTTCAAAGCAGCATTATTTGCAATAGCCAAGAGGGGGCAGCAAACCCAGCATCCTCAGATAGATAAACAATGAACTATTATTATTCAATCTTAGAAAGGAAGGAAGATCTGACACCTGCTAGAATGTGGGTGGACCTTGGGGGCATTACACTGAGTGAAATAAGCCAGTTACAAATGGACTAAAACTGTTCGGATTCCGCTTCTATCAGCTGCTTAGAATAGTCAAATTTATAAAGAGAAAGTAGAACGGTGATTGCCAGGGACTCAGGGAAGAAGGAAAGGGAGATTACGGTTAGTAAGTTCGGAGGCTCGATCTTGCAAGGTGAGGAATGTTCTGGAGATGGATGGTGGGGATGGTTGCGTAATAATGTAAATGCCTCTGAACTGTATGCTTTAAAAAGTCAATACATTAAATTTGGTTCTGTGTATTTTATCACAGTTGAAAAAACGGGCTCACTGTCATGTCTGAGCAGAGGGCAGGGAGGCCCGCTCACGGGTCCTGGGCTTCTGAGGACCCAGGCTGACAGTGAGGAGCTGGCTGCCTTCCCAGCCCGGTGCTGCACACTTGACTTCTGGGCCGGCCTGGGGAGGTCTGGTGCCGCTTGGCTTCCGCCTGCTGTCCCCTCTCCCAGGTGGAACTGGCCTGGTCTCCCCTGCCCATCCCCTGGGGGCATGGCAAATGGGACAGCAGCTGGCCAGGAACACTCCCAATCCGCATCTGATGCTCATTTCCTGCTGGGGCTGGAATTCTTGGCTGGCCTTTGGCTCCCTCGGGAAGCGCCTGGCCCCGTGAGGATGGTTTCCTCATCTGTCACGAGGGGGTAAGGGTAGCGCCTGCCCCACTGGGTGTCATCCCTTGCCCCTATGCAGCCTTGTTTTCAGAGGATTTCCCTTGTGCTGGGGGCTCCGTATAGGAGACCCCNGGCCCCCCCCTGACCCTCCTATCTTAACTCAGGGAAAGGGGAAGTGACCGGCGCAAGCACAAAGGAGAAGGCAACTTTTCCCAACTCCAGGCTGCTGCTGCAGGCCAGGGAGCGGGAGCTCAGGCAGCCCGGGCATCGGGGGACAAGGTCGGCTGCCCAGACCCTGCCCTGGGAAGTGTCCTTCCTGCCTGCCCTGATTCAGGATCCTGGGCTCAGAGAAGATGGTGGGATCTGTGGGTCTGACAACCACACCCCCCCCNCCCCCCCCACCCCCCGCCCCCGCACCCCATGACTCAGAAAGCTTCAGATTCTCCAGCGATTTCCCAATCGGTTTAGGGTGAGGAGAGGAGTCCCGGCTGGAAGGTGCGGGGGTTGCACAATGAGGCCGCAGGAGGCAGCCACAGAGGCAGTGAGCCAGGAGCCCCTGCTTCCCATCTGGGGCTGGGCGACTTTGGGGGCCTGGCCTTTCGTCTCCCCATCTGTTCACTGGGGAGCAAACGGAGTGACCCTCCCGGCCCTGGGGCACCATGGCTCTGGGAGGTCATCTGAAAACTGTCAGCCCGCCGCCCCCTCCCCCAGGGACTCAGGGACAGACAGTGTGGGATCCATCTTAACTGCCACTTCCTGACGTCCCCTCNCCCCTCCCCCTCCCCACAAGGCCCCCCAGGGACAGGATTATGGCCAAGCCCAAACCTGGTACTTGACTCCCATTCCCAAGGAGGAAGAGGAAGTTCTCGGCCCCAAGGGGCACCTCCAGCTCCCCCTCCCTGCCCCCCACTCCCAGGCCTCAGAGGTCTGTGCCCAGCCGATGGGGCAGCGGGGAATCTACAGGGAGGGAGAGACCAAGGGTGAGGCAAACAAAAGGATGGGAGGGGCAGGGGCTCTAGCAATAAAGTAAAAGGGAAGCTGGTGCCCAGCTGGGAAATTCCTTAAGGACTCGGTTCTTTCCAGAGGGCAGAAATCCCTAAAATGAGAGAGAGGGAAGGGGTGAGTC